>CM026390.1:88270379-88335379 GCA_014843695.1 Archivesica marissinica | reverse complement strand
ACAACAGTGGACACGTGTATTATTTGTCGTACATCACTTTAAAGATGTATTTATTTTAAACATTATTTATTTCAGTATATTTTTTTTTACATGTAATCAAGAAATGAACACATCTGTTTATCTAGTAATAAAATATACACAGTAACTCCGATCCGATATTTAAAATGGCCGCCACGGGGGTCATCTTTAAGCTATTTACTTTCGACTTACCCTCCTAAATCACCTGTTTACATTATTTTTTCCCCAATTTTGAGACCCCTGATGGTTAACCCCGTTTAGTTACAAAGCATACATTTATAAATTGCATTATGCAAAATACATATTTCATACATATCAAACATAATAATATTTCATTCTAAAGATGAAAAAGTGACACAAGGTAATTATATAATTTACTACATTATTTCGATTTACGTTTACTACCCTACCGAACAAATATATTCTAGATTAAATGTGACGTCATTATTTTTTATTTGTAGGAAAGTCTTAATCTGTTCCACATAATTTGTTCATGGGTACATTCCCAGAACAGATGCTCTATGGTTTCTATTCCCATACAACAAAAGTCGCATACCTTTGTTCATGACAATTTACATCTGTATAAATAGTTGTTTGTAGGTAATAATCTCATTGAGTATTTTTCAGGGAACTATCTTAAAGCAGCATTACATCGTAATAAAGGATGTTTTGGGTAAAATATAAATACTAATGTGTGTGTGTTTACAAAAATCGAAATAGTCGCTCAGAAACGATAACATTCCAATAAATTTAAACCGTCGTATACGCGAATTTGTTTATCAACACACGAAATTAAACACGCACAGCGCGCATGCGTGAAACAGCAGACGATGTAGAAAACAACATATATAATTTGAACATGAAAGACTATCTATCTTCCTCTAATGTCGAACCCCTCGCGGGGATGTAGAAATATCCCTAAAAGACTTAGCTAACAGAGGTATGAATCAACATATCAAGTAATTTAATTAAAAAGACAACGTGGGACAAATGGGGACGATGCATTCCGAATGTAAACAAGTGCGGACGATGCGTTCCGGTTGTAAACAAGTGCGTGACCGATCGACTCGGAAAGTTCTACTTTCGGTTTCGAGTTTGTTTTATCGCAAAAGAACACTGTTTACCAAATGAACATAAGCATACAAAGTATAATGTTAGAATGTGTAGCAGCATTGCTACACATACGTAAAATTTGAATTTTTCAAATATCTTTTATTTCATACGATGTAATGCTGCTTTAAAGTTGTATCAATTGTAACCTCATATGTTAAGGTATATATTTGTTTCCATTTCAGACATTCATATTCAAACTCTGCTTTCCATTTTGTTTCCACTAGTATCGGCCACCGTGGGTACGCAGTGCATGTAGATCAACATATTGCTAAGCCATTTTCGATCGTATATTTAAAATGACCACCTTTGTGGCCAACTTGAAAATCTATTTTCTACTTCTCATCTTCAACCGCTTTGTTGTTTGCTTTTGGACTTAAAGTCGCACCAATATATTGTTTGTTTGTTCGGGTTTAATGCCCTCATCCGCACCACTTTGAGCTATATCGCCGGCGGACAATGTTACCGATGGTTGTTTGTTTGATTGTTCGGGTTTAATGCCTTCATCCTCACTACTTTGAGCTATATCGCCGGCAGACAATGTTACCGATGGTTGTTTATTTGATTGTTCGGGTTTAATGCCTTCATCCTCACAACTTTGAGCTATATCGCCAGCGGACAATGTTACCGATGGTTGTTTGTTTGTTCGGGTTTAATGCCTTCATCCTCACAACTTTGAGCTATATCGCCGGCGGACAATGTTACCGATGGTTGTTTGTTTGATTGTTCGGGTTTAATGCCTTCATCCTCACAACTTTGAGCTATATCGCCGGCAGACAATGTTACCGATGGTTGTTTGTTTGATTGTTCGGGTTTAATGCCTTCATCCTCACAACTTTGAGCTATATCGCCGGCGGACAATGTTACCGATGGTTGTTTGTTTGTTTGTTCGGGTTTAATGCCTTCATCCTCACAACGTTGAGCTATATCGCCAGCGGACAATGTTACCGATGGTTGTTTGTTTGTTTGTTCGGGTTTAATGCCTTCATCCGAATCTCCAGATAATATTGGTGGAGGAAGTTCCAAAGCAGTATTTCAGACACGGATGGGCACCTTGGTAGAAACACCGGCCTCCAGCAAGCTAGCTGGAAAGTGATTTGAAGTCAACGACCTAAACCATTCGGCCACGCAGGTCCCTCTAATGTGCCGAAAAGAATAAATTGTTCCGGAAGGTGTAGTGCATCACCGAATGATAACACTAGTGATGAGGTCAATCCTGGTAGCCTACGTGTATCACAGAATGTAACCGGTCCAGTGATTGGGTCAATCCCTGTATCCTACGTGTATCACAGAATGTAACCGGTCCAGTGATTGGGTCAATCTCTGTAGCCTACGTGTATCACAGAATGTAACCGGTCCAGTGATTGGGTCAATCTCTGTAGCCTACGTGTATCACAGAATGTAACCGGTCCAGTGATTGGGTCAATCCCTGTAGCCTACGTGTATCACAGAATGTAACCGGTCCAGTGATTGGGTCAATCCTGGTAGCCTACGTGTATCACAGAATGTAACCGGTCCAGTGATGGGGTCAATCCTGGTAGCCTACGTGTATCACAGAATGTAACCGGTCCAGTGATTGGGTCAATCCCTGTATCCTACGTGTATCACAGAATGTAACCGGTCCAGTGATTGGGTCAATCTCTGTAGCCTACGTGTATCACAGAATGTAACCGGTCCAGTGATTAGGTCAATCCCTGTAGCCTACGTGTATCACAGAATGTAACCGGTCCAGTGATTGGGTCAATCCCTGTAGCCTACGTGTATCACATAATGTAACCGGTCCAGTGATTGTGTCAATCCTGGTAGCCTACGTGCATCACAGAATGTAACCGGTCCAGTGATTGGGTCAATCTATGTAGCCTACGTGTATCACATAATGTAACCGGTCCAGTGATTGGGTCAATCTCTGTAGCCTACGTGTATCACAGAATGTAACCGGTCCAGTGATTGGGTCAATCTCTGTAGCCTACGTGTATCACAGCATGTAACCGGTCCAGTGATTAGGTCAATCCCTGTAGCCTACGTGTATCACTGAATGTAACCGGTCCAGTGATTAGGTCAATCCCTGTAGCCTACGTGTATCACATAATGTAACCGGTCCAGTGATTGGGTCAATCCCTGTAGCCTACGTGTATCACAGAATGTAACCGGTCCAGTGATTGGGTCAATCCCTGTAGCCTACGTGTATCACAGAATGTAACCGGTCCAGTGATTGGGTCAATCCCTGTAGCCTACGTGTATCACAGAATGTAACCGGTCCAGTGATTGGGTCAATCCCTGTAGCCTACGTGTATCACAGAATGTAACCGGTCCAGTGATTGGGTCAATCCCTGTAGCCTACGTGTATCACAGAATGTAACCGGTCCAGTGATTGGGTCAATCTCTGTAGCCTACGTGTATCACAGAATGTAACCGGTCCAGTGATTAGGTCAATCTCTGTAGCCTACGTGCATCACAGAATGTAACCGGTCCAGTGATTGGGTCAATCCCTGTAGCCTACGTGCATCACAGAATGTAACCGTTCCAGTGATTGGGTCAATCCCTGTAGCCTACGTGCATCACAGAATGTAACCGGTCCAGTGATTGGGTCAATCCCTGTAGCCTACGTGTATCACTGAATGTAACCGGTCCAGTGATTAGGTCAATCCCTGTAGCCTACGTGTATCACAGAATGTAACCGGTCCAGTGAGTGGGTCAATCCCTGTAGCCTACGTGTATCACAGAATGTAACCGGTCCAGTGATTAGGTCAATCTCTGTAGCCTACGTGTATCACAGAATGTAACCGGTCCAGTGAGTGGGTCAATCGTGGCATCATACGCAGAATAAACACATAAGTTGAAATATTTTACATAAATTGGATTTTTAATATAGAGACTGCTATCATTGGCGTAGCTTCCTATAGACACTGTAGGAACGTGCAAATACGAAACATGCAATATATACTGAAGGTTAAGGGGTGTATGTGTATGATATACAGCAAGCCCAATGACTATGAAGGTTAGCCGGTATATATATTTCATTACTTCTTAATTGATAAAAGAAGACGTTTTCTGAACTGGTGAATTGGTTTTCAAAGTAATTGATAGCCTGGATCCAGTTACCAGCGCCGTTTGCTATGTTACTAGTGTGGTGCTCGACATTCGATTCACACTACATTACGTTTGTCCGGTAACTCCAGACGATTACTGTGGCTAGAACACCGAAGATGTATTGTTCGGGGTAAACATAATTTATATGGTACTGAGTTCGGGACTGTGGAATTAAGTAGTTCAGGTTTCTTGTTGTGGTCAACGCATACCAAGTTGTTTCTGATGTTGTAGAGGTATATGTATATTATGACTGATCATTGTATGCGTCGATATTCAAGTATTTGCCAGTTCAATGGGTTAATAATGTACGTATGTTACACTGGTTGTTTAGTTATAAACATTGCAGATATACCGTGTGGGTGATCTTTGCACTTGTTCTACTTTATTGATAAGAAATGCCAGGTGGTTGAGCAATACTCGAGTTGAAGGCTAACATAGGTGTTATAATGTGTGTTTTACGTTTATTTATTGTCGCTACCGGTTGCCCATATGAGCGACGCCTCCTGAAGAGATTAGTCATTTCAGATTGTTGGAGGATAGTGCAATGATACAGACAGAGACCCATTCCAGAGCTTCCCCTGGTTCTTTTACGTGCACGGTGTACAGCACCGACACGAGACCTCGGTTTAACGTCCCATCTGAAAGACTGTTAATTTTATTAGGGTCAGACGGGGGATCGAACCTGCGATCCGTGGATTACAAGTTCAACGTGTTACCACTGGACTACAGATCCGTCTGTAGGTGGTATCAACTTTTACTTTGATTTTTTACTGGTCTTCACATTCCATTTAATGAATCCAGGAACCTAGATGTCACTCAAATAGATCCTGATGAATCTGAGAGAGTTAGTACCGTTAGAGGACATGTTGTCATGGGGAGACAGTTTAAATCTTCACTAATTGTAACCATTAGATATTTAGCGGCATTGGTTGTCTTTAGTACCATGTTGTGGAGCGTGCATGGGAAACGATTGGTTTTCTCTCAGCACCTCACACTTGTCAGGATTGAATTCTATGGACCGGTTCCGTTCCACTGTTCTAGAGCATTTAGGTTGCTTTGTTGGATTTGTGTATCATACTATGTTTTCCTGTGATATGCACTATGGTGTCATTTGCAAACAGTCTTGCTTTACTTTTGAGTCTGGGAGATTGTTGTTGTATGTCGTCTGTCTGGGAGATTGTTGTTGTATGTCGTCTGTCTGTCTATCTATCAATCTATAACATAGTCTTGCGGGACCCCTCCGTGACGATTGGATATTGTCCAGTGTAACGATAATATTGTCGATGACTGTGTATCCAGATTTAAATACACATCTGACTATGTGCAACTCAAGCTCTGTTCAGTTTGGACTAGCATTGTAAAACTCCGACAATAAATAATGTTTGAATTGAATTGCATTATGGGACTGTTTACTTCTAAGTTCTATACGGTTGGGACTAGCATTGTGTATAATGTGTACTGTGTGTGTGTATTTTTTATATTAAAGTTTATTTAAGGTCGCTACCGGTTTCCCATTTGAGCGACGGGCAGTTTACCTAACAACACCTTTCCTGGGCAGGCTCCAGCAGTTAACCAGTAGGCCTACTTGATGCACCAACCTCCGTAAGAAACTGCCAACTTTTTCATATAAATGAGACACGGTCTGAGCGGGGCTCGAACCATCAGTGATGATAGGTTACAGTGGTATACAAGTCAGCGACCTTAACCACTCGACCACGGAGGCGATTTGTGTGTGTATATATATATATATCTCTCTCTCTCTCTCTATATATATATATATATAGGTAGTTTAATGGACATGGGCAGATAAACGTGCACATGTCAAATAGTCTGGGTCGCATAGGCGATTTAATCAAGAGCAGGTTACTCTTATTCGACCTTCACCTTTTTTGACCTGAGATGACAAGTCAATCACGTTGAAAGGAACGAAAGGAACGAACATGCCTGAAAATACAACTCCTACAGCGATCGAGGTCGTAAAAATTGATAAATCCAACCGAGTAGGAAGATGGTATTTTGGCGGAGCTGCAAGTGCCATGGCAGCATGTTGTACACATCCTTTGGATCTTCTGAAAGTAAGTTTTTGATTGTAAAGACACTGTAGTCGTGTATAGTTTGTCGTTACCCACGGCAAACTCGTGCCGTAGTCAACTCGTACCCTGTTTGGTGAACTAGTACTCGGTATTCAAATCGTATCCATTTTAATTTTATTGCGTCACACCATTTTAATCGTCAATGTTGTGTCGTCAATCGTGATGATGATTGAGATTATTTACCCTCGACTCTGGCGAACCATATGGGCGAGTTCGTTTCATTGACTTGTACATTTGTAGTCAGTTCTGCAATGGTCAGGTTGGCCCACATTGTTGGATATCTCGGCCCACATTGTTTGACAAATATTGTTGGAAAAGTCGGGACCACAAACTTATATGTTAATTACTTTAACCTCAACTTGATGCTGCTGAACAATCAATTATGCTAAGCAGGTGCAGTCTATCTGAGAGTTAATCTGTTATGTGCTAGAGGAGGTTAGGCTTTGTCAGAAGTTACTGATGGATTTTCATGACATTTGGTGAAAGGGTGGGCCTCAGGTCAAGGACAAACCCATTAGATTTTAGAAGCGCTATATCTGCAATGACAATAACTATGCAAGTAGTGTAATAAAATGATTAATTCCCTGAACTGGCAAACACTTGAATATCAACACATACAATCGTCAATCATCTACCTATACAAACACATACAATCATCAATCATCTACCTATACAAACATATACAATCATCAATCATATACCTATACAAACACATACAATCATCTACCTATACAAACACATACAATCATCAATCATCTACCTATACAAACATATACAATCATCAATCATATACCTATACAAACACATACAATCATCAATCATCTACCTATACAAACATATACAATCATCAATCATATACCTATACAAACACATACAATCGTCAATCATCTACCTATACAAACACATACAATCATCAATCATCTACCTATACAAACATATACAATCATCAATCATATACCTATACAAACATATACAATCATCAATCATATACCTATACAAACACATACAATCATATACCTATACAAACACATACAATCATATACCTATACAAACACATACAATAATATACCTATACAAACACATACAATCATCTACCTATACAAACACATACCTATACAAACACATACAATCATATACCTATACAAACACATACAAGCATATACCTATACAAACACATACACTCATATACCTATACAAACACATACAATCATATACCTATACAAACACATACAATCATATACCTATACAAACACATACAATAATATACCTATACAAACACATACACTCATATACCTATACAAACACATACAATCATATACCTATACAAACACATACAATAATATACCTATACAAACACATACAATAATATACCACAATAATATACCTATACAAACACATACAATAATATACCTATACAAACACATACAATCATATACCTATACAAACACATACAATCATATACCTATACAAACACATACAATAATATACCTATACAAACACATACAATAATATACCTATACAAACACATACAATCATATACCTATACAAACACATACAATCATATACCTATACAAACACATACAATCATATACCTATACAAACACATACAATCATATACCTATACAAACACATACAATAATATACCTATACAAACACATACAATCATCTACCTATACAAACACATACAATCATATACCTATACAAACACATACAATCATATACCTATACAAACACATACAAGCATATACCTATACAAACACATACACTCATATACCTATACAAACACATACAATCATATACCTATACAAACACATACAATCATATACCTATACAAACACATACAATCATATACCTATACAAACACATACAATCATATACCTATACACAATGGTTTAAATCAGAAATTACTTGGTATGCGTTGACCACAACCATCGAACACATACAAGGAACTACTTAATTCCACAGTCCTGAATCCAGTACCATGTTTGGATTGGCCTCTCCTACTATGTACAGTCCCGCCCCAGATTAACCATTTTTACTGAGCGGCTGGCCACTGTACCACGTGTGTTACACTAATGACTGTTTTTAACCTTAGTATGTAGTTATTTTTAACACTTTGTCTCACTTAATGAGATTTTGAACCAGTGTCCCCCAGTCATACACAGCATTGAGCATTGTGAGGAATTAAAAAAAAAAAGTTTCATTCTGTATTTTTACGCATTAACTGGATGAAGATGAAATATAATAGCGGGGGGGGGGGGGGGATATAATAACACACAGTTGGTTTTATATTTAAATATGACGGAATTCATGTTTACTGGAACACCATAGATGCTGCATTCTCTCATTCATGTTTACTGGAACACCATACATGCAGTATTCTCTCATTCATGTTTACTAGAACACCATACAGACAGCATTCTCTCATTCATGTTTACTGGAACACCATACATGCATCATTCTCTCATTCATGTTTACTGGAACATGATGCAGCCAGCATTCTCTCATTCATGTTTACTGGAACACCATACATGCAGCATTCTCTCATTCATGTTTACTGGAACATGATGCAGCCAGCATTCTCTCATTCATGTTTACTAGAACATCATACATGCAGCATTCTCTCATTCATGTTTACTGGAACACCATACATGTAGCATTCTCTCAGTCATGTTTACTGGAACACCATACATGCAGCATTCTCCCATTCATGTTTACTGGAACACCATTCAGGCAGCATTCTCTCATTCATGTTTACTGGAACACCATACATGCAGCATTCTCTCATTCATGTTTACTGGAACACCATACATGCAGCATTCTCTCATTCATGTTTACTGGAACACCATGCATGTAGCATTCTCTCATTCATGTTTACTGGAACACCATACATGCATCATTCTCTCATTCATGTTTACGGGAACATGATGCAGCCAGCATTCTCTCATTCATGTTTACTGGAACACCATACATGCATCATTATCTCATTCATGTTTACTGGAACATGATGCAGCCAGCATTCTCTCATTCATGTTTACTGGAACACCATGCATGCAGCATTCTTTCATTCATGTTTACTGGAACACCATACATGCAGCATTCTCTCATTCATGTTTACTGGAACATCAAACAGACAGCATTCTCTCATTCATGTTTACTGGAACACCATACAGGCAGAATTCTCTCATTCATGTTTACTGGAACACCATACATGCAGCTTTCTCTCATTCATGTTTATTGGAACACCATGCATGCAGCATTCTCTCATTCATGTTTATTGGAACACCATACATGTATCATTCTCTCATTCATGTTTAATGGAACATGATGCAGCCAGCATTCTCTCATTCATGTTTACTGGAACACCATACATGCAGCATTCTCTCATTCATGTTTACTGGAACACCATACATGCAGCATTCTCTCATTCATGTTTACTGGAACACCATACATGCAGCATTCTCCCATTCATGTTTACTGGAACACCATACATGCAGCATTCTCTCATTCATGTTTACTGGAACACCATACAGACAGCATTCTCTGATTCATGTTTACTGGAACATCATACATGCAGCATTCTCTCATTCATGTTTACTGGAACACCATACATGCAGCATTCTCGCATTCATGTTTACTGGAACACCATACATGCAGCATTCTGTCATTCATGTTTACTGGAACACCATACATGCAGCATTCTCTCATTCATGTTTACTGGAACATGATGCAGACAGCATTCTCTCATTCATGTTTACTGGAACACCATACATGCAGCATTCTCCCATTCATGTTTACTGGAACACCATACATGCAGCATTCTCCCATTCATGTTTACTAGAACACCATACATGCAGCATTCTCCCATTCATGTTTACTAGAACACCATACATGCAGCATTCTCTCATTCATGTTTACTGGAACACCATACATGCAGCATTCTCCCATTCATGTTTACTGGAACACCATACATGCAGCATTCTCTCATTCATGTTTACTGGAACATGATGCAGACAGCATTCTCTCATTCATGTTTACTGGAACACCATACATGCAGCATTCTCTCATTCATGTTTACTGGAACACCATACAGACAGCATTCTCTGATTCATGATTACTAGAACACCATACATGCAGCATTCTCTCATTCATGTTTACTGGAACATGATGCAGACAGCATTCTCAGTTATGTATTTAGGAAGGGGGATTGAGATATAATTATGTTGTATGTTGATATTCTAATTTTTTGTACATTGTAATTACTAGTAAGCTTATGACTGTAAATGTCACATACATGAAACATTGACCTTTGAGCAGTGCATACATTCTTGTATTACTACATTTATCTGCCTAGAATTAGAAAGTTCACACTTGTACACAGCAGCTGCTCTAACAGACCGCAGCCTTTTTAACTAAGCTTTAGGATCTCTACAGCAGTTGTGGACTGGTAATTACTTCCACTCACTGATGTGTATACCCACTCTATTGAGTTCCATGATGGGTACACCCACTTTATTGAGTTCCATGATGTGTATGCCCACCCTATTGAGTTCCATGTGTATACCCCCCCTATGGAGTTCCATGATGTGTATACCCACTCTATTGAGTTCCATGATGTGTATACCCCCCCTATGGAGTTCCATGATGTGTATACCCACTCTATTGAGTTCCATGATGTGTATACCCGCCCTATTGAGTTCCATGATGTGTATGCCCGCCCTATTGAGTTCCATGATGTGTATACCCACCATATTGAGTTCCATGATGTGTATACCCACTCTATTGAGTTCCATGATGTGTATGCCCGCCCTATTGAGTTCCATGATGTGTATACCCCCCTATTGAGTTCCATGATGTGTATACCCGCCCTATTGAGTTCCATGATGTGTATACCCGCCCTATTGAGTTCCATGATGTGTATGCCCACCATATTGAGATTATTTAAACTTTAGATGGTGATCGGGACGAATTGATTGAAATGTCCCAATCTCTACTTTCTAGGAAAAATAAGAAAGATATTACACATTTGTTATCTCCTCATTTCGCCTACAGCATGTTATAGGTTAAGTAAGGGAGCTACCCATCTGCCTTGCAGAAGATTTGTGGTGTTCACCCATGCATGAAGTAATACCCAGAGAGATACCTAATGTATTCACAGTCTTCATAGATGGATCTGTAGTCCAGTGGTTAACACAATGGACTGGGAATCCAGGGATCACAGGTTTGATCCCCCGTTGGACCCTAATAAAATTAACAGTCTTTAAGATGGGAATTTAAACCAAGGTCTCGTGTCGGTGCTTAACACTGTGCAAGTATAAGAACCCGAGGAGACTCTGGAATGGGTGTCTGTCTGTATCATTGCACTATCCTCAAGAAACCTAAAATGGCTAATCTCTTCAGGAGACGTCGCTCATATGGGCAACCAACCGGTAGCGACGATAAATAAACGTAAATGATGTGCTATTGTATGGCTGTATTGCTAATGGTAATCTTTCACTGTTCTTTCAGGTACACATGCAGACACAGCAAGGCAAGGTCGGCATACTTCTAATGTCAAAGAGGCTGTTCAAGTCTGACGGTGTGCTAGGATTCTACAACGGTCTGTCAGCTTCAGTTCTCAGACAGGTCAGTGTTTAGACATCACCAATTGGACTGGTAGTTTGAAAACCATGTAATTTCATTTGTACACGTAATCATTTGTATAAACTATTAATTTTACAACAATTGCGAAGCAAGCTTACATATATATTAAGCACTCTCGTTGGCGTGGATAAAATAGCGTATATGTGGACACCTGTGTGGGAGGAAACCTGGTTACCCAGAGAAAACCCACCATTCCTCGATCACCGTACCATCTCACATACTTCCCTGTCCGAGGATCGAACTGAGCCCTCTGTAGTTTTATAAGTATTTTTTTTATGAAATTCGCAACCTTTATTTAATACAGCAAGACAATTAGATTAAAATTATATTACACATATAGTGGTGGAACCTATGCTCGGCGTATTCCTATGCTCGGCGTATTTTCCATTTCCATCCATATTTAAAATATTGATATAGTTCTAGGCTAATTTCGCTGACAGAGCTGAAGCATGGTTCAATAGCAGTCCGTTGAGTGTATCGGTAGACAGATGCAACTGTCACGTGACTGGTTCAGCAAACGAATATAAACAAACAAATCATTGGGGGAATATTTCCACTGAAACTGATACGGTGTATGAGCAATTCAGGTAGCCATCCGAATTTAAAAAATATACACCTAACCCGAAAAATAGTTTCTACCGGTATACCATTTCCGATTAAGACCAATAAGTGTTTTTATTCAATGATGTACTATATCAAAATATGATATTCAACAAGTTATGGTGGATAAATAAAAAATAACAAGTATGCCGTGCATAGGTGCCCTGAAGTCTTCAGTTCCCCATATAAACGGGTGCCGACTGACACTGTTGCGATAGCTGTATGAAGTAGCAAGGTCACGTGATGAAGCTAAAACTGTCAACAAGAGTGATTTGAAAGTTGTTTACACGATGTAAGAAAATAATAATATATGGCAAGTGCAATTAACAGTTTATACTGGTCATTATATGTGGGGTTTACACCGAGCATAGGTTCCATCACTCTATAGAATATATATATATAGGTCTTTCTGTATCAAATTAATTCATCTGTTTATCGGAATACGGTACCTTTTTTGATATTTGAAACCATATATTTTCTGAAATGAAAAGAGGTTTACGTTACTGGATTGTTATTGTTATCTAATACACTGATCATGTGGGGGGGGGGGGGTCTTAGGGATAGAGGCAGTAATCCCACAAAACAGGTGGAAGTAAACTAAAGCTGAACAGTAGAATACTCTTCAATTGAAGATCAAATTTAGCCCTAACCCTAATGTCCAGATTACTGCCAATTGTCCTAAGTTATTGCCAATTGTCCTAAGATTGTTGCCAATTGTCCTAAGATTACTGCTAATTGTCCTAAGATTACTACCAATTGTCCTAAGATTATTGCCAATTGTCCTAAGATTATTGCTAATTGTCCTGCTAATTGTCCTAAGATTATTGCTAATTGTCCTAAGATTATTGCTAATTGTCCTGCTAATTGTCCTAAGATTATTGCTAATTGTCCTAAGATTATTGCCAGTTGTCCTAAGATTATTGCCAATTGTCCTAAGATTATTGCTAATTGTCCTAAGATTATTGCCAGTTGTCCTAAGATTATTGCTAATTGTCCTAAGATTATTGCTAATTGTCCTAAGATTATTGCTAATTGTCCTAAGATTATTGCTAATTGTCCTAAGATTATTGCTAATTGTCCTAAGATTATTGCCAGTTGTCCTAAGATTATTGCTAATTGTCCTAAGATTACTGCCAATTGTCTTAAGATTATTGCCAATTGTCCTAAGATTACTGCCAATTGTCCTAAGATTACTGCCACTTGTATATTTCGTTACTGTCTCTATCATCATCTTTCATCTCATCAATCTGGAATGTCACAAGAGCTGTTGGTGTGACTCTCACTCTGCAACCATTTCACCCACTTCTCCCCAAAAGTTGGACCCTGCTCAAAGTTCCAAAGTTTCACAATTAAACAGTAAAATTGTGAGCACATGTTGAAGTAAATATTGTATAAAAGTAAAAGTAAAGTGTTTGTTTATTATAGTGTCACCCCTATTTAATGAGCCAGCCATTTCTGACTTATGATACATCTCTTTTTGTGAACATCAGTACTTCCCGAATCCTATGCTTGTATTCCAGGCGCCAGGCTGTTAAGTAATCGGTAACCATTATTTAACTAGCTGGTGGCTCACCAACCAACCGGCCATATCAGACCGAACCCCTGACGAGATTCGAACCTTCGAACTTCCGCTCCGTAGGCGGACAAATTAACCACTAATGACTATGCCACGGAGACGGTATATCTGATATTGTATATCTGGTGTTAGTGTTGTACATGTATATATCTGGTGTTATTTTCCAGCTTACTTACTCGATGACAAGATTTGCTATGTATGATATGGGTCGTAAATCGTTAACCAAAGATGGACGCCATATGCCATTCTATGAGAAGGTGTTATTGGCAGGTTCTGCGGGCGCCATGGGAGGATTTGTGGGAACGCCGGCTGATTTGGTGAATGTCAGGTAGACAACTTGAGAAACTGTATTTTGATTATCTTTAACATTAGACTAGTGATGGAAATTGATTCCAAACTCAAGATTGATCACCAGGGGGCAGTTTAACAAATTAACCGTTGTTGAGGCATATCATAATTATTATTGTTCCCCTACCCCTTCTCCTCCCACCATGACTCCCCACCAAGACTCCCCTATGGTGCAGTACTTCTGTGCTGGATTGTTCCCCTATCCCTTCTCCTCCCACCATGACTCCCCACCAAGACTCCCCTATGGTGCAGTACTTCTGTGCTGGATTGTTCCCCTATCCCTTCTCCTCCCACAATGACTCCCCACCAAGACTCCCCTATGGTGCAGTACTTCTGTGTTGGATTGTTCCCCTACCCCTTCTCCTCCCACAATGACTCCCCACCAAGACTCCCCTATGGTGCAGTACTTCTGTGCTGGATGGTTCCACTCCCACCAAGACTCCCCTATGGTGCAGTACTTCTGTGCTGGATGGTTCCACCAATCCCACCATGACTCCCCTATGGTGCAGTACTTCTGTGCTGGATGGTTCCCCCACTCCCACCAAGACTCCCCTATGGTGCAGTACTTCTGTGCTGGATGGTTCCCCCACTCCCACCATGACTCCCCTATGGTGCAGTACTTCTGTGCTGGATGGTTCCCCCACTCCCACCATGACTCCCCTATGGTGCAGTACTTCTGTGCTGGATGGTTCCCCCACTCCCACCATGATAGAATCCCCAGTGATGCAGTACTTCTGTGCTGGATGGTTCCCCCCACTCCCACCATGATAGAATCCCCCAGTGATGCAGTACATGTACCTCTGTGCTGGATGGTTCCCCCACTCCCACCATGATAGAATCCCCAGTGATGCAGTACATGTACCTCTGTGCTGGATGGTTCCCCCATTCCCACCATGATGGAATCCCCAGTGATGCAGTATATGTACCTCTGTGATGGATGGTTCCCCCACTCCCACCATGTTGGAATCCCCAGTTATGCAGTGCATTTTAGTTACCGCCCCCTCCCCATTAGAAACAGATATTTCTTTGTGCGTTGTATTTAGATTAAGCTGTTATGTTTTGTAGAATGCAGAACGATGTAAAGCTAGCAGCTGACCAAAGAAGAAAGTAAGTAGAAGTTACCTTTGTTATTCAGCCCAAGCACTTCCGGGTACTTTTGCGGAGAATAGACTGATGAGATTTTAAAATGCATATTTTATTGCTGACAAATGAAAAATAAAACATAATTTTGTACCGGGTAGTTTCTGCTTTATATGAAAAATAATAGAATAAAAACAAAACCCATTGAATACCTTCCTTAGATTGAGGATTAGCTCCCTTTAAAACTCTTCAATTTCGTTGATTAGTGAACATGTTTAAATTGCGTCCTGGTCGGCTTCAACTACGACGCTATTTTTGGTTCTATAAATGGGCACTGCCACATCATTTTATCAACCTATCCTTTTCTCGATGGTGACCTTTATGATGCCTCAGACCCCCTAAATTGTCATATTTTATGGAGAAAAAAATCATATTTTTTCTCAATTGCAGCAAACTCATATAATATAATGCATGCAAGCTTTATAAACGTTTATTTCCTGTGTACTGTACTTTCACAGCGTGTTATAATCTTATAAATGCTAAAACGTCCGTCAATATCCGAAAATGATTGTCCGGACACTGTGACATTATCCTGTTCCGATTCGATGTTTGAATTTGTAGTAAATCTGGGAGAATCCTCTGTTGTAGGTACAATGAATGTACCACCACACCATTCTGCTAGCCAAACCATTTCCTTTTAATTTATTTTTGTCCGAATGAAATCAACCATTAGATTTTATTATTACAGTAAAATCGTTGTCAGCATAAAATATGCATGTCGCTAAAGTTTTCTGCCGCATATCACAATAAAGAACTTACTGGTGCAAAAGGGCAATATGTATAGTGTCCTAACATAATACTCTTAGTCGTGCACTCCTGATATATCAATGCCACAGGCTTCACATTGTCTGCCCCTCCCCATTGTATATGAGTTCTTTCATGTGGGAAAGCTATTCAGAATCCCAACAGTTTTACATGTATTGCCAACAATGTCTGAAATACTGTTCAAATGATCACCTGAGGACCTCGTACACTAATGAATAAAAACTGAAACGTCGCTATGGCGCTATATCACCTAACACAACCTCACCTAATAAACCATTACCATCATAAATTATAGCCATAACTCTTGTGGTATTTCCGTATTTCTATTGTATGCAATTTTCTATTGTATGCAGTTTTCTGTTGAATGCAGTTTTCTATTGTGTGCAGTTTTCTATTGTATGCAGTTTTCTATTCTATGCAGTTTTCTATTGTATGCAGTTTTCTATTGTATGCAGTTTTCTATTGTATGCAGTTTTCTGTTCTATGCAGTTTTCTATTGAATGCAGTTTTCTGTTGTATGCAGTTTTCTATTGTATGCAGTTTTCTGTTGTATGCAGTTTTCTATTCTATGCAGTTTTCTATTGTATGCAGTTTTCTATTGTATGCAGTTTTCTATTGTATGCAGTTTTCTATTCTATGCAGTTTTCTGTTGTATGCAGTTTTCTATTGTATGCAGTTTTCTATTCTATGCAGTTTTCTATTCTATGCAGTTTTCTATTGTATGCAGTTTTCTATTCTATGCAGTTTTCTGTTGTATGCAGTTTTCTGTTGTATGCAGTTTTCTATTGTATGCAGTTTTCTATTCTATGCAGTTTTCTATTGTATGCAGTTTTCTATTGTATGCAGTTTTCTGTTCTATACAGTTTTCTATTGTATGCAGTTTTCTATTGTATGTAGTTTTCTATTCTATGCAGTTTTCTATTCTATGCAGTTTTCTATTCTATGCAGTTTTCTATTGTATGCAGTTTTCTGTTGTATGCAGTTTTCTATTCTATGCAGTTTTCTATTCTATGCAGTTTTCTATTCTATGCAGTTTTCTATTGTATGCAGTTTTCTATTGTATGCAGTTTTCTGTTCTATGCAGTTTTCTATTGTATGCAGTTTTCTATTGTATGCAGTTTTCTATTGTACCGGTATGCAGTTTTCTATTGTATGCAGTTTTCTATTGTATGCAGTTTTCTGTTGTATGCAGTTTTCTATTGTATGCAGTTTTCTATTGTATGCAGTTTTCTATTCTATGCAGTTTTCTATTCTATGCAGTTTTCTATTGTATGCAGTTTTCTATTGTATGCAGTTTTCTATTCTATGCAGTTTTCTGTTGTATGCAGTTTTCTATTGTATGCAGTTTTCTATTGTATGCAGTTTTCTATTGTATGCAGTTTTCTATTGTATGCAGTTTTCTGTTGTATGCAGTTTTCTATTGTATGTAGTTTTCTATTGTATGCAGTTTTCTGTTGTATGCAGTTTTCTGTTGTATGCAGTTTTCTATTGTATGCAGTTTTCTATTCTATGCAGTTTTCTATTGTATGCAGTTTTCTATTCTATGCAGTTTTCTATTGTATGCAGTTTTCTATTGTATGCAGTTTTCTATTCTATGCAGTTTTCTATTCTATGCAGTTTTCTATTGTATGCAGTTTTCTATTGTATGCAGTTTTCTATTGTATGCAGTTTTCTGTTGTATGCAGTTTTCTATTGTATGCAGTTTTCTATTCTATGCAGTTTTCTATTCTATGCAGTTTTCTATTGTATGCAGTTTTCTATTCTATGCAGTTTTCTATTCTATGCAGTTTTCTATTCTATGCAGTTTTCTATTCTATGCAGTTTTCTATTCTATGCAGTTTTCTATTCTATGCAGTTTTCTGTTGTATGCAGTTTTCTATTCTATGCAGTTTTCTATTCTATGAAGTTTTCTATTCTATGAAGTTTTCTATTCTATGCAGTTTTCTATTCTATGCAGTTTTCTATTGTATGCAGTTTTCTATTGTATGCAGTTTTCTATTTTATGCAGTTTTCTATTCTATGCAGTTTTCTGTTGTATGCAGTTTTCTATTCTATGCAGTTTTCTATTCTATGCAGTTTTCTGTTGTATGCAGTTTTCTGTTGTATGCAGTTTTCTATTCTATGCAGTTTTCTATTCTATGCAGTTTTCTATTGTATGCAGTTTTCTATTGTATGCAGTTTTCTATTCTATGCAGTTTTCTATTGTATGCAGTTTTCTATTCTATGCAGTTTTCTATTGTATGCAGTTTTCTATTGTATGCAGTTTTCTATTGTATGCAGTTTTCTGTTGTATGCAGTTTTCTATTCTATGCAGTTTTCTATTCTATGCAGTTTTCTATTCTATGCAGTTTTCTATTCTATGCAGTTTTCTATTCTATGCAGTTTTCTATTGTATGCAGTTTTCTATTGTATGCAGTTTTCTATTGTATGCAGTTTTCTATTCTATGCAGTTTTCTGTTGTATGCAGTTTTCTATTCTATGCAGTTTTCTATTGTATGCAGTTTTCTATTCTATGCAGTTTTCTATTGTATGCAGTTTTCTGTTCTATGCAGTTTTCTATTGTATGCAGTTTTCTATTGTATGCAGTTTTCTATTCTATGCAGTTTTCTGTTGTATGCAGTTTTCTATTGTATGCAGTTTTCTATTGTATGCAGTTTTCTGTTGTATGCAGTTTTCTATTGTATGCAGTTTTCTATTGTATGCAGTTTTCTATTCTATGCAGTTTTCTGTTGTATGCAGTTTTTTATTGTATGCAGTTTTCTATTCTATGCAGTTTTCTATTCTATGCAGGTTTCTATTGTATGCAGTTTTCTATTGTATGCAGTTTTCTATTGTATGCAGTTTTCTATTCTATGCAGTTTTCTGTTGTATGCAGTTTTCTATTCTATGCAGTTTTCTATTCTATGCAGTTTTCTATTCTATGCAGTTTTCTATTGTATGCAGTTTTCTATTGTATGCAGTTTTCTATTGTATGCAGTTTTCTATTCTATGCAGTTTTCTATTCTATGCAGGTTTCTATTGTATGCAGTTTTCTGTTCTATGCAGTTTTCTATTGTATGCAGTTTTCTATTGTATGCAGTTTTCTATTCTATGCAGTTTTCTGTTGTATGCAGTTTTCTATTGTATGCAGTTTTCTATTCTATGCAGTTTTCTGTTGTATGCAGTTTTCTGTTGTATGCAGTTTTCTATTGTATGCAGTTTTCTATTGTATGCAGTTTTCTATTGTATGCAGTTTTCTATTGTATGCAGTTTTCTGTTCTATGCAGTTTTCTATTGTATGCAGTTTTCTATTCTATGCAGTTTTCTATTGTATGCAGTTTTCTGTTCTATGCAGTTTTCTATTGTATGCAGTTTTCTATTGTATGCAGTTTTCTGTTCTATGCAGTTTTCTATTGTATGCAGTTTTCTATTGTATGCAGTTTTCTATTGTATGCAGTTTTCTATTGTACCGGTATGCAGTTTTCTATTGTATGCAGTTTTCTATTGTATGCAGTTTTCTATTGTATGCAGTTTTCTATTGCAGTTTTCTATTGTATGCAGTTTTCTATTGTACCGGTATGCAGTTTTCTATTCTATGCAGTTTTCTATTCTATGCAGTTTTCTATTCTATGCAGTTTTCTATTCTATGCAGTTTTCTATTGTATGTAGTTTTCTATTGTATGCAGTTTTCTATTGTATGCGGTTTTCTATTGTATGCAGTTTTCTATTGTACCGGTATGCAGTTTTCTATTGTATGCAGTTTTCTATTCTATGCAGTTTTCTATTGTATGCAGTTTTCTATTCTATGCAGTTTTCTATTGTATGCAGTTTTCTGTTGTATGCAGTTTTCTATTGTATGCAGTTTTCTATTGTACCGGTATGCAGTTTTCTATTCTATGCAGTTTTCTATTCTATGCAGTTTTCTATTGTATGCAGTTTTCTATTCTATGCAGTTTTCTGTTGTATGCAGTTTTCTGTTGTATGCAGTTTTCTATTGTATGCAGTTTTCTATTGTATGCAGTTTTCTATTGTATGCAGTTTTCTGTTCTATGCAGTTTTCTATTGTATGCAGTTTTCTATTCTATGCAGTTTTCTATTGTATGCAGTTTTCTGTTCTATGCAGTTTTCTATTGTATGCAGTTTTCTATTGTATGCAGTTTTCTGTTCTATGCAGTTTTCTATTGTATGCAGTTTTCTATTGTATGCAGTTTTCTATTGTATGCAGTTTTCTATTGTATGCAGTTTTCTATTCTATGCAGTTTTCTATTGTATGCAGTTTTCTATTGTATGCAGTTTTCTATTGTATGCAGTTTTCTATTGTACCGGTATGCAGTTTTCTATTCTATGCAGTTTTCTATTCTATGCAGTTTTCTATTCTATGCAGTTTTCTATTCTATGCAGTTTTCTATTGTATGTAGTTTTCTATTGTATGCAGTTTTCTATTGTATGCGGTTTTCTATTGTATGCAGTTTTCT
Source organism: Archivesica marissinica (assembly GCA_014843695.1). Taxonomy (NCBI): domain Eukaryota; kingdom Metazoa; phylum Mollusca; class Bivalvia; order Venerida; family Vesicomyidae; genus Archivesica; species Archivesica marissinica. Next base: position 88,314,542 of record CM026390.1, on the reverse strand, counting down.
ATTGTACCGGTATGCAGTTTTCTATTGTATGCAGTTTTCTATTCTATGCAGTTTTCTATTGTATGCAGTTTTCTATTCTATGCAGTTTTCTATTGTATGCAGTTTTCTGTTGTATGCAGTTTTCTATTGTATGCAGTTTTCTATTGTACCGGTATGCAGTTTTCTATTCTATGCAGTTTTCTATTCTATGCAGTTTTCTATTGTATGCAGTTTTCTATTGTATGCAGTTTTCTATTCTATGCAGTTTTCTATTGTATGCAGTTTTCTGTTGTATGCAGTTTTCTATTCTATGCAGTTTTCTATTGTACCGGTATGCAGTTTTCTATTCTATGCAGTTTTCTATTCTATGCAGTTTTCTATTGTATGCAGTTTTCTATTCTATGCAGTTTTCTATATTATGCAGTTTTCTATTGTATGCAGTTTTCTATTGTATGCAGTTTTCTATTGTATGCAGTTTTCTATTCTATGCAGTTTTCTATTCTATGCAGTTTTCTATTCTATGCAGTTTTCTATTGTATGCAGTTTTCTATTCTATGCAGTTTTCTATTGTATGCAGTTTTCTATTGTATGCAGTTTTCTATTCTATGCAGTTTTCTATTGTATGCAGTTTTCTATTCTATGCAGTTTTCTATAGTCATGTCATGTTTGTTTCAGTTATAAACATTGTTTTGATGGAATATATCGAGTGCTAAAACATGAAGGACCGGTAAAACTGTTCAATGGAGCAACGATGGCATCATCTCGTGCAGTGTTGGTCACCGTCGGACAGATCGCGTTCTATGACCAGATCAAGGGCATGTTGCTGGGAACAGCACTGTTTAAGAAAGACAATGAAATGCTACACTTTACTGCTAGTTTCTGCGCTGTAAGTGAACAAACACTTGATCAATCACTTGATTTTCTATCGTATATGAGATAAGCTCAATCTGTTAACCCATTTCATTCTGGATAAATTTAAAGGTTTTTGAAAACAACATAGATCCAGATCAGACGCTGCATGCTGATCAGGATTTATGTTTTTCGCTACACAGCCAAGTAAGTGTCTTTGCAAGATCATCTAAATAGCAAACAGCATAGAGCTTGATCAGACGGCATGTTCCGTGGCGGTTGATCTGGCTCTATGTTCTGGCAAATACTGTTTGAACGGTATCCAGAATGAAATGGGTTAATTAAGAAATAATATTTGTCTTTCAGTTATTTATTGGCGAATAAAACATTGTTTTGAGTTAATGACCCATAGGAATGAATCACTTAGGCCTATGGCCTGCGTGATTAATTCGTACTCGTCAGAAATCTAAACCATGTTTTATTCGCCAATAAATAACTGAAAGACAAATGTTATTTTCGATTCTAACATGGCCAAAATATCCAAAAAGCTCAAAAATAGTTGATCTAATTTTTTAGAAAGCGTAAATGATGTCAGAAAACTACAAAACTGTTAGTAAAATGATGTCATGTTTGACATCACGCATTAAACAATGTTTTGTTGCAGATTTAAACACTGTAAATTCCTTGTTTGGGTACACAGACAAAATGCCGAACCATGTTAGATAGGAGATTTGTACACGAGATAAGCGCTGTATCTGTGGATTATCAATAATAGACTGTTTCTGTATAAAACAACTATGTTGCTTGGTTACAATAAACAAGCATTTCTATAATGGCTCTATAATTGCTAAAAAATGTCTGTTCAGTCCAATATTTTGAAAATAGTCACTTACTTTAAAAAAATCGTTTGTAGTTTACAACGATTGCGAAGCAAGTTCTAACAACTTATATTAATTACTCTCGTTGGCGCGGATGAAAGCATAAATGTGGTCATTTGTGTTGGAGGAAACCGGAGTACCCGGAGAAAACCCATCTGTCCGCTCTGGCGACCACCATACTATCTCACATACTTCCCTGTCCGAGGATCGAACCTGGGTTGCATTGGTGAGAAGCGAGCGCGCTAACCACTGTGCTAATCGGACAGCAATTTACGTCATTTACCTAAATTTGGTTCAAACTGCAGGTTTACAGGCTTAGCGAATATTCTTTCTGAATCCTCCTAGTAGCTCCTAATAACTATTTTTTATAACCGCATTTTAGTAGGGATATCAATTCCTTGTTTAGGTGAAAATATTCATCCTTTTGATAAATGACCATCCTAGATCACTTATGTCAAATTAGGTCAACAGATTGTATGATCTGTAATGTTGCCCTAATTTTGGTAAATGTTATCTATTTATGATTTATTAGCTTTATGCATACTATTATCAGGGATTCTAATTTTATAGCTGTTACCATTAGTTTATGTTATATATAGTCGGTTCAAAATCTCACTCAGAGTGTGTTGTATTGTTGCTATCTTGCCCACTCAAAATACAATTGATCTTTTCTTGATTGCTTGGTTGCTGTTGATCAACAGAAATTTCTTTCAAAAAGTAGGTCACACAGTCAAATAGAAGGAAAACATTATAAGCACTGTTACACAGGATTCATTCTAGGTCAGAATTTTTGGGAGAAGTGATAAAGTGCGTGATCGCTTCCTTAAATGGTGTTCTTTAATATATTTCTTCAAAATAGGGTTAAAATGCACAGTACAACCATTAAATACAACATTTGAATAGAAGGAGTGCTTTATAATGTGCCAGTGTATCTTACTAGACAAAATTTTGTTTGAAAATCGTAAAAACCAAAAAATATATTATTTTTTTATAGGGAGAAAAGGGGCCCCCAGAGGGCGAAGTCAGGGTCCCTATGGCGACAATTTCGCCCACATCGCCCTCTAGAATGATCCCTGCCTGTATTATCTTTGTTTTTGACAATATTTTGTTCAAACTTGGGTACAAGTTCTACATGTAATTTGATGGGTTTCTGTGTTTCTATGGATGATCGCCCAGTTTGTGGACCGTCCTGCACTCTGGGTATTTATATGCTGTTAATTGTGTTATTCCAGGGTGCAATAGCGACGTTATTGACTATGCCGTTAGATGTTATGAAAACTAGAATGATGAATGCCCCAACAGGGACATACAAGGTAAGAACTCAGATTGTTATGCTAGATTTGCAGGAATTTCATATCTTTTTAATCAGATTTACCACATTCTAAAGAATTTGTTTTATGTTATGGTCTCCAATGAAATATAGAAATTTATCTGTGAAGTTATAAAAGAAAATGTGTGCGCTTAAGTGAACAATCACGGTATGTATTGCAATACAGCGTGGTTTCTTTAAACATATTATGACATTGAAATTATAAAGAAAATGTGTGCGCTTAAGTGAACAATCAAGGTATGTATCGCAATACAGCGTGTTGTCTTTAAACATATTATGACAAATGAAGCTAATTACCTAATGATGAATGTCTGTCCGTCTGTCTCTTGCAGAGTATATTATCATGTGCTGCAGATATAGGAAAGAATGGGCCTCAGGGATTTTTCAAGGTGAGTGTTTATTGAATTTAGTAATTATTGTGGATTTTAGTTTACTCATATTTAGCTATTGCAAGCTTACAGTTGTAGTATGTAGTGTAGTGCAACATGTAGTATGTAGTGTAGTGCAACATGTAGTATGTGGTGTAGTGCAACATGTAGTATGTAGTGTAGTGCAACATGTAGTATGTGGTGTAGTGCAACATGTAGTATGTAGTGTAGTGCAACATGTAGTATGTGGTGTAGTGCAACATGTAGTATGTAGTGTAGTGCAACATGTAGTATGTGGTGTAGTGCAACATGTAGTATGTAGTGTAGTGCAACATGTAGTATGTGGTGTAGTGCAACATGTAGTATGTAGTGTAGTGCAACATGTAGTATGTGGTGTAGTGCAACATGTAGTATGTAGTGTAGTGCAACATGTAGTATGTGGTGTAGTGCAACATGTAGTATGTAGTGTAGTGCAACATGTAGTATGTGGTGTAGTGCAACATGTAGTATGTAGTGTAGTGCAACATGTAGTATGTGGTGTAGTGCAACATGTAGTATGTAGTGTAGTGCAACATGTAGTATGTAGTGTAGTGCAACATGTAGTATGTAGTGTAGTGCAACATGTAGTATGTAGTGTAGTGCAACATGTAGTATGTAGTGTAGTGCAACATGTAGTATGTAGTGTAGTGCAACATGTAGTATGTAGTGTAGTGCAACATGTAGTATGTAGTGTAGTGCAACATGTAGTATGTAGTGTAGTGCAACATGTAGTATGTAGTGTAGTGCAACATGTAGTATGTAGTGTAGTGCAACATGTAGTATGTAGTGTAGTGCAACATGTAGTATGTAGTGTAGTGCAACATGTAGTATGTAGTGTAGTGCAACATGTAGTATGTAGTGTAGTGCAACATGTAGTATGTAGTGTAGTGCAACATGTAGTATGTAGTGTAGTGCAACATGTAGTATGTAGTGTAGTGCAACATGTAGTATGTAGTGTAGTGCAACATGTAGTATGTAGTGTAGTGCAACATGTAGTATGTGGTGTAGTGCAACATGTAGTATGTAGTGTAGTGCAACATGTAGTATGTAGTGTAGTGCAACATGTAGTATGTGGTGTAGTGCAACATGTAGTATGTGGTGTAGTGCAACATGTAGTATGTAGTGTAGTGCAACATGTAGTATGTGGTGTAGTGCAACATGTAGTATGTGGTGTAGTGCAACATGTAGTATGTAGTGTAGTGCAACATGTAGTATGTGGTGTAGTGCAACATGTAGTATGTGGTGTAGTGCAACATGTAGTATGTGGTGTAGTGCAACATGTAGTATGTGGTGTAGTGCAACATGTAGTATGTGGTGTAGTGCAACATGTAGTATGTGGTGTAGTGCAACATGTAGTATGTGGTGTAGTGCAACATGTAGTATGTGGTGTAGTGCAACATGTGTATGTGGTGTAGTGCAACATGTAGTATGTGGTGTAGTGCAACATGTAGTATGTGGTGTAGTGCAACATGTAGTATGTGGTGTAGTGCAACATGTAGTATGTGGTGTAGTGCAACATGTAGTATGTGGTGTAGTGCAACATGTAGTATGTGGTGTAGTGCAACATGTAGTATGTGGTGTAGTGCAACATGTAGTATGTGGTGTAGTGCAACATGTAGTATGTAGTGTAGTGCAACATGTAGTATGTAGTGTAGTGCAACATGTAGTATGTAGTGTAGTGCAACATGTAGTATGTAGTGTAGTGCAACATGTAGTATGTAGTGTAGTGCAACATGTAGTATGTAGTGTAGTGCAACATGTAGTATGTAGTGTAGTGCAACATGTAGTATGTAGTGTAGTGCAACATGTAGTATGTAGTGTAGTGCAACATGTAGTATGTAGTGTAGTGCAACATGTAGTATGTAGTGTAGTGCAACATGTAGTATGTAGTGTAGTGCAACATGTAGTATGTAGTGTAGTGCAACATGTAGTATGTAGTGTAGTGCAACATGTAGTATGTAGTGTAGTGCAACATGTAGTATGTAGTGTAGTGCAACATGTAGTATGTAGTGTAGTGCAACATGTAGTATGTAGTGTAGTGCAACATGTAGTATGTAGTGTAGTGCAACATGTAGTATGTAGTGTAGTGCAACATGTAGTATGTAGTGTAGTGCAACATGTAGTATGTAGTGTAGTGCAACATGTAGTATGTAGTGTAGTGCAACATGTAGTATGTAGTGTAGTGCAACATGTAGTATGTAGTGTAGTGCAACATGTAGTATGTAGTGTAGTGCAACATGTAGTATGTAGTGTAGTGCAACATGTAGTATGTAGTGTAGTGCAACATGTAGTATGTAGTGTAGTGCAACATGTAGTATGTAGTGTAGTGCAACATGTAGTATGTAGTGTAGTGCAACATGTAGTATGTAGTGTAGTGCAACATGTAGTATGTAGTGTAGTGCAACATGTAGTATGTAGTGTAGTGCAACATGTAGTATGTAGTGTAGTGCAACATGTAGTATGTAGTGTAGTGCAACATGTAGTATGTAGTGTAGTGCAACATGTAGTATGTAGTGTAGTGCAACATGTAGTATGTAGTGTAGTGCAACATGTAGTATGTAGTGTAGTGCAACATGTAGTATGTAGTGTAGTGCAACATGTAGTATGTAGTGTAGTGCAACATGTAGTATGTAGTGTAGTGCAACATGTAGTATGTAGTGTAGTGCAACATGTAGTATGTAGTGTAGTGCAACATGTAGTATGTAGTGTAGTGCAACATATCTCTATTTGTGTGTTACCGAGGCAGCATGCACATGTTCCAGATACTCATTCTTGGATTACTTTTAAAGGAACGGACAACAATTTGTAGATGTGAGTACCAGGAGGGTATAGTTTATGGATGAGGTGGGGGGGATAACTCTTATGGAGTTACTGTTTACAGTTTATTGACATGGATGGGGTGGGGGATAACTCTTATGGAGTTACTGTTTACAGTTTATTGACATGGATGGGGTGGGGATAACTCTTATGGAGTTACTGTTTACAGTTTATTGACATGGATGGGGTGGGGGATAACTCTCATGGAATTAAGGTTTACAGTTTATTGACATGGATGGGGTGGGGGATAACTCTCATGGAATTAAGGTTTACAGTTTATTGACATGGATGGGGTGGGGGGGATAACTCTTATGGAATTAAGGTTTACAGTTTATTGACATGGATAGGGTGGGGGATAACTCTCATGGAATTAAGGTTTACAGTTTATTGACATGGATGGGGTGGGGGATAACTCTCATGGAATTAAGGTTTACAGCAGTTAAGCCACATGGCTTGCTAGTTATGATGAGTGAATACTGCATTTGGGCGAGTAAGAATTTCATGCTGGTTGCCGGACAGGGTAGTTACATATTTGTGCCTATCTAATTAATTTATACAAATTTATTTTAGCTCGATTGCGAAACAAGTTATTACAACTTATATTAATCACTCTCGAGACCTCATTCCTGATGGAATCCATCGCCACGAGGGAGAGAGAAGAGGCAACATGGAATTTTCGCACCTGAAGCGTACGCTCATCAACTGCGCTATCACGACTTCCACTGTCTAAATAAACAGTGGCTGGGAAAAGTGAAATACAAACTAAGATATTGTCCGCCTCCGTGGTCGAGTGGTTATGGTTGCTGACTTGTATACCACTGTAACCTATCATCTCTGATGGTCACGGGTTCGAGCCCCCGCTCAGACCGTGTCTCATTTATATGAAAAAGTTGGCAGTTTCTTACGGAGGTTGGTGCACCTAAGTACTGGTTAACCGCTGGAGCCTGCCCAGGAAAGGTGTTGTTAGGTAAACTGCCCGCTGGCGATATAGCCCAAAATGGTGCTGATGCAGACGTAAAACCCGAAATATAACATATAATAACAAACTAAGCTAGAATGATTGAAGTTCATTTACGTACAGCACTAAACATGATTGTAAATGTTCCAATCATGCTGTATATAACAATTAGGATGCACAATCCATCAATACTGTAGTTTTATCAATAAGTGAAAACAATGTAGTGATGCTGTCTGCAATGGGAAACATTAGTCAGTTACTGCCCCTGAATACTCCTAACAGTATATTGGTCCTCTTTACTTCTGGCAAAAAGATATTATCAGAAACTTAATACGGCTCATTTAATGATCATGTGTGTTTTACGTTTATTTATCGTCGCTACCAGTTGCCCATATGAGCGACGCCTCCTGAAGAGATTATTCATTTTAGATTTTGGAGGATAGTGCAATGATACAGACAAAGACCCATTCCAGAGTCTCCTCTGGTTCTTTTACGTGCACAGTGTAAAGCACCGACACGAGACCTCGGTTTAACGTCCCATCTGAAAGACTGTTAATTTTATTAGGGTCAGATGGGGGATCGAACCTGCGATCCCTGGATTACCAGTCCAGCGTGTTACCACTGGACTATAGATCCGTCTGTATTTAATGATCTCGGTATTAACATATATTTATATGACTGACCAGGCAAAATATATCAACGTTCCCAGGCTATCAGTATTTTGACAACAATTGTTTACATACGCACTGCACAGTACCCTGCAATTTGTCAAAGAGGTTTAGTGAAACCATGTCCATAGTTTCAAGGTCACTATTACTAACAGTTTATAGCAGCTTATGCACAATAACTTAGTCATACTTGGCATCAATTTGAAATACATTAGGAGAAGTGATCTGATGTAGGAGACTTGTCATGGGCAAATCACATGTAATAGTTACTAAGCTAGAAACGCATGTCTTTCTATAACTCTCTTCTTTGTAATGAAATCTCTGTGAAGTGGATTATTCTTATTGTTGTGCTAAATATCTAGAAATATGGTGCATGCTCAGTAACATTGTCTGCTGGTGATATAGCTCAAAGTGGGATGAAGGCATTAAACCCGAACAAACAAACAACCATCGGTAACATTGTCTGCCGGCGATATAGCTCAAAGTGGTGCGGATGAAGGCGTAAAACCTAATCGAACAAACAACCATCGGTAACATTGTCCGCCAGCGATATAGCTCAAAGTTGTGCAGATGAAGGCGTAAAACCCAATCGAACAAACAACACGTAACATTGTCATTGATCAAGGGAATTGAAATATCTGGCGTGGTGTTATGGAACGTCGTGTGTTCATGGAAGTTCCTAGTCTACTGTTACAATGGTTCTGGTATGTGTTCGGGTAAATGTCCTGGCAACATTCTGGCTTATGGAACTCACATAATGTTATTGCAAATGTGTTTTATTAACTGTGTACATTGTAAGTTTGTCATGTAATAGTTTGTTTATTGCAGGGGTTCATTCCAGCCTTCGTGAGACTCGGACCTCACACTATACTTATATTCATGTTCCTAGAACAGATTAGATTTCATTTTGGGGATGACCCTAAACCTTGAATGGAGCATGATCATAGACACATGAATGGAGTGATTATAGCTATATCCTGCATTCCCTATGCATATCGATTGGTTACTGCCAGAATGGTATAAGCCCACATTTTATCAAGAGAACATTTTTTTATATCCTTTTTTAATATATTTCTTCTGCATTAACGTTAAGAATCAGCTTAGGTACATTGTATATACAGCTGATATACTCAATGAGTACCTGACTGCACCATAACATATGTACCTAACCACACCATAACATATGTACCTAACCACACCATAACATATGTACCTATCCACACCATATCATATGTACCTAACCACACCATAACATATGTACCTAACCACACCATAACATATGTACCTAACCACACCATAACATATGTACCTGACCACACCATAACATATGTACCTAACCACACCAAGCACATATGTACCTAACCACACTAAACACATTGTACCTAACCACACCAAGCACATATGTACCTAACCACACTAAACACATATGTACCTAACCACACCAAGCACATATGTACCTAACCACACCAAGCACATATGTACCTAACCACACCAAGCACATATGTACCTAACCACACCAAGCGCATATGTACCTAACCACACCAAGCACATATGTACCTAACCACACCAAGCACATATGTACCTAACCACACCAATCACATATGTACCTAACCACCACACCATAACATATGTACATAACCACACCAAGCACACATGTACCTAACCACACCAAGCACATATGTACCTAACCACACCAAGCATATGTACCTAACCACACCAAGCACATATGTACCTAACCACACCAAGCGCATATGTACCTAACCACACCAAGCGCATATGTACCTAACCACACCAAGCACATATGTACCTAACCACACCAAGCACATATGTACCTAACCACACCAAACACACATGTACCTAACCACACCAAGCGCATATGTACCTAACCACACCAAGCACATATGTACCTAACCACACCAAGCACATATGTACCTAACCACACCAAGCACATATGTACCTAACCACACCAAGCACATATGTACCTAACCACACCAAGCACATATGTACCTAACCACACCAAGCGCATATGTACCTAACCACACCAAGCACATATGTACCTAACCACACCAAGCACATATGTACCTAACCACACCAAGCACATATGTACCTAACAACACCAAGCACATATTTACCTAACCACACCAAGCACATATGTACCTAACCACACCAAGCACATATGTACCTAACCACACCAAGCACACATGAACGTAAAAAATAAAATAAACTTTTCTTCATTCCTACCTCAGATAATATAAACTCTAAATAAATAGATTTTACACTGTTGGACAATCCCCATACATATCCAACCGACCGACCGACCGACCGACCGACCGACCGACCGACCGACCGACCGACCGACCGACCGACCGACCGACCGACCGACCGACCGACCGACCGACCGACCGACCGACCGACCGACCGACCGACCGACCAATGACATATTATAAGTACAATAATCTAGAATACAAATCCAATTGTACTTTCATTTTAATGACACAACAATTGTAATATTGTTGTTATAGTGTACTCACAAACACGCAATTAAATCGTATGTTAGAAACGTGTGTACACATATAAAATACACAGCGACTTGCTTGTGATGCAACATTACGTATTAATTTAAAATGTTCCAAATTATATTAAGTACAAGCTTGACAACAAAACCATTTTTATGTTGTAAGTTGGCATATTGTGATTGTTATATTAACTCATTGCATGCTGGGTAAAATAAAGGCTATAAATAGTTCATAATTTTTATAATTGTAGCAGAAGACAATTCATTAAGGTGGTTTTCTTATTTGTAACTGAAAACTCTGGAAATATGTCGTGGTATTTCACTAGAATTGTGTTGTTATAGCACAATTCTAGTGAAAATGTACGATGTATTTGACCGTTATTTTCCACAATTTAGTCAAATATTATCCACACTCTATTTGTTTTGAGTTTTGAATTCAAAGTTGTATGCATCAAAAACCTGCATTTTTGGCATTGTGTGTGGAAATTTGAAGTGATACCATTCTTACAGTAACCCGTCAAATTAAGCCCATCTATTTGAGTAACTGCATTGGCAATCACACCGCAATGTTTGAGCTATATGCAGATACCTGACAATAGTTTGTTGTTGTTTTATTTATGATTTTGCGGCACATATACTTAGAGGCAATAGAAACGCAACCATATACATAAGAATATTTAATAACCAACATTGACTTTCAACGCATATAATTATTAATTTCATTAAGCCAGTCTATGCACTAGACAATCGCCTAAAATAATAAATTCCTAACAGTTTCATGTAATAATTCGCAGTTAAAGTGTATCGCTAGAAAAATATTTGCAATATAGAGTATGTACATAGAAAATAAAATTCTAAAATGTTGCGTTTTTAATGCTGTCGAGTATATATGTTTACACAGGAAATAGTTTATTAATGCATGTGGTACAAAGGTGTTCAAATATTTATGGCACTGTATAAATATTGATGAAGTTTAATTCAAGCATATCTCGGCATGATCCAAATACAGAAATATGCCTCTGGTCTGAGTCGCTCACCCGATATATTTGCCAGCGCCAACACACAACACCTGAGATGCCCTTCACCGCTGTATGTACGATTTATTTAATGTGAGACAGTTATCCAGCAATAAAAGGGAATCCGCATATGATATTTGTGCCAGACGTTGCCGTGACAATAGAAGATATTCTGTATAGTAGTAAACTCCCATCTCTTGGGATTCAATCAAAAATAGATCATTTATTATAAACTGGTGATATTTGATTAGCATGCACTTAGATATTAGACAATTTTACACACACGAGTAGCGCATATTTTGAACACCGCTCGTACCTACTAATTTTAGACAATTTTACACACACAAGTAGCGCATATTTTGAACATCGCTCGTACCTACTAATTTTAGACAATTTTACACACACAAGTAGCGCATATTTTGAACATCGCTCGTACCTACTAATTTTAGACAATTTTACACACACAAGTAGCGCATATTTTGAACACCGTTCGTACCTACTAATTTTAGACAATTTTACACACACAAGTAGCGCATATTTTGAACACCGTTCGTACCTACTAATTTTAGACAATTTTACACACACAAGTAGCGCATATTTTGAACACCGTTCGTACCTACTAATTTTAGACAATTTTACACACACAAGTAGCGCATATTTTGAACATCGCTCGTACCTACTAATTTTAGACAATTTTACACACACAAGTAGCGCATATTTTGAACACCGTTCGTACCTACTAATTTTAGACAATTTTACACACACAAGTAGCGCATATTTTGAACACCATTCGTACCTACTAATTTTAGACAATTTTACACACACAAGTAGCGCATATTTTTCACAGATTTTGGAATTATTAATTAAAATTACTGACACGTATTGTCAGTGTTTGGTTCATAGCATGTGCAGTAAGAATAATATTAAGTGTTTCGGATGAGGCTTTAAACCGAGGTTTCAATGTATATCTGTGCTATACACCAGGCATGTAAACGAACCAGGGATGTCTTGGTGCTATACACCGGGCATGTAAACAAACCAGGGATGTCTTGGTGCTATACACTGGGCATGTAAATGAACCAGGGATGTCTTGGTGCTATACACTGGGCATGTAAACGAACCAGGGATGTCTTGGTGCTATACACTGGGCATGTAAACGAACCAGGGATGTCTTGGTGCTATACACCGGGCATGTAAACGAACCAGGGATGTCTTGGTGCTATACACTGGGCATGTAAATGAACCAGGGATGTCTTGGTGCTATACACTGGGCATGTAAACGAACCAGGGATGTCTTGGTGCTATACACTGGGCATGTAAATGAACCAGGGATGTCTTGGTGCTATACACCGGGCATGTAAATGAACCAGGGATGTCTTGGTGCTATACACCGGGCATGTAAATGAACCAGGGATGTCTTGGTGCTATACACTGGGCATGTAAACGAACCAGGGATGTCTTGGTGCTATACACTGGGCATGTAAACGAACCAGGGATGTCTTGGTGCTATACACCGGGCATGTAAACGAACCAGGGATGTCTTGGTGCTATACACTGGGCATGTAAATGAACCAGGGATGTCTTGGTGCTATACACTGGGCATGTAAACGAACCAGGGATGTCTTGGTGCTATACACTGGGCATGTAAATGAACCAGGGATATCTTGGTGCTATACACCGGGCATGTAAATGAACCAGGGATGTCTTGGTGCTATACACCGGGCATGTAAATGAACCAGGGATGTCTTGGTGCTATACACCGGGCATGTAAATGAACCAGGGATGTCTTGGTGCTATACACTGGGCATGTAAATGAACCAGGGATGTCTTGGTGCTATACACTGGGCATGTAAATGAACCAGGGATGTCTTGGTGCTATACACTGGGCATGTAAATGAACCAGGGATGTCTTGGTGCTATACACCGGGCATGTAAATGAACCAGGGATGTCTTGGTGCTATACACCGGGCATGTAAATGAACCAGGGATGTCTTGGTGCTATACACTGGGCATGTAAACGAACCAGGGATGTCTTGGTGCTATACACTGGGCATGTAAATGAACCAGGGATGTCTTGGTGCTATACACCGGGCATGTAAATGAACCAGGGATGTCTTGGTGCTATACACCGGGCATGTAAATGAACCAGGGATGTCTTGGTGCTATACACTGGGCATGTAAACGAACCAGGGATGTCTTGGTGCTATACACTGGGCATGTAAACGAACCAGGGATGTCTTGGTGCTATACACCGGGCATGTAAACGAACCAGGGATGTCTTGGTGCTATACACTGGGCATGTAAATGAACCAGGGATGTCTTGGTGCTATACACTGGGCATGTAAACGAACCAGGGATGTCTTGGTGCTATACACTGGGCATGTAAATGAACCAGGGATATCTTGGTGCTATACACCGGGCATGTAAATGAACCAGGGATGTCTTGGTGCTATACACCGGGCATGTAAATGAACCAGGGATGTCTTGGTGCTATACACCGGGCATGTAAATGAACCAGGGATGTCTTGGTGCTATACACTGGGCATGTAAATGAACCAGGGATGTCTTGGTGCTATACACTGGGCATGTAAATGAACCAGGGATGTCTTGGTGCTATACACTGGGCATGTAAATGAACCAGGGATGTCTTGGTGCTATACACCGGGCATGTAAATGAACCAGGGATGTCTTGGTGCTATACACTGGGCATATAAATGAACCAGGGATGTCTTGGTGCTATACACCGGGCATGTAAATGAACCAGGGATGTCTTGGTGCTATACACCGGGCATGTAAATGAACCAGGGATGTCTTGGTGCTATACACCGGGCATGTAAATGAACCAGGGATGTCTTGGTGCTATACACTGGGCATGTAAATGAACCAGGGATGTCTTGGTGCTATACACCGGGCATGTAAACGAACCAGGGATGTCTTCTATGTCTTACACTAACCTCCAAAATAATAAAATGACAAAACTTTGTTTGTAACACCGGTATGTTTATCCCACCGAAATGCCGGTATGTTTATCCCACCAAAATGCCGGTATGTGTATCCCACCGAAATGCCGGTATGTTTATCCCACTGAAATGCCGGTATGTTTATCCCACCGAAATGCCGGTATGTTTATCCCACCGAAATGCCGGTATGTTTATCCCACCGAAATGCCGGTATGTTTATCCCACCGAAATGCCGGTATGTTTATCCCACCGAAATGCCGGTATGTTTATCCCACCGAAATGCCGGTATGTTTATTCCACCGAAATGCCGGTATGTTTATCCCACCGAAATGCCGGTATGTTTATCCCACCGAAATGCCAGTATGTTTATCCAACCGAAACGCCTGTACACCTGTGTTTACAGAGTATCTTATAAAATACTGCTGACAGCCTTGCCATGAATAACCAGTATAGGTGTAACAATACAAAATGATTCTTGTTTTGAATTTATACATTGATTTCCAATTTTAGTTGTCTTTTCAACATTTTTCTGTACTTGCCCTTAATATTAAATATGAATGGCGTATGACATTTATACAATCGTATGGAAATGTATGCAAACATGCATAAAGATACAGAAACTCACTTTGTACCTGGGGTCAGAGGTTATAAACCTTTTCTCCAATCTCAATCTCAGGCTCGAGCTTCTGATTGGTTCTGCTGGGTGTAAAACTCGTACTCAACCAATCAAATTCCTTGAGTTAGAGTTTGAGATCCGAGAAAAGTTTTATAATCTCGGGGCTTGAACTTATTTGAAATAATTGTTTCTTAATTACGATGTAAATGTAATCAATTTATCACCTGTGTAGCCATCATTATGGTAATGGCGTCTTTATTACTAGTATTGGCGTTATGGTGGTATCCTTAGGGATGTGTAGTTACATTGGGGATCTCTGGCCATCGGATGGGACATCCTTAGGGAATATTGCCCCATGGGTAATAAATCCTTTGGTAACACTGTCCCATGGGTAATCCTTTGGTAACTCTGTCCCATGGGACATCCTTTGGTAACTCTGCCCCATGGGGCACCCTTAGGGAACACTGCATCATGGGTAATCAATCCTTTGGTAACACTGTCCCATGGGTAATCCTTTGGTAACTCTGTCCCATGGGACATCCTTAGGGAACACTGCCCCATGGGTAATCCTTTGGTAACTCTGCCCCATGGGTAATCCTTTGGTAACTCTGCCCCATGGGGCACCCTTAGGGAACACTGCATCATGGGTAATCCTTTGGTAACTCTGCCCCATGGGTAATCCTTTGGTAACTCTGTCCCATGGGGCACCCTTAGGGAACACTGCATCATGGGTAATCCTTTGGTAACTCTGCCCCATGGGTAATCCTTTGGTAACTCTGTCCCATGGGGCACCCTTAGGGAACACTGCCCCATGGGTAATCCTTTGGTAACTCTGCCCCATGGGTAATCCTTTGGTAACTCTGTCCCATGGGACATCCTTAGGGAACACTGCCCAATGGGTAATCCTTTGGTAACTCTGCCCCATGGGTAATCCTTTGGTAACTCTGTCCCATGGGACATCCTTAGGGAACACTGCCCCATGGGTAATCCTTTGGTAACTCTGTCCCATGGGACATCCTTAGGGAACACTGCCCCATGGGTAATCCTTTGGTAACTCTGCCCCATGGGTAATCCTTTGGTAACTCTGTCCCATGGGGCACCCTTAGGGAACACTGTCCCATGGGTAATCAATCCTTTGGTAACTCTGGCCCATGGGACATCCATAGGGAACACTGCCCCATGGGTAATCCTTTGGTAACTCTGTCCCATAGGTAATCCTTTGGTAACTCTGGCCCATGGGTAATCCTTAGGGAACACTGCCCAATGGGTAATCCTTTGGTAACTCTGTCCCATGGGACATCCTTAGGGAACACTGCCCAATGGGTAATCCTTTGGTAACTATGTCTCATGGGACATCCATAGGGAACACTGTCCCATGGGTAATCAATCCTTTGGTAACTCTGGCCCATGGGACATCCATAGGGAACACTGCCCCATGGGTAATCCTTTGGTAACTCTGTCCCATGGGACATCCTTAGGGAACACTGCCCAATGGGTAATCCTTTGGTAACTCTGTCCCATGGGACATCCTTAGGGAACACTGCCCAATGGGTAATCCTTTGGTAACTATGTCTCATGGGACATCCATAGGGAACACTGTCCCATGGGTAATCAATCCTTTGGTAACACTGTCCCATGGGTAATCCTTTGGTAACTCTGTCCCATGGGACATCCTTAGGGAACACTGCCCAATGGGTAATCCTTTGGTAACTATGTCTCATGGGACATCCATAGGGAACACTGTCCCATGGGTAATCAATCCTTTGGTAACTCTGGCCCATGGGACATCCATAGGGAACACTGCCCCATGGGTAATCCTTTGGTAACTCTGCCCCATGGGTAATCCTTTGGTAACTCTGTCCCATGGGATATCCTTAGGGAACACTGCCCAATGGGTAATCCTTTGGTAACTCTGTCCCATGGGACATCCTTAGGGAACACTGTCCCATAGGTAATCCTTTGCTAACTCTGTCCCATGGTACATCCTTAGGGAACACTGTCCCATAGGTAATCCTTTGCTAACTCTGTCCCATGGTACATCCTTAGGGAACACTGTCCCATGGGACATCCTATTGTACCTCTTGCCACTATACTGAACAACCTGTGTGCAGTGTGATAACATTTGTGTGCATATTTAACCCTGGCTCGGACATTTTTGAGGCTTTTCTGCATATTTTAAAATATTGTGTAAATCTACCTCAGTTTTAACATATGATTATGAGTGCTTAGTTTGATTGAATTAATTACGTTAACTTGTGACTCCAGTGAAAACAAATTTAGTTCATGTGGGGCATTTCCATATATTTATTACTGTATAAATTATTCTCATCTGAAACCTGTGGTCACACTTTTAACCCTTTCAACACCACAGACCTCTAAATTGGCTTACTAAAAAGTGTAGATCCAGATGAGCCGGCTCGTGATGAGCCGTCTCATCAGGATCTGCACTTTTTTCAAGCAATATAACTATTTTTAGAAAAATTACCCATTTTGATAAATGAACTGATCCAAATGTAATTTTGTTATTAATTTATTGGTCTAAAAATATCATGGACCAGTCCATGTCAGTTACTTGGTGTTGAATGGGTTAAGTAAACAAATGTGGTGATTCCGTGGTGAGATAGATACAATGTGTGTCTCGTAATCATGAGGTTGTGAGTTTGAACCCGCCAGATTCACGTCGGTGATGTCCTTGGGCTAGAATCTTAAATCCACATTGTATAGGTTTCCATCAGGAATAATATCTCGAGAGCGATTTTAGATGTAAGAAATTGTTTTCGCAATTGAGCTAAAACAAGTGATGCATAGACTAAGTAACTCTCTAGGAAAACAAGTGAAGGCAAAGTTAGTACTGTAAAAGTGTTCATTCAATCTAGTTGTGTAATATTTATGAATATTCAAAACTCCTCAAGACAGAAGATGGTCTTCTGTGAAAATATTTTTCACACAGAAATGGTCTGTGATTTTTGACCACAATTGTGACAGCCAGGTTGGTTTGTGAAGAGACATTTATGATTGAGCCATGCTGGAGTGTCGCTTGCTTTTTATTATTTGCTCACGTGAGTTATTAGTATAGACTTGTAGTCCAGTTTCTGTACATCCACAATTTCTTCGTACCACATATCCACAGGCACTGATGAAAATTGAAGAGTAAAAATCCGTAATCCAAGACGCCACTATAGCCATCTCCTCAACTTATCATAGAAACCATTAAATGTGCAAATCCTTTGTAAAGTTTCATTTCTGCTAGAATTTATTTAGAATTTTATTTATTAGAAAGTATTTTTAAATTGATAAATGCTAGAATTTTATTTGTTAGAAAGTATTTTAAATTGATTAATTTACGATTCACACATCTGCAATTTTTTTTGCATGTATCTGAAAAACGTGCTACTCCACAACCCGAGGAGATTCTGGAATGGGTCTCTCTCTGTATCATTGCACTATTCTCCAAAATCTAAAATAACTAATCTCTTCAGGAGGCGTTGCTCATATGGGCAACCGGTAGCGACGATAAATAAACGTAAAACACACAGTGCTACTCCAAATTTGATGATATTCTGTTAGATATGTTTCAGATTGATGCCATGCTTAACATTCTGTTATTATTGGTTCATGTAGGAACCAATCTGACTGATAAAGGCCCTTTTGTCACATATCTCATCACATAGGTGATCTATATACCATTACCTGAATGATATGTATATTAGGCGACCGTATTAATTTCTTTCGATTTATATCCTTCTTTGTTTATGGCGGAAACTACCAACCTGCAAATGTTTACTTCTAATTGAGATTAACCCGTAACCTGCCAACCACGACTAAAGTCGCTTTTGCAAACAGCATATAACCAGATCAGACCGCACAGAATGTGTCGTCTGATCAGGCTCTATGCTGTTTGCTATTCGGATAGTGGAGCTAAGACATTTGTCTGAATAGCAAACAACATAGATCCTGATTAGACGCGATGTTAGGCTATGGATCTATGTTGTTTGCACATTCCGTCCATTGTATTCGGCAGGTCAAGGTTTAAAGTATAACAAATCTTCCCAAGTTAAACTTATAAAATGGTGTGAGAGATATCAATATACGAATAAATGCTCAAATATTGCTGATCATAATTTCAAGATGGCCGTCGCTCCGTTTTTGGTTGGGATTTTGTAGCATTATCCAGGTGAGCGAGCCAGGACAATCATGACCCTCTAGTTACGTGTATTAGCTACGCATGTCAGTATTGTGTGTCATTGTTTATTTTATTGATTCATGCTGCTGTAATAGTCAGATGTTTTTATTCTATGCTCATTTTGATTTTGTTTATCCTTGTGAAGATTTATTGTTAAGGATATTCCAGAAATAAACATACATAAATTGTCACAGAGCATCTTGTTTATTTCCCCTCTTTCCAACAACACGTTGAATGTGGAAGTCGTGATAGCGCAGTGGATGCACGTTCGCTTCAGGTGCAAAAGGTCTGGAGTTCGAGCCCCGCTGGAGCTGTTACGATTGTGCCCTTAGGCAAGACATTTAAATTCCACATTGCCTCTTCTCTCTCCCTCATGGCGATGGATTCCATCAGGAATGAGGTCTCGAGAGTGATTAATATAAGTTGAAAGAACTTGTTTCGCAATCGAGCTAAAATAAATTTGTATAAACTAGCAACACGTTGTTCCCTTATGTGGATTCGATTAGCGATATGTGTCAAAGCTATCGTTGAATACCATCATGTATTTTCTGCCCGATTGTCCGTATCGTGGTAAAACTATATTATTTGTGATGTAAACGATTGCGAAACAAGCTTTAACAACTTATATTAATCACTCTCGTTGCCGCGGATGACAGTTTATATGTGGTTCTTCGTGTGGGAGGAAACCGGAGTACCCGCAGAAAACTCACCTGTCAAATATGGCCACTGCGTTAACTGGACAGCTGACGTAAGTATTGTGACATAAATTTGTAATTTTGTTTCGTCTGCCATACATAGCCTACACTTGATCGCTGGCTTGTAACTCTGTTATCATTTCATTTCAGGGTTTTATACCAGCATTTGTTCGACTCGGACCCCACACAATATTGACTTTCATGTTTTTGGAACAGATCCGAATGAACTTTGGAGACGACCCTAAATCCGACTAACCATATCAAAATCTAGGAAGCTTACACATTGTTGATTGTTGCGTAGTTTCAAGGTGCTCGTCAGAAATGTATAATTGTCTGTACTGTACCCTAAATCAATTATTGCACATTGTGTCATAGGTCAGTTATTGAAGATTGTGCCATAAGTCAATTATTTGATATTATGCCATAAATCTGTTATTGCACATTGTGTCATATGTCAGTTATTGCATATTGTGCCATAAGTCAGTTATCGCATATTGTGCCATAAGTCAGTTATTGAATATCATGTCATTAAGTCATTTATTGCATATTGTGCCATATGTCGGTTATTGAAGATTGTGCCATAATCTGTTATTGCATATTGTGCCATAAATTAGATATTGCGTATTGTGCCATAAGAAAGTTAATGCGTGATTGCGTATTGTGCCATAAGTCAGTTATTGCGTATTGTGCCATAAGTCAGTTATTGTTTTTTGTGCAATGGATGATATAAAGGGTTTTCTTTCACCAATAAGACTGGTCTTACGGTGTTAGTGAAACCGACAGTCATATCACTTTTAAAACATTATATTATACATTCTTGGATTCATTGCAAAACTAGTGTAAGTAAATATAAATAAAAGAAGGAGATACAGTAGTTTCGAGATGAACCATTGGTTTACAATAGTGTGGGTATGTTACTGTAGATTCGTTTAAATTCACGACACCATATATTTGGTATATCACCAATTGAACCTCTATTTTAACCCTTTCCCTCATAGAAGCACCTCTTGACACCATTACCAATACAACATACATTGACAATGTAGTAGCCAAACCAATGTTCATAATCCCTTTCCCTCATAGAAGCACCTCTTGACACCATTACCAATACAACATACATTGACAATGTAGTAGCCAAACCAATGTTCATACTAAAGGCCAGAATCTCTATGAAGTCCCAGTAATATCTATGGAAGTGGGATAGATATGGCGACTACTTATCCACTGCATGATAGCTAAATGGCTGTCGTTTGTATGGAGATATAATAGTATATTAACCTAAATCTCTATGAAGTCCCAGTAA
The DNA here is from genome assembly GCA_014843695.1 of Archivesica marissinica. Taxonomy (NCBI): domain Eukaryota; kingdom Metazoa; phylum Mollusca; class Bivalvia; order Venerida; family Vesicomyidae; genus Archivesica; species Archivesica marissinica. The sequence continues at coordinate 88,293,368 of CM026390.1, read as the reverse complement.
TATCTATGGAGGTGGGATATATATGGTGACTACTTATCCACTGCATGATAGCTATATGGCTGTCGTTTGTATGGAGATATAATAGTATATTAACATAAATCTCTATGAAGTCCCAGTAATATCTATGGAGGTGGGATAGATATGGCGACTACTTATCCACTGCATTATAGCTATATGGCTGTCATTTGTATGGAGATATAGTATATTACCGGTAACCTAAATCTCTATGAAGGAAAAGGTTAAGGTGAGAATCCAGTGAATATTCACCCATCTCTGCTACATGTATGTGTTTATTATAGGTATTTTATGTCACCAAGTATAAATTCATAATCCAGATCAATTACGTAATCAAGAAGGTGAACAATCTCTTGATTGCCCTTTGATCTCAGTCTGTACATAATACTAACTTAAATTTACATTTTCACAAAGATATTTAAACGTATGTATACATATTTAGTTTAATTTTTCAAACAGTCGATCTGTATTGTTGAGAAGTTTGTTTTAGGTGAACCCTTTCACCCCTTCAGTCAGATGTAGAGGATTCTATTAATGTAAAATATAGGAGTACATTATAGAAATATAGGGTTGTCAGGTTGAATCTGTCACACCTACAGCACACAGTAGATGTTCCCATATTGTAAAAGGGGAGAGTCCATTGACAGAAATATAAGGGTGGACATAATTAACCTGTCAACCCTGCAGCCTGATGTTGGGAATCCAAAAATGTAAAATTGAATGATTGTCCATTACGGTTGTGCATGTGTGTTTTACGTTTATTTATCGTCGCTACCTGTTGCCCATATGAGCGACGCCTCCTGAAGAGATTAGTTATTTTAGATTTTGGAGGATAGTGCATGATACAGACAGAGACCCATTCCAGAATCCCCTCTGGTTCTTTTACGTGCACGGTGTAAAGCACCGACACGAAGACGTCGGTTTAACGTCCCATCTGAAAGACTGTTAATATTATTATGGTCAGACGGGGGATCGAACCTACGATCCCTGGATTACCAGTCCAGCGTGTTACCACTGGACTACATATCCGTCTGTATTACGGTTGTGCATTATGGTACATGGTTTATATAGTTAATCTGTCACCACTACAGCACACAGTGGATTATTCCAGATTACAAAATAGGTTACTCCATTTCAGAACTGTAGGGGTGAAAGTGATCAAGAACATCGTATATTGTATAAAGATTTATTACGTAGTAGAATTGTTAATATTAGCAGTAAAGGTAATGGTGATAATGGGAAGTTATTTTATGTCCGAATGATTCTTTGTTTTATGTCCGAATGATTCTCTGTTTAAGTCGCTGGTCAACTAGTAGTTGTTGTGTTGTTCGGTGTTCATTTTAGAACTGCCAGACCACCCGAAGTCGCATTAGAGATCGGACCATCGTAATGATGGTTATAATGTTTCAAGTATATGTATCGTATGTCCATGTTTGATGTTCAGTTACATATCATGTACCTATCTGTTATACTGCTGATGCTTATCCTATAAACCGTATGAATTTACTATGAAATGATGAGGTCAACGGAATGTGACAATTTACTCACATTGATGTTGATTGTCACTTAAAAGTAAACAACCATGTATATGTTAAGTTTAACGGTTTAATTTCTTTAATGCTAAACCTTTACACCCAACATGGGTAAAGATTCAAATATTACATAACAAGATTTAAAGGCAGACCAGGCCCCGAGGTTATTAAACTTTTCTCCAATTTCAGAATCAGTCTCAAGCTTCTGACTGGTTCAGTTAAGTGTAAATATCGGACTCAACCAATCAAATCACTTGAGCTAGAGTTTGAGAATTGAGAACAGTTTTATAACCTCCGACTCAGATGTTTACAAACAATGCAAGTGCATTGTGGGTCAGTGGGAAATAGTAGTCGCGTGAACAACACATGTATGATAGCGATACATCATTGATTGCATCATCGTAATGACATAGCTTCACGGCAGTGTTCGGTTGTTACCGTTATCAAATGAAATTATATAAATATGGACTCGGAAATAAACGAAAACTACCAGATTTGTTTATAATATCTAATTAGCATAAAGTAGTCCCCTTGTCTACTCGGTTAGACAGATTTATCTCACACACCCAAAACGGCGCCAAAACCCTGTATGTGGGTGAGAAAAGGGTTGGTTTAAACATATTTATTCGTCATAATATACACACTATACATATACATAATTTACACAAATATATTTACAATGACTAGTGGATTGAATTGGAAGCTATAATAGCTTATTGAAAAAGGGTTGACTGCTAACGGATGATGCAACCCATGACCTCTGTGGAGGAGGGGTAGATGTGCTGACTGCTCAGCCATTATTATGATGTCATTGAGAAGAAATGTTTTGTTTATTCTCTCATCCCAGTGCACGTTTACCTTAACATTCAACAAATAGATAAGAATGAGTCAATAGAAACAGTCGATTGTTATTTAGACACATATAGTTGAGCTATATATATATATAATGTTTTCATTTTTATTCCCTCAATTTGCTAACTTTTATAAAATCTTTTATTACCTAATTATATTTACATACTGTTTTATGCACCATTGATTATTTAAAAAATGTGTAAGAAAGATATTCTTGTTTTGCACCATTAAATATATCCAGCCAATGCTCCGAGTATGTGTCCACAGGAATATGTAGATCCTTGTGTCCAGTACCTTTGGTATAAAATACATTACCTTGGACTATGCGTAGTTGTGTATTTAACAGTGTATGTCATTCCTTGTTGCTGTTTGTGTTATTGCCGTTGTGTCATGGTGTACACTCACCACATTTCATATTCATATTTATAGGACTTTTATTTTTTTTCGTAGTCGCGTTGTAAATGTTTCCGGTGCACTTTGTTTAATATATCCCAGAGACGTAGAACACAGCACAATGTTCATGCTTTTATATTATCTTCATGATGAAAGTACAAGTTTTCAGCTAGACATACCGAGCAGGGTTCAGCAGGGTCAGAATTTTTGGGAAAATTGAGAAAGCGTGCGATCGCGTCCATAAATGGTGTTATTTAATAAATTTCAACAAAATATGGTATGACCATTAAATACAACATTTTAATAGGAGTGCTATATAATGGGCCAGGAAACTGGCCAAAATTTTGTATGAAAATTGTAAAAAAATATATTTTTAGGGAGAAGTGGGGCTCCTAGAGGGCGAAGTCAGGGTCCCTAGGGTGACTATTTCGCCCTCTAAAATGATCCCTGTCGAGTAATTGAAGAATTCATAAATCTAGCACATCTGTACATCATATATGTAAGCGCATAATTATTTATTATACATCAGAAAAGAAATTAACCAAATTTCAAATGTACATTAACTTCTACATGGTGACTTCCATCATTGTTGCTATCATTTAACATATTTACTCCCCTTTACTCCACTTAACCGTTAGCGGTTATGTGAAATGAGCAGATAACAAATGTGTAATACAGATCCGATCTTGCAGGATATCAGCCTAGAACTATATACCAGTAATAGTAACCTTGTTAGAGAATACACTGATTGTTAGAGAATAGACTGATTGTTAGAGAATAGACTGATTGTTAGAGAATAAATTGATTGATAGATACTAGACTGGTTGTTAGAAAAAAGTCTGATTGTTAGAGAAATGATAATTGTTTTCATTAATTGATTCGTATATGTTATCATTAATTGGTTAAAGCGACACTACATCGGTGAAAAGAACAATTTCCAAAGAATGTAGTTTCCTATTATATTGTATATTTTTTCTCTCAAAATATGTGCCACATAATGTGACCGGAGTTGGATGGCGTATTTCCATATAAGCGTGCACAGTTGTCGATGCAAAATGTTTTCGCAGTTTCTAGTAGGTAATACATTATCTATTAAGAAACTGGATGATGACATCAGGACCATAATGGAAATAAGAGAGCTTTGTTGCTCTCTGTTTGTGTTATCCTTGGTATTGATTATATGTCATCTACTCTGCACTGATTTTGTATTTGTTTTATGACATATATTCTATTTTTACCAGAATAAAACTATCTATCTATCTATTGTCATCCTTGGGAAACTCTCAGAATTCAAGATGGCGTCAAAGATGGCCGCCAAATTAAATGTCATGCATATAATGGAGTCTTTATATGTTAACCCATTTCATTTTGGATACCGTTCAAACGGTATCTGCAAAGAACATAGAGACAGATCAACCGCCACGGAACGAGCCGTCTGATCAGGATCTATGCTGTTTGCTATTCAGATGATCTTGCTAAGACACTTGGCTATGCAGCAAACAACATAGATCCTGATCAGCACGCAGCGTCACGCTGCGGCTGATCTGGATCTATGTTGTTTGCAAAAGCCTTTAAATATATCCAGAATGAAATGGGTTAACCAGATAGATCATCAATCGATTCAAGCACATCCAGGTATAACAAATGGAAACATATTAACTGAATGACCCTTTTTAGTATGACACTGTAACATACATTACCATAAATGATGACATTAACGTATATTTATTACATATTAGCTGTGTCAAATAACGCACTTGCCACTTATTTTCTTGGAAACAACAGACATTTCTAAAGTAATACATAATACACGTACATATTAAATGCAAATAAATAAGAAGTAGCAATGATTGATGGTGAGATACTATAGTAGCATTGTGTAGAGCCAAGATACCATTATATGAAAGGCATTAACCCTTTCAACCCCACAGGCCTCTAAATAGGCTTATGAAAAGTGTAGATCCAGATGAGCCGGCTCGTGACGAGCCGTCTCATCAGGATCTGCACTTTTTTGCCAGTAATAATTATTACTATTTTTAGATAAAATTACCCATTTTGATAAATGAACTGGTCCAAAGGTAATTTTCTTATTAATTTATTGGTCTGAAAATATCATGGACCAGTCCATGTCAGTTACTTGGGTTGAATGGGTTAACTTGCAATAAATGCATTTATATATTTGGAATACAAATTTTTTCTAGTGCATGTAGTTTATACATGCACACACAGCATGCAGTATGGTAGTTATTCTAATAATTATTGTTCCATGTGAAATACAAATACGCTAGTATTGTAATAACGTTACATGATTGGTGCACTATACGTTCTGTTTAACAATGCAACAGTAATAGAATTAGTGAAATCTCAAATATAGCTTTATATAGTGACTAGTTTAACCATAAAATATAGTTTACACAAAATTATTTTAGCTCAATTGCGAAACAAGTTCTTACAACTTATATTAATCACTCTGGAGACCTCATTCCTGATGGAATCCATCGCCACGAGGGAGAAAGAAGAGGCAATGTGGAATTTAAATACCTTGCCTAAGGGCACAATAACGGCTCCAGCTAGGCTCGAACTCCGGACCATTTGCACCTGAAGCGAACGTGCTACCACAGCGCTATCACGACTTCCACTATAAACCATGATAACTATTTATTACATGCATGTCATGCACCAGATACTCAAATAAGACATATCTACTGTAATGATTGGATAGACCTGTAATGCACCAAACATTAGAAATGCCATTCAAAACATATAATATCGGTTAAAACTAGATGACTAGATACATATATAAAACTGATAAACAAAGATCACATAGGACACTTGTTAGCTTAACAAATTTATATAAACAAGCTACAAAATAATGCGTGACACAGCATGCATATTATTAATATGAATAAAGAAGTGCTATCAAAGAGTTTTCGAACAAATCTAGCTTGTATCTCACCCATTGCACCAGTATATAATTATTTTCGGACTAATTTGAATTAACCTGCATCTAAACAACAGTATCACGTGATTACCTCCCCTGTATAGTAGGATAGAGTAATAAGCAAATGTCCTTCCGGATCGTGTTAACCAGCTCGGAAATTCCTACTTTCACTTTTAGTTTATACAAATTTATTTTAGCTCGATTGCGAAACAAGTTCTTTCAACTTATATGAATCACTCTCGAGATCTCATTCCTGATGTAATCCATCGCCATGAAGGAGAAAGAAGAGGCAATGTGGAATTTAAATGCCTTGCCTAAGGGCACAATCGTAACGGCTCCAGCGGGGTTCGAACTCCGGACCTTTCGCACCTGAAGCGAACATGCATCCACTGCGCTATCACGACTTCCACTTTCACTTTTATAGATGGCATGAAATTCGTTTAGTGAAAATGAATGATTACAATTATTTTGGAAGAACGTGAAGTAGAAATGCTATTTATTTGTGAAAACATGAATTTATATGCTTTTTGTAGTATGATGTCACTTTGAAACATTGATGAAGTGATATATAGATCTACTCAGGGCTTAGGTTAACTAGTGACTGTCCGATTAGCGCAGTTGTTAGCGCGCTCGCTTCTTACCAATGCAACCCGGTTTCGTTCCGCGGACTGGGAAGAATTGAGATGGTACGGTTGTCCCCAGATCGGACAGGTGGGTTTTCTCTGGGTGCTCCAGTTTCCTCCCACACGAATGACCACATATACGCTTTCATCCACGCCAATGAGAGTGATTAATATAAGTTGTTAAAACTTGCTTCGCAATCGGTGTAAAATAAAGAAAGTTTAAACTAACTAGTGGGTGAGTTGCATCCAACTCTACAGGTTTACAGAAACTTCGTAGGGTGCATATAGTTTTCGAACTGTCCGTCCGTACGAGTCACATTTCCTGTCTAGGCTATAAGTTCTTCGGCTATGTGTGGATTTTAAAACTAATGTGCCACAAATGTTCGCCATATAGAGGTGATGTATCGTGCACATGAAAGGTCCGTAGCTTCAAGGTGAAAGTCACACTTCGGGGGGGGGGGGGGGGGGGCATTCATCACCCACTGTGATATTTCTGGTTATGACTATTGTGAGAGAAGGAAGGTATACAGGTGTACAGGTATACATGTGTACAGGTGTAAATGTATACAGGTGCACATGTGTACAGGTGTACAGGTGTAAATGTATACAGGTGCACATGTGTACAGGTGTACAGGTATACAGGTGTACAGGTATACAGATATACAGGCATACATGTGTACAGGTATACAGGTGTACAGGTGTACAGGTGTACAGGTATACAGATATACAGGCATACATGTGTACAGGTATACAGGTATACAGGTGTAAATGTATACAGGTGTACAAGTATGCAGGTGTACAGGTGTACATGTATACAGGTATATAACTTTCGCTCAATTTATGACAACATGCCCATGCTATTTAATTTCACTGTTTTTAGTTTTTAAAATAGTTTAGTTTTTCTGACAGCATTGAAGTGCTATGTATATATGCTATCAGTTTATATGACATCATTAGACCAAGTGTAGCTGTATGTGTATATAACATCAGATTTACTGTGCTATGGAAATATTAATGTAGATTGTTAAGTACTGGTACATGTGTACTGTCATTGTACATTTTGCTGATGGGTATAAAATGCTGGATATAATTATTACAGTCAAACCTGTGTTAGTGGTCACCTCCATTAAACAACCAACCTGTATTAAGCAGCCATTTTCCAGATTCCCCATCTATTGTTTTTATTATACATTTGACCTCTATTAATTAAGCAGACACCTGTGCTAAGCAACCACTTTCTGGAATATCCTTTGCTGGCTGCTTCAAGCAGGTTTGACTGTATATCTGTGTTGTTGCACAATATATCTAAGTCGGTGGCAATGTTAATGGTTTGTTTGATCATTTAACCCTTCCCCTCATAGAAGCACCTCTTGACGCCATTACCAATACGACATACATTGACAATGTAGTAGCCAAACCACACTACTTATCCACTGCATGATAGCTAAATGGCTGTCGTTTGTATGGAGATATAATAGTATATTACCCTAAATCTATATGAAGGAAAGGGTTAAAAATAATTGCTATCTAAGTTTTGCCAAGCATACAATGGGTGGTGTACATCTATACAACGGCTTTATTAAGGCAACAATGTACATATCCAGGAATGGATATCTAAGTTTTGCCAATGTACATATCCAGTCAAGCATACAATGGGTGGTGTGCATCTATACAACAGCTTTATTAAGGCAACAATGTACATATCCAGTCAAGCATACAATGGGTAGTGTACATCTATACAACAGCTTTATTAAGGCAACAATGTACATATGCAGTCAAGCATACAATGGGTAGTGTGCATCTATACAACAGCTTTATTAAGGCAACAATGTACATATCCAGTCAAGCATACAATGGGTAGTGTACATCTATACAACAGCTTTATTAAGGCAACACTGTACATATCCAGTCAAGCATACAATGGGTAGTGTACATCTATACAACAGCTTTATTAAGGCAACAATGTACATATCCAGTCAAGCATACAATGGGTAGTGTACATCTATACAACAGCTTTATTAAGGCAACAATGTACATATCCAGTCAAGCATACAATGGGTAGTGTACATCTATACAACAGCTTTATTAAGGCAACAATGTACATATCCAGTCAAGCATACAATGGGTAGTGTACATCTATACAACAGCTTTATTAAGGCAACACTGTACATATCCAGTCAAGCATACAATGGGTAGTGTGCATCTATACAACAGCTTTATTAAGGCAACAATGTACATATCCAGTCAAGCATACAATGGGTAGTGTACATCTATACAACAGCTTTATTAAGGCAACACTGTACATATCCAGTCAAGCATACAATGGGTAGTGTACATCTATACAACAGCTTTATTAAGGCAACAATGTACATATCCAGTCAAGCATACAATGGGTGGTGTGCATCTATACAACAGCTTTATTAAGGCAACAATGTACATATCCAGGAATGGATATCTAAGTTTTGCCAATGTACATATCCAGGAATGGATATCTATGTTTTGCCAATGTACATATCCAGGAATGGATATCTATGTTTTGCCAATGTACATATCCATGAATGGATATCTATGTTTTGCCAATGTACACATCCAGGAATGGATATCTAAGTTTTGCCAATGTACACATCCAGGAATGGATATCTAAGTTTTGCCAATGTACACATCCAGGAATGGATATCTATGTTTTGCCAATGTACATATCCAGGAATCAATCAAATACATCTCTATTGTGTTCACTAGTTGTAATATATGCAGCCAGATTGAATAAGTATTACCTGTTATTTGCCCGCATGTTTGGTTGAAGTAGCCCTATACAAACTAGTATTAATGCACCTGTAATAATGCTGTACCAAATACATGTATGTTTATTATACCTTATGTGTTTAGCTGGACAGTTTATTGTGAATTATTGTGTTATTACAGTGAATTATTATAATATTTTATATAGTTCTTTCCTGTAAATGTTTGTGAGAGAATGGTGTTGTTAGATTTGGCTCTGAGATACGCTGTACCAGTCTGAGATACACAGTTCCAGTCTGAGATACACAGTTCCAGTCTGAGATACACAGTTCCAGTCTGAGATACACAGTACCAGTCTGAGATACACAGTACCAGTCTGAGATCCAGTCTGAGATACACAGTACCAGTCTGAGATACACAGTACCAGTCTGAGATACACAGTACCAGTCTGAGATACACAGTTCCAGTCTGAGATACACAGTACCAGTCTGAGATACGCAGTACTAGTCTGAGATACACAGCACCAGTCTGAGATACGCAGTACCAGTCTGAGATCCAGTCCGAGATACACAGTACCAGTCTGAGATACACAGTACCAGTCTGAGATACGCAGTACCAGTCTGAGATACACAGTACCAGTCTGAGATACACAGTACCAGTCTGAGATACACAGTACCAGTCTGAGATACACAGTACCAGTCTGAGATACACAGTACCAGTCTGAGATACACAGCACCAGTCTGAGATGCACAGCACCAGTCTGAGATGCACAGCACCAGTCTGAGATACACAGCACCAGTATATGGTACACAGCACCAGTCTGAGATGCACAGCACCAGTCTGAGATACACAGCACCAGTCTGAGATGCACAGCACCAGTCTGAGATACACAGCACCAGTCTATGGTACACAGCACCAGTCTGAGATGCACAGCACCAGTCTGAGATACACAGCACCAGTCTGAGATACACAGCACCAGTCTATGGTACACAGCACCAGTCTGAGATACACAGCACCAGTCTATGGTACACAGCACCAGTCTATGGTACACAGCACCAGTCTGAGATACACAGCACCAGTCTATGGTACACAGCACCAGTCTATGGTACACAGCACCAGTCTATGGTACACAGCACCAGTCTATGGTACACAGCACCAGTCTATGGTACACAGCACCAGTCTGAGATACACAGCACCAGTCTGAGATACACAGCACCAGTCTATGGTACACAGCACCAGTCTGAGATACACAGCACCAGTCTATGGTACACAGCACCAGTCTATGGTACACAGCACCAGTCTGAGATACACAGCACCAGTCTGAGATACACAGCACCAGTCTATGGTACACAGCAGCACCAGTCTGAGATACACAGCACCAGTCTATGGTACACAGCACCAGTCTATGGTACACAGCACCAGTCTATGGTACACAGCACCAGTCTGAGATACACAGCACCAGTCTATGGTACACAGCAGCACCAGTCTGAGATACACAGCACCAGTCTATGGTACACAGCACCAGTCTATGGTACACAGCACCAGTCTATGGTACACAGCACCATTATGTTGAGATTCAGACATAATGTAGAGTACAAGTGTATTCTTATAGAGTACCACACAGTTTATTCATGGTAATTCCATATCTTTACTACAAACTATTAATTTATTAACTTCTAAAATGTGCTAGATATTGACCCAAAATAAATAGACTGAAGCATTATCACCATATTTCTTATTTTTTAAGTTCATATGTTTGGTTGCTATCTAGTATTTATTAGAGATTATGCAAGATTGTTTGTGTCTACTGGCAATGCAAGCAATTGTCACACAGGACCAGTCTCCATAATACCAGATTTTAGCCGCTTCATTCTCGTATCTGTATCTGTTCAATATTAGATTGTTTCGTCATATTGCCAATGGATGAAAGAATGCCATTATTTTGACATTTCTGCACAATTCAAACCAACTGTGAACCATTTACATGTATGTCTGCTGTGCAGGATTTGATTAATTAGCAACAGAAAACCGGTTGCACGTTCACTACTACTGAGCATGTGTGTGTTTTACGTTTATTTATCGTCGCTACCGGTTGCCAATATGAGCGACGCCTCCTGAAGAGATTTTACATTTTTGGAGGATAGTGCAATAATACAGACAGAGACCCATTCCAGAGTCTCCTCTGGTTCTTTTACGTGCACGGTGTACAGCATCGACATGAGACCTCGGCTTTAAGTCACATCTGAAAGACTGTTAATTTTATTAGGGTCAGACGGGGGATTGAACCTGCGATCCCTGGATTACCAGTCCAGCGTGTTACCACTGGAATACAGATCTGAGCATATTAAAATGTAGCAATTTATATACCTCTATTCGGGCCTCCTAATTGATAATAAGTTTACGTGATGTCATTTATCGGAATATACATTCTCAAAATAGAATCAGAACCCACATAAATAGTGGGAACTTCTGCTATAACGTCTGATTTAGATTTACAGCACAATAGTTGTGCAGTTTCTGTTTGACAATTGCTTTCGTGCCAGTTATTAATGTTTTTTTGCTCTCCAAATATGTATCACATAATTTCATGACCAAATCAAACCAAGGTCAAACATGCTTTCGGTGATTGCGTTTTTTTGTTTAGCTTGTGTCAAATATTCTTAGAAATACTAGATATTGTTTGACCTAAAACATCACTGTAGCGTATTGACATAAACTCTTCATGTTCAAGTTATTTGTATTAGGTCAATATCTAGCGCATCTTAGAAACCCCGCAATAAATTCTTAGATAAAAACAGATACAAAGTACAACCTCGGTATACAGACTCTGTACCCCCGACATACTGTCTGTGTCACTATGTCTGCTGCATCTAACTTCCGTGTCTGTGCTTATACTTTGTTCAGTTCAAAGTATGCGTATTTTATAGCTTTTTGTTTTAAAATGTTAGAAATAAAATTATGTAACTCGGTGTATTTGTGATGTTTTCGTTTACCAGTTCGGTACACCACAGTATTACGAGTGTCCCCTATTTGTGATGTTTTCGTTTACCAGTTCGGCACACCACAGTATTACGAGTGTCCCCTATTTGTGCTGTTTTCGTTTACCAGTTCGGCACACCACAGTATTATGAGTGTCCCCTATTTGTGATGTTTTCGTTTACCAGTTCGGTACACCACAGTATTACGAGTATCCCCTATTTGTGATGTTTTCGTTTACCAGTTCGGCACACCACAGTATTACGAGTGTCCCCTATTTGTGATGTTCTCATTTACCAGTTCGGCACACCACAGTATTACGAGTGTCCCCTATTTGTGATGTTCTCATTTACCAGTTCGGCACACCACAGTATTATGAGTGTCCCCTATTTGTGATGTTCTCATTTACCAGTTTGGCACACCACAGTATTACGAGTTTCCCTTATTTGTGATGAGCGTAACTATTATTTTCATCTGACATGAATGTTGATCGTTTGCCAAAACTGCTGTGGGCTTGAACCCTGCAGGGAACCAGGTTCTTGTAAGTGTGGAAGATGTCCATTGGGTTGCGGGAAAGTTGATGGTTCTCAACCGTGGAATAGAATTGCCATGAGCCAGATGTCCTCTTCCGAAAATACGTGCCTGGAACATCCACTTCCGAAAAATCAAAAGGTAAAATATTGTATCCGCCTAGAAACGGTCAGTTAGCGTGAATATGTATGGTTTCCCTCCCCTTTCTTTTGGTGTTTCTGCAGCAGACAGTTCGGATATTGTAACACATTTACGATGTTGCAACAGCCAGCTTGGATATTGCTGCAGCCAGTTCAGATATTACGACAGTCAGTTGGAGTATTTCAACAGACAGTTTGGCTATTGCAACAGACAGTTTGGATATGTCATCAGCCAGTTTGGATATGTCATCAGCCAGTTTGGATATGTCATCAGCCAGTTTGGATATTGCGACAACCAGTTTGGCTGTTGCAATACCAGTTTGGATATTATAGCCAGCTCGGATATTGCATCAGGCCAGTTTGGATATTGCAACAGACAGTTTGGGTATTCTATCAACCAGTTCAGATAATGCGACAGCCAGTTCTGATCTTGCAACAGCTTGCTCGGATATTGCGACAGCCAGTTTGGATGTTGCAACAGACAATTTGGGTATTGCATCAGCCAGTTCGGATAATGCGACAGACAGTTTGGATGTTGCAACAGACAATTTGGGTATTGCATCAGCCAGTTCGGATAATGCGACAGACAGTTTGGATGTTGCAACAGACAATTTGGGTATTGCATCAGCCAGTTCGGATAATACGACAGACAGTTTGGATGTTGCAACAGACAATTTGGGTATTGCATCAGCCAGTTCGGATAATGCGACAGACAGTTTGGATGTTGCAACAGACAATTTGGGTATTGCAACAGCTAGCTCGGATATTGTGACAGCCGGTTTGGGTGCAACTGACAGTTCAGGTATTGCAACAGCCAATTCAGATGTTTGTCCGCATTGGAGAGGTTCTCTGAAGGTTGCCATGTGTGCACAGGTTCGAGCTTAACTGACTGATAGGCCCAGGTTATGTTTTCAGGACTCACTTCTTATTGCTGCATGATGTGGATAGAGATTTGCGAAGGGTCAGCGGTTCTACCTAGCAGTCACTCAGCGACTGAGCACTCTGTCATCTTTACCTCTAATGAAACTTCTACGTAGGCTACATAATGTGGGAAATTACTAGTATGAAAAACCACAGGCGTTTGTCATGGAACCACAGGAGTTGCAGTGGTATCACAACAGTTGCCGTGGAACCACAGGAGTTTGTCATGGAACCACAGGAGTTGTCATGGAACCATAGGAGTTGCTGTGGAACCACAGTTGCCGTGGAACCACAGGAGTTTGTCATGGAACCACAGGAGTTGTCATGGAACCACAGGAGTTGTCATGGAACCATAGGAGTTGTCATGGAACCACAGGAGTTGTCATGGAACCATAGGAGTTGCTGTGGAACCACAGTTGCCGTGGAACCACAGGAGTTTGTCATGGAACCACGGGAGTTGTCATGGAACCACAGGAGTTGGTGTGGAACCACAGGAGTTTGTCATGGAACCACAGGAGTTGTCATGGAATCACAGGAGTTGGCGTGGAACCACATGAGTTGTCATGGAACCACAGGAGTTGTCATGGAACCACGGGAGTTGTCATGGAACCACAGGAGTTGGCGTGGAACCACAGGAGTTGCTGTGGAACCACAGTTGCCATGGAATCACAGGAGTTGTCATGGAATCACAGGAGTTGGCATGGAACCACAGGAGTTGTCATGAAACCACAGGAGTTGTCATGGAACCACGGGAGTTGTCATGGAACCACAGGAGTTGTCATGGAACCACAGGAGTTGTCATGGAACCACAGGAGTTGCTGTGGAACCACAGTTGCCGTGGAATCACAGGAGTTGTCATGGAATCACAGGAGTTGTCATGGAATCACAGGAGTTGGCGTGGAACCACAGGAGTTGTCATGGAACCACAGGAGTTGCTGTGGAACCACAGGAGTTGTCATGGAACCATAGGAGTTGCTGTGGAACCACAGTTGCCGTGGAATCACAGGAGTTGTCATGGAACCATAGGAGTTGCTGTGGAACCACAGTTGCCGTGGAATCACAGGAGTTGTCATGGAACCACAGGAGTTGTCATGGAACCACAGGAGTTGCTGTGGAACCACAGGAGTTGTCATGGAATCACAGGAGTTGTCATGGAATCACAGGAGTTGTCATGGAATCACAGGAGTTGTCATGGAACCACAGGAGTTGTCATGGAACCACAGGAGTTGTCATGGAATCACAGGAGTTGTCATGGAACCACAGGAGTTGTCATGGAACCACAGGAGTTGCTGTGGAACCACAGGAGTTGGCGTGGAATCACAGGAGTTGCTGTGGAACCACAGGAGTTGGCGTGGAATAACAGGAGTTGCTGTGGAACCACAGGAGTTGTCATGGAACCACAGGAGTTGTCATGGAACCACAGGAGTTGTCATGGAATCACAGGAGTTGTCATGGAACCACAGGAGTTGTCATGGAACCACAGGAGTTGTCATGGAATCACAGGAGTTGTCATGGAACCACAGGAGTTGTCATGGAACCACAGGAGTTGCTGTGGAACCACAGTTGCCGTGGAATCACAGGAGTTGTCATGGAACCACAGGAGTTGTCATGGAACCACAGGAGTTGTCATGGAACCACAGGAGTTGCTGTGGAACCACAGGAGTTGTCATGGAATCACAGGAGTTGTCATGGAATCACAGGAGTTGTCATGGAACCACAGGAGTTGTCATGGAACCACAGGAGTTGTCATGGAATCACAGGAGTTGTCATGGAACCACAGGAGTTGTCATGGAACCACAGGAGTTGCTGTGGAACCACAGGAGTTGGCGTGGAACCACAGGAGTTGTCATGGAATCACAGGAGTTGCTGTGGAACCACAGGAGTTGTCATGGAACCACAGGAGTTGCTGTGGAACCACAGTTGCCGTGGAATCACAGGAGTTGTCATGGAACCACAGGAGTTGTCATGGAACCACAGGAGTTGCCGTGGAATCACAGGAGTTGTCATGGAACTACAGGAGTTGCTGTGGAACCACAGTTGCCGTGGAACCACAGGAGTTGTCATGGAACCACAGGAGTTGCTGTGGAACCACAGTTGCCGTGGAACCACAGGAGTTGTCATGGAACCACAGGAGTTGGCGTGGAACCACGGGAGTTTTGTACAAACTCACGGGAGCTTGAAGTTTCATATAACTATAGGCGTTAGCGATCCAATCATTGGAGTTTGAAGATTACCCAGTCTGTAGTAACAAACTAGGAACAGCTCTTTCACATTTAGTAGGTGGGTGGAGTAAGATACTTACTAATTAAGATGTTTGAGATGGGAAATGCCGGTGATAAAACAAAGAAATAAAGTTGGAAATGGAAATAATAATGACACTTGTTTAGTATTTAAAGATATTTTATTCAGTCACAATGCAAACCATGCATGACCATCGTCAAATGGAATGAATCCAAACACATCACAATGCAAACAATCCATGACCATCGTCAAATGGAATGAATCCAAACACATCACAATGCAAACAATCCATGACCATCGTCAAATGGAATGAATCCAAACATATCACAATGCAAACCATGCATGACCATCGTCAAATGGAATGAATCCAAACACATCACAATGCAAACAATCCATGACCATCGTCAAATGGAATGAATCCAAACACATCACAATGCAAACAATCCATGACCATCGTCAAATGGAATGAATCCAAACATATCACAATGCAAACAATGCATGACCATCGTCAAATGGAATTAATCCAAACATTTTACCATAGTCTATTACTAAGTTTCATCATAAACATTGGATGAACGAATATTCCAGAACGGTGAATGTTGACAAAACAATGAAAATAAAAAACACCTGTGTATTTCGTACACTTGCTTTACAATTCTATCACATTTTGAGTCTGACCTGAAAGAAAATGTAATAGTTAATTATAATAATGTTTTTGTTTTACTTTCCATGATTGTTCAATTGAGCAAAAGAGGAAGAATTTGAGCACATTTGTCAGATAACTGAAATTTATCCATAATATAGAAATAGCAGTTGTGTAAATTGGTTTTAATGTTAAATGGAATATTATCAATGCTATGATGGAGTTAATAGATGAACTATGGTAATACAAATAAATAACTATCTTTGAAAATATATTCTCCAATATGTAGAATAATTCTGTCTGTATCATATAACAATAAAATGTGCCATTGATTACTGGCTAAATATAAACTCAATAACAAACTGCACCTCGGCAACCATTACTCAATAACAAACTGCACCTCGGCAACCATTACTCAATAACAAACTGCACCTCGGCAACCATTACTCAATAATTTACTCACATTCTTTACAAGCACAACAAAAGTTGCGTCTGCAAATGACAACAAATGTTACACCTGCAAACAACCACAAAAGTTGCGTTTGCAAATGACAACAAATGTTACACCTGCAAACGACGACGAAAGTTGTGTCTGCAAATGACAACAAATGTTACACCTGCAAACAACCACAAAAGTTGCGTCTGCAAATAACAACAAATGTTACACCTGCAAATGACGACACAAGTTGCGTCTGCAAACAGCAACTGTTGTGTCTGAATTCAATCGTGTAGATTCAGTTGTATGCAGTCAGTCTGACTAACTTTGATATACACTGCATTCTATGATAAATGGACGATCGAAAATAAAAATGATGATTTCATTAGGAATATTCAACAACGGAAGCATAGACTCGGAAGAAAGTTCTACGTTCTTTATTGACATAAATCAATCAGTAATTCCCTAGAGAAAGTGTTACATATTGGATGCTGAAGATGATGTAACATTTAATTCTTGAATTTAAATTGTTCTATATGCAATGTACAACTACTGTCTTATTACTAGTCGTTTTAATTTTCAAAAACGTATTTTTAATAACATCTCGGACATCTAGGTACTTGTATTTGTCATTAATTCAATTAAATCATCTATTACATGTACTTGCAATTTATTATACTGGTCTAAACATACTATTAATAGCCAATGAAAATGATGTATAATCGTGCATGGAAATATTTAAATTATAAGGCACTTTTTTAATCTGCTTTTTTCCCAAACACGTTTTTATAAAAACAAGCATGCAGTTTAAATGGATTATCGTTACGGTGTATTATGGTGCATAATGATGTATTACAGTGCATGGCTGGGGTATTGTCACAACATTTATAATATACAAAATAATACTGTTGTTTATGCTAGTACAAAACATGTCATCATGATCTCTCGGTTCATTTTGGCAAAGTGTCATAGCGGTAAATTGCATTGTTTTACAGAAGCTTTATCTAAATGCTCAGGAAACTAACACATTAATAGTGCACATTGTACAAAATGTCTACTGTTTACCTATACCCTCAATCTTTGTTTCTATATTTAACTGAGCTCAATTACAATGGTTAGTCGGCCGACATAATATTGCTATACGAGCCGTTTATATAACATACGGCACAAGCCAATTGCATCATCTGAGAACTGCCGGAAAATACTGTAGGTCCTAATATTCCAATGAAGTTCAGCTTGTGTCAAGACGAAACAAGAGGTTGTGCATGTGTATATCTGGGCATCTTGGTAATAGATGTTTGTATATAGATAGTATCTGCACCCTACCTCTATAGCAACAAACATCATCAAATGTTGTCAATTTTACATGTATCAAAATGGATTTAAAGTAAATATTAAAATTGGCGTTCTGCACGTGTTGTCAGTAATATTACTATTTTTAGATAAAATTACGCATTTTGATAAATGAACTGATCCAAATGTAATTTTCTTATTAATTTATTGGTCTAAAAATATCATGCACCAACCAGTCCATTACTTGGTGTTGAATGGGTTAAGTTAGATTATATTGTGGATTTAGTAGTAGATAAAACATAATTCCAATATCCCTGATAGTATTATTAATAATGAATATTTTAGTTATTTTGAAACATTTCATTACACATACCGGTATATTTGGTAAGTAACTAACAAGTGATATAACTATGTGTGTTCTGGAGATTATATTCAGTATGTTTAACATTCTAATATCTATATTTTAATGTACATGTATATGTACTTTTTTTTTTACCACAAATCTATTCTGGAAAATAACCAGTTTCTGGTTACGAAAAATAAACTATAGTTATGCAATATCTAAACAGTGGATAAATAGTTCATGAATATTCATGAGGCGAATGTTTTATCTGAGAAAGAACAACTTTGAACATAAACAACTTGCTCTAAGAAAATAAAAATGTATGCAAATATAAATATATCAAAATAACAATTCACAATTAGCACAGTAACTAGAATAGGTACACGTCGTTTCCCTAAAATGGAGGGATAATACAGAATGGACAGAAAAAATCCTGTCAAAACAATGGACGGATGTAACTGCGCAGTTAATTCCTACGCATCATAACCCCAAACAGTGGTTTATTTGCCGATAAACAACGGCAAGACAAATATTATTTTCATTGTAACAGGACCCAAAATAATGCTATAAACGAATAAATTAGTGCGTTATTTAGTATTCTTGTCTGTTATTTGGCTGATGGCTTTACAAAATACCTCCCTGTAAAACACCTTCTGTATTCCAGTGGTACTAAAAATCCTCCTCCAGCTATCAGCACTATATTTCCTGTATAACTGGTTATTAACACTACAAATCCTACCCAATCGTTAAAAGTTGTACATATTTACGTCCATAGATAAGTGGTTTACTGCAGACATTTACAGAGGGAGCAAAATTCAACAGCCGTAGCCATGGTTTATTGCAGATTTAACCCTTTCAACACCACAGATCTCTAAATTGGCTTACAAAAAAGTGTAGATCCAGATGAGCCGGCTCGTGATGAGCCGTCTCATCAGGATCTGCACTTTTTTCAAGTAATATAACTATTTTTAGAAAAAAAATTACCCATTTTGATAAATGAACTGATCCAAATGTAATTTTGTTATTAATTTATTGGTCTAATAATATCATGGACCAGTCCATGTCAGTTACTTGGTGTTGAATGGGTTAAGAATGGTCGATTTGTTCTTTGTTAATAGGAACAAAATATCAAGTGATGTTAGAATTGCTTGACATACAGTGTACATCAGTTCATATGTGATAATACTTCTTACCATATCTAAATGGTGGAAGTCGTGATAGCGCAGTGGATGAGCGTTCGCTTCAAATGCGAAACGTCCGGAGTTCGAGCCCCGCTGAAGCCGTTACGATTGTGTCCTTAGGCAAGGCATTTAAATTCCACGTTGCCTCTTCTCTCTCCCTCGTGGCGATGGATTCCATCAGGAATGAGGTCTCGAGAGTGATTAATATAAGTTGAAAGAACTTGTTTCGTAATCGAGTTAAAATAAATTTGTATAAACCATATTTAAATATTTATATGGCAATCTTTGTATTAGGACAAGTTCAGTCTGAACAAGAAATATCACAGTAGGTTGATGAATGTCCCTGCCATAGCCTAGGAAGTTGCAGCCCGGACTGGAATTATTGACTTGGACGGACGGACAGACGGACGGACGGACACAAGCATTGTGTAAGATATAGCACCTATATATGGCGAATATTTGTGGTACATTAGTTTTGAAATCACTCCATAGCCAAAGAAGTTAGAACCCAGACAGGAAATATTGTACCTATATTTTCAATTTAACCTCCAATTGACCTTGAAGCTACGGACCTAGGTCTTGTGTACAATACAACAACTATATATGGCAAACATTTGCGGCACTTTAGTTTTGAAATCCTTCCAAAGCCGGATAAGTTACAGCCCGGAGAGGAAATATTGACTCGGACGGACACACGGAAGTACCACAAATTGTATATTAAGTGGGTTATATTTTGTTCTCTATAGCCACATAAACAAATTGATAGCCACATAAACATTTTTCAAGCCACATAACCACAAGACATAAGAAGTAAAAGCATAATCGGCCACACAGGCACAAATACGTATGTGTCAACTGATGAACATATAAATACATGCGTCAACTGATGAACATATAAATACATGCGATAACAGTGAATCACAAGCTTTATGTAAGTACAACACACATCACCAGCCGAGTACAAGGTGGTGACACCAGCCGAGTACAAGGTGGAGACACCAGCCGAGTACAAGGTGACACCAGCCGAGTATAAGGTGGTGACACCAGCCGAGTACAAGGTGACACCAGCCAAGTACAAGGTGGTGACACCAGCTGAGTACAAGGTGACACCAGCCGAGTACAAGGTGGTGACACCAGCCGAGTTCAAGGTGGTGACACCAGCCGAGTACAAGGTGGTGACACCAGCCGAGTACAAGGTGACAGGTGACACCAGCCGAGTACAAGGTGACAGGTGACACCAGCAGAGTACAAGGTGACAGGTGACACCAGCCGAGTACAAGGTGACAGGTGGTGGTGGTGGGGTGGTGGGGACACCAGCGAGTACAAGGTGGTGACACCAGCCGAGTACAGGTGACACCAGCAAGTACAAGGTGGTTACACCAGCGAGTACAAGGTGACACCAGCCGAGTACAAGGTGGTGACACCAGCCGAGTACAAAGTGGTGACACCAGCCGAGTACAAGGTGGTGACACCAGCCAAGTAAAAGGTGGTGACACCAGCGAGTACAAGGTGGAGACACCAGCCGAGTACAAGGTGGTGACACCAGCCGTGTGGTGGGGTGGTGGTGGGAGTACAAGGTGGTGACACCAGCCGAGTACAAGGTGGTGACACCAGCCGAGTACAAGGTGGAGACACCAGCCGAGTACAAGGTGGTGACACCAGCTGAGTACAAGGTGGTGACACCAGCCGAGTACAAGGTGGTGACACCAGCCGAGTACAAGGTGGAGACACCAGCCGAGTACAAAGTGGTGACACCAGCCGAGTACAAAGTGGTGACACCAGCCGAGTACAAGGTGACAGGTGACACCAGCCGAGTACAAGGTGACACCAGCCGAGTACAAGGTGGTGACACCAGCCGAGTACAAGATGGTGACACCAGCCGAGTACAAGGTGGTGACACCAGCCGAGTAAAAAGTGACATGTGACACCAGCTGAGTACAAGGCAACAGGTGACACCAACCGAGTACAAGGTGGTGACACCAGCCGAGTACCAGGTGGTGACACCAGCCGAGTACAAGGTGACATGTGACACCAGCTGAGTACAAGGCAACAGGTGACACCAGCCGAGTACAAGGTGACATGTGACACCAGCTGAGTACAAGGCAACAGGTGACACCAGCCGAGTACAAGGTGACATGTGGTGATACCAGCCGAGTACAAGATGGTGACACCAGCCGAGTACAAGGTGGAGACACCAGCCGAGTACAAGGTGACATGTGACACCAGCCAAGTACAAGGTGGAGACACCAGCCGAGTACAATGTGACAGGTGGTGATACCAGCCGAGTACAAGATGGTGACACCAGCCGAGTACAAGGTGGTGACACCAGCCGAGTACAATGTGACAGGTGGTGATACCAGCCGAGTACAATGTGACAGGTGGTGATACCAGCCGAGTACAAGATGGTGACACCAGCCGAGTACAAGATGGTGACACCAGCCGAGTACAAGGTGGTGACACCAGCCGAGTCTAATGTGACAGGTGGTGACACCAGCTGAGTACAATGTGACAGGTGGTGACACCAGCCGAGTACAATGTGACAGGTGGTGACACTAGCCGAGTACAAGGTAAAGGAGGTGAAATATAGCACTTTAGAATGATAAATTTATAAAACAATTGTTATAAAGGTTAAATGACGAGACTGACCAATTTTAAAACATGCCCACCACAGATTCAACCAATCAAATAACTTGTTACATCATTAAGTATGCTAAAATCCATTCTTCAGGAAACAGTCAAGCAATTTCATTGGCTCGACATAGATCTAAACGATACATAATTATACAATACGATAACAATCTAAAACTGAGCACTAACTTTGAAAACTGACAACAAAACGTCGTAAGAAATAAAATAAGTTGGCACATAAGTGATCACATTGGACATACACAGTTATTACAACACCGGGTTACACCATTAATTGCAATTATATCTATAATGATGATCAAATTTGCATATTCTTTTAAACAAAATATGAAGAAAATGCCAACGCATTGAAAATGTTCTATAACAAACATAATAAGGAAATTCACAACTGTTTGTTTTTATTCTTCAAATAGAGACAAGAAGGAATTTTGTGTGTTTAGTGTGAGAGTGTAGGACATAATCCCCCCCCCCCAATGTTGCATAATCCCCCCCCCAATGTTGTATAATCCCCCCACAATGTTGCATAATCCCCCCCCAATGTTG
>CM026390.1:88222420-88269379 GCA_014843695.1 Archivesica marissinica | reverse complement strand
GGTGACACCAGCCAAGTACAAGGTGGTGACACCAGCCGAGTACAAGGTGACACCAGCCGAGTACAAGGTGGTGACACCAGCCGAGTACAAAGTGGTGACACCAGCCGAGTACAAGGTGGTGACACCAGCCAAGTACAAGGTGGTGACACCAGCCGAGTACAAGGTGGAGACACCAGCCGAGTACAAGGTGGTGACACCAGCCAAGTACAAGATGGTGACACCAGCCGAGTACAAGGTGGTGACACCAGCCGAGTACAAGGTGGTGACACCAGCCGAGTACAAGGTGGTGACACCAGCCGAGTACAAGGTGGAGACACCAGCCGAGTACAAGGTGGTGACACCAGCTGAGTACAAGGTGGTGACACCAGCCGAGTACAAGGTGGTGACACCAGCCGAGTACAAGGTGGAGACACCAGCCGAGTACAAAGTGGTGACACCAGCCGAGTACAAAGTGGTGACACCAGCCGAGTACAAGGTGACAGGTGACACCAGCCGAGTACAAGGTGACACCAGCCGAGTACAAGGTGGTGACACCAGCCGAGTACAAGATGGTGACACCAGCCGAGTACAAGGTGGTGACACCAGCCGAGTAAAAAGTGACATGTGACACCAGCTGAGTACAAGGCAACAGGTGACACCAACCGAGTACAAGGTGGTGACACCAGCCGAGTACCAGGTGGTGACACCAGCCGAGTACAAGGTGACATGTGACACCAGCTGAGTACAAGGCAACAGGTGACACCAGCCGAGTACAAGGTGACATGTGACACCAGCTGAGTACAAGGCAACAGGTGACACCAGCCGAGTACAAGGTGACATGTGGTGATACCAGCCGAGTACAAGATGGTGACACCAGCCGAGTACAAGGTGGAGACACCAGCCGAGTACAAGGTGACATGTGACACCAGCCAAGTACAAGGTGGAGACACCAGCCGAGTACAATGTGACAGGTGGTGATACCAGCCGAGTACAAGATGGTGACACCAGCCGAGTACAAGGTGGTGACACCAGCCGAGTACAATGTGACAGGTGGTGATACCAGCCGAGTACAATGTGACAGGTGGTGATACCAGCCGAGTACAAGATGGTGACACCAGCCGAGTACAAGATGGTGACACCAGCCGAGTACAAGGTGGTGACACCAGCCGAGTCTAATGTGACAGGTGGTGACACCAGCTGAGTACAATGTGACAGGTGGTGACACCAGCCGAGTACAATGTGACAGGTGGTGACACTAGCCGAGTACAAGGTAAAGGAGGTGAAATATAGCACTTTAGAATGATAAATTTATAAAACAATTGTTATAAAGGTTAAATGACGAGACTGACCAATTTTAAAACATGCCCACCACAGATTCAACCAATCAAATAACTTGTTACATCATTAAGTATGCTAAAATCCATTCTTCAGGAAACAGTCAAGCAATTTCATTGGCTCGACATAGATCTAAACGATACATAATTATACAATACGATAACAATCTAAAACTGAGCACTAACTTTGAAAACTGACAACAAAACGTCGTAAGAAATAAAATAAGTTGGCACATAAGTGATCACATTGGACATACACAGTTATTACAACACCGGGTTACACCATTAATTGCAATTATATCTATAATGATGATCAAATTTGCATATTCTTTTAAACAAAATATGAAGAAAATGCCAACGCATTGAAAATGTTCTATAACAAACATAATAAGGAAATTCACAACTGTTTGTTTTTATTCTTCAAATAGAGACAAGAAGGAATTTTGTGTGTTTAGTGTGAGAGTGTAGGACATAATCCCCCCCCCCCAATGTTGCATAATCCCCCCCCCAATGTTGTATAATCCCCCCACAATGTTGCATAATCCCCCCCCAATGTTGTATAATCCCCCCCCCCAATGTTGTATAATCCCCCCCCAATGTTGTATAATCCCCCCCCAATGTGTATAATCCCCCCCAAATGTTGTATAATCCCCCCCACAATGTTGTATAATCCCCCCCCAATGTTGTATAATCCCCACAATGTGTATAATCCCCCACAATGTGTATAATCCCCCCCCAATGTTGTATAATCCCCCCCAATGTTGTAAATCCCCCCCAATGTTGTATAATCCCCCCCAATGTTGTATAATCCCCCCAATGTTGCATATCCCCCCCCAATGTTGTATAATCCCCCCAATGTTGCATAATCCCCCCCAATGTTGTTTGTTTGAGTATGACATACCCGCTCCCCATTCACATTCAAGGTAGGACCCTAACCTAAGATGATGGGGTGGGGGAGTTTACCCTGTGTTAAAAAACATGGTGGGGGATTATGTCCATATCACGTATTTAATTGCTACTTTAGGACTGTGGGTCCAACAGCAACAAGGTACTAGAATTTGGAAAGATTGTAAGTACATTCATAACCCTGTATTATAGCAACTCTGCTTGCAACCATGGTTACATAACCCCACTAAACATGTACATAACCCACTAGACATGTACATAACCCCACTAAACATGTACATAATACCGCTAAACATGTACATAACCCACTAAACATGTACATAACCCCACTAGACATGTACATAACCCCACTAAACATGTACATAACCCCACTAAACATGTACATAACCCCACTAAACATGTACATAACCCCACTAGACATGTACATAACCCCAGTAAACATGTACATATCCCACTAAACATGTACATAACCCACTAAACATGTACATATCCCCACTAAACATGTACATAACCCCACTAGACATGTATATAAGCAATTCAATGACACTACACACAAGCAACATCAGCAACTCAGACAATATGCCACTGAAACAAGCAATGATGTACATCGAACCAGTGACCCCGAAATAAGAGGGATCACAAAATAGTCACTCGCTGTATGTATGAAGGTATGTAAGGGATGTGTTATGAATACACAGACAATTGGTTTAAACACGATTATAAAAAGTCATAAAAATGTTCTATCACAAGTAAGGATAAATCATCAGCATTCTGTATGTTCTAAGGCACTATTGTTTTCATTTATTCTACATACCTGCCAATTTTAAAATGTCGAATGACCAGGCCTGGAGATTATAAAACTTTTCTACAATCTCAAAACTCAAATCTCAATCGTCCGATTGGTTCACCTGACAGTAACACTCAGAATCAACCAATCAGATCACTTGAGCTTGAGTTTGAGATCTGAGAAAAGTTTTATAACCTCGGGGCCATATTGAGGTTTGCAAGGAGCAAATAATCCAGAAAACACGATTATTTTTGCCATCGTTAATATCTACAGATGATAAAATACCAAGAACTTAACGTACGTTATTAATCATAGATGTATATACGGCTTATGGCACAAACATTTGGAATGCTCGCCCACATGGTTCGCCGGAGGCGAGGGTAAATAAGCTCAATCATCATCATCAACATCTGGAATTCTTCCGTTATTTTTTGTGATCCTAATGAAATTCTAAGTAAAATCTGATAAATTTTCGAAAATCGAAATATAAAAATGTTTGTCACTGCAACAATGAGCTCAAGGATTACAATGTTTTCACTAATGTTGGCGGGTATGTAATCTAGTCTACTCTACTCAATGACTTCTCCACTTGCTTCCACTATTCTATTATAACCTTGCACTATACTATAACTATCACTTCCATATCACTCATAATCTTGGACTTTGGACTTGTCCACGTTTCTGGTTCATTCCATTTCAGCTGTACTGCGTCACTCCCTATATCTCCAGTAAATTCTTCTACCGGGTACTTATGAACTGTGGTTAGTATGAACATAACATTTATCTCTCTATATTTCATTGAAATATCTCTGATTTCCTTTGTGCTCTATATATAACGTGTGTTATTTCCATCACACATCACAGACTTCCTCTACACCTGTACACCTGTACACCTCTACACGTTTACATATCACATGAATTATTTGCGAGTTTTGTTCATGAAAGACATTTATTGATTTATTTGGCATTTCTGTACATCACATTTCAAGGGAAATCACTAGTTTATTTCCAGGGGCATAACTCTTACTCCTTGTATTTTAGAGTTATTGACTCTTAGTTAAGGTTCACATGGAATGCAACTAGAATATCATGTATTCCATGCAGACTTTGACGGTTTTATACTTTTGAAAGGTGTTTGAAAGTTTGACTTTTCGGTGGAAGACGACCTTCTTTTGGACATGGAAGATTGTTCCACACGAGCACCCTGATCACTTAATGGCCTCCACCCCTGGGTAACTGTATCGTTATCGTCAGGGGAGGAGGTAGCTGTCCGGGTTGGTGCACCAGTAACTGTTGCCGGTGCTTTCCGATCGTGATTGTCTTTCATAGCAAGCCTCTTCAGGATTGATTGTCTTTGCTTGGCATCTCCCGGTGCAGGTTTACCACTAGTCGATGGCTGGTTTTTCCAGCCTAAAAGTTCTTTATGTTGGCGCTCGAGTTCATTTATCCGGCACTTCCAGTTCAAGTCTTTCATTTCATTTTCTGCTCTTTTGACTAGAGTTGCTTCCTCATCATCTAGTGCCATAATCTAGTGAAATAAATATGTACAAAAATATAGAAGTGTTTAAATACTGTTGTCCCTCAAAGTATCTACCCATATCTTAATTTCAACCATAGTTTGTGAGATAATTGTTTGCCTTAGGTAAACTTGTACGCATTACTGTCCGATTAGCGCACTTCTCACCAATGCAACCAGGGTTTGATCCTTGGACTGGGAAGTATGTGAGATGGTACGGTGGTCGCTAGAGCGGACAGGTGGGTTTTCTCCGGGTACTCGTTTCCTCCCACACGAATGACCACATTTATGCTCTCATCCGCGCCAACGAGAGTGATTAATATAAGTTGTTAGAACTTGTTTCGCAATCATAAAAAGGATTCAAATTTGTTGGTTTATGTAGATGGGATTAGCTTTATGGCTGTTCATAAATTAATTATTTCTGCAGGATACCATTCAATTGTTGGGATTATTTTTTCTATCACAAACGAATATCTCCCCCATGGGATACGGACATAATCCCCCCCATGGTTTTGTGATACAGGAAGACAAAATCCCCCGTCTAAAATACAGGTAGGACAAAATCCCTCATATAAAAACCCAGGAAGAACCTAATCACACTCGGTGTCAACAGTACCCAAATCGGGTAATTTACGTCTATACTTTATGGTCACTTTGCATCATTGATTTCTTGATTTGCATTCAAAGTGAAATGTCTGATCTACATGTTGCTATTGGGATTACTTGATTGCATCGCATCTTTTATAATAAAACTACAATTTCACTCACATGTGAATTCAATATGTTGTCAAAAAAAAGAACTGTTTTCGGGGGAACCAATCAAATTTCATGTAACAGAAATGAGTTTTCTGGCATTTTCACATGAGTGACATGTGATCTTGCACAGTACACTAAGAGGCTTTGTCAGTTACAACAGCAAACATATTGCTCGTTACAAAATCAAACATTGCCGTTACAAAATCAAACATATTGCCCGTTACAAAATCAAACATTGCCATTACAAAATCAAACATCGCCTGTTACAAAAGTAAACATATCGCCCATTACAAAATCAAACATTGCCGTTACAAAATCAAACATATTGCCCGATACAAAAGCAAACATTGCCGTTACAAAAGCAAACATTGCCGTTACAAAAGCAAACATATCGCCCGTTACAAAAGCAAACATATCGCCCATTACAAAAGCAAACATATCGCCCGTTACAAAAGCAAACATATTGCCCGTTACAAAAGCAAACATATCGCCCATTACAAAAGCAAACATATTGCCCGTTACAAAAGCAAACATATCGCCCATTACAAAAGCAAACATATTGCCCGTTACAAAATAAATATTGCCCGTTACAAAAGCAAACATTGCCGTTACAACAGTAAATATTGCCCGTTACAAAAGCAAACATTGCCGTTACAAAAGCAAACATTGCCGTTACAAAAGTAAACATTGCCGTTACAAAAGTAAATATTGCCCGTTACAAAAGCAAACATTGCCGTTACAAAAGCAAACATTGCCGTTACAAAAGTAAACATTGCCGTTACAAAAGCAAACATTGCCGTTACAAAAGTAAATATTGCCGTTACAAAAGTAAACATTGCCATTACAAAAGCAAACATTGCCGTTACAAAAGTAAACATTGCCGTTACAAAAGCAAACATTGCTGTTACAAAAGTAAACATTGCCGTTACAAAAGCAAACATTGCCGTTACAAAAGTAAACATTGCCGTTACAAAAGCAAACATTGCCGTTACAAAAGTAAACATTGCCGTTACAAAAGTAAACATTGCCGTTACAAAAGCAAACATTGCTGTTACAAAAGCAAACATTGCCGTTACAAAAGTAAACATTGCCGTTACAAAAGCAAACATTGCCATTACAAAAGTAAACATTGCCGTTACAAAAGTAAATATTGCCCGTCACAAAAGTAAACATTGCCGTTACAAAATTAAACATTGCCGTTACAAAAGTAAACATTGCCGTTACAAAAGCAAACATTGCCATTACAAAAGTAAACATTGCCGTTACAAAAGTAAACATTGCCGTTACAAAAGCAAACATTGCCATTACAAAAGTAAACATTGCCGTTACAAAAGTAAATATTGCCCGTCACAAAAGTAAACATTGCCGTTACAAAATTAAACATTGCCGTTACAAAAGTAAACATTGCCGTTACAAAAGCAAACATTGCCATTACAAAAGTAAACATTGCCGTTACAAAAGTAAACATTGCCGTTACAAAAGCAAACATTGCCATTACAAAAGTAAACATTGCCGTTACAAAAGTAAATATTGCCCGTCACAAAAGTAAACATTGCCGTTACAAAATTAAACATTGCCGTTACAAAAGTAAACATTGCCGTTACAAAAGCAAACATTGCCATTACAAAAGTAAACATTGCCGTTACAAAAGTAAACATTGCCGTTACAAAATTAAACATTGCCGTTACAAAAGTAAACATTGCCGTTACAAAAGTAAACATTGCCGTTACAAAAGCAAACATTGCCGTTACAAAAGTAAACATATCGACTGTTACAAAAGCATACATATCGCCCCGCTGGAGCCGTTACGATTGTGCTCTTAGGCAAGGCATTTAAATTCCACATGTCTCTTCTCTCTCTAGCAAGGCGATGGATTCCATCAGGAATGAGGTCTCGAGAGTGATTAATATAAGTTGTAAGAACTTGTTTCGCAATCGAGCTGTATCTCTATATATGCCTATGCTTAATGGCCTTTTGAACGACACTAATAAAAACATCAACATTTACATGTATATTTATAATAGACACAGTATTATTACGTCATGCTTATTTATAATAGATGCATTAACTGTAAGCATGGGGAGACTTTTTACCTTATCCATTCGTTTGAGCACCGCCTGCCAGGTGGGTACCATCCTTGCCATCATACTGCGAAGCTGTACCTCAGAGAACTGGGTCCCGGCTACACTCTGAGCACTGTGCAATGATACTGAACTACGGTTGGAACAACTAGATGAGCTGCGACTAGAAACTGATGGAAGTCCCGGGAAACGCACACGCCGGAATGCCTGAAATATATGCCATGTAGTTGTATCTATACAACTATAATATGATCTGTATTGTACTAGTAACATGTGATACATATACTATAACGTAGCATTTGATTGATTCTGCATTTCTTGGCCCTCTATGATGTTGTTATTGGAAAAAATCCACGGAACAGATTTAACAACCCCAGGAGACATGGTGTCTCCATAGTAACCAGCCACGCCTCTCTCTTTATTTCAATCCAATCCGGTGACATCAACAACATGACATTCAGGTTTAATCACGCTAGCATCTCCTTGACCAGGAACCGGCTTAATCCAGAAATACTGATGCATTTCACTCCCATTTGATAATGTCAATTTATTTTGAAATTGATCTCGCCATCAGCTGACGGGTAACAAGCGATCTGGATCAGCATTGTATAATGTCAATCCATTGTGCAATTGATCTCGTCATCAGCTGACGGGTAACAAGCGATCTGGATCAGCATTGTATAATGTCAATCCATTGTGCAATTGATCTCGTCATCAGCTGACGGGTAACAAGCGATCTGGATCAGCATTGTATAATGTCAATCCATTGTGCAATTGATCTCGTCATCAGCTGACGGGTAACAAGCGATCTGGATCAGCATTGTATAATGTCAATCCATTGTGCAATTGATCTCGTCATCAGCTGACGGGTAACAAGCGATCTGGATCAGCATTGTATAATGTCAATCCATTGTGCAATTGATCTCGTCATCAGCTGACGGGTAACAAGCGATCTGGATCAGCATTGTATAATGTCAATCCATTGTGCAATTGATCTCGTCATCAGCTGACGGGTAACAAGCGATCTGGATCAGCATTGTATAATGTCAATCTATTGTGCAACTGTATTATATGAAATTTGGAAACCTCCCTCCTAAAGTACAACCCATGTAAAAAAATGTTTAACTTTGTTTATTTTACAATAATTGCGAAGCAAGTTTTAACAACTTATATTAATCACTCTCGTTGGTGCGGATGAAAGCGTAAATGTGGTCATTCATGTGGGAGGAAACCGGAGTACCCGGAGAAAACCCAACTGTCTGATCTGGCGACCCCCGTACCATCCACATACTTCCCGGTCCGAGGATCGAACCCATGTTGCATTGGTGAGAAGCGAGCGTGCTAACCACTGCGCTAATCGGACAGCCAACAGATATACAACAATCTTATTGTATTTTCAAATCACAAGATAGCATTTTATTTGCAAGGTATTCAATTTGCAAATATATTACTGGTTTTCGTACATTTTCATTTCTGAAAGTTTTCCATGAGAATCGGTAATCTGGATAAAAATGCAAAAATGAGAAGAAACATGTGAATATACTGGTATTCCAATCTACAGAGTTAGATACTCACAGGTTTGGGTTTCTGTATCCCGGACCAGAGTTTGAATCTTTTCATCATGAAATTGATCATTTCATAATCCTGCATCTCTAATGTCGCCGTGTAATACATCTGTGATTTCACCACTTTATATGTACTCGTTAAAATTGAAATGACTAGAGCAATCATGATTCCGTAAGCAAAGACATAGTAAGAGTACACATAAAAATGGCTGAAGATTGGTTGATGGTCGAGCATCAGCCAGAAATCGAAATTCCCACGTATCATTACGATCAACGTGCTAATAGAATGGCCAACCGTCTGAAAACCGGACACAAATTGACCGTACATCTGAAATAAAAAAAAAAATATAAAATTTTATTACTGCCGTGTATACACTGAAGACATTGACTTATAACTGAGAGCCCAGAGATAATTGTACATCACTTCAGAGTCACAACGAAGACCCAGCAATCATGCTACTGTTGTTTAAATACCAAAGGGCACTCCGATTAGCGCCGTATTATTATTTTATTTTATTACTGCCGTGTATACACTGAAGACATTGATTTATAACTGAGAGCCTAGAGATAATTGTACATCACTTCAGAGTCACAACAAATACCCAGCAATCATGCTACTGTTGTTTAAATACCAAAGAGCACTCATGAAGTATATATGTTCTGCGCATTGTTGGAATACGGACCATTCCAGAATCGATCTGCGCGTTTTAGGAATTCAAATACTGTTGCGCAGTTTAAGAATTCTTAAAACGTGCAGGGCGATTCTGCGTGATTCTGGAAACATCCGTGCGCATTTTAGGAATAGGGAAAAAGTGGGAATATTGGATTTTCATATTTTAATGATGCTATAAATTAGTCAAATAAATAAAATTAAAACAGAACATTAAATCAACTAGTTTATTGCATGCAAATAAGATAAATAGTTTTTTCTTGCCGATAATAAAATTGAAATGTATGTGATATTTTCCACAAATGACATTGAAAGTCAACAACCATTTTAGAGCAAATGCGGAATTGAAATTTGCACTGAAATGTTTGCCAATTTTCGACTCACTATGGAACTCACTATTTCAACATTGCGCAAGACATTCCTAAAATGTGCATGAAAATAACGCCTTGCGTGATTCCAGAATTGCACAACAGTATTGGAATTCCTAAAACGCGCAGAACATATATATAATGTGGATGTTTGTTCGACTAGTGTTATATATAATATGCATTAATCACAGGTGATCTACTTTATTACTAGTCTGCTTGATTACTTTATTTACATCTGCAAGAGATTCATTTATATGCACAATGTTGTCTAGAAGTTGGCAAATAAATACCGTAGGTTGGAAATTACTATAGTAGTATATTCAAAGATAATTATTTTTCATGTCAAAACTGAAAAAATTAAAACGTGAAATTGACCTTCCATGAAATTCAACCTCTAAGCATTAATACTGCACCAAGTTTCATTCTAGGTCACAATTTTTGGGAGAAGTGAGAAAGTGAGTGATCGCTTCCTTAAATGGTGTTCTTTAATATACTTCTGCAAAATAGGGTTAAAATGCACAGTACAACCATTAAATACAACATTTGAATAGATGGAGTGCTTTATAATGGGCCAGTGTATCTTCGTAATCGTAAAAAACAAAAAATATTTTTTTTTAGGGGGAAGTGTGTGGGGCCCCCAGAGGGCGAAGTCAGGGTCCCTAGGGCGACTATTTCGTCCACATCGCCCTCTAGAATGATCCCTGCTGCACGAGTGTGGCATGTTTCATTCTAGAAAAGAAATATTTGTATAGCGAACACGTACCAGGTATCCAACCTGCGCATACACTAGCAGCAGGATTACGTAGATGAGACCCGTACCCAGCAGGTGACCTAAGGCTGTGCTCAGTGTCCGCTCGTACACGTACATGAACTTGATGAAGCGCATCTGCCTCACAACCTGCATAATATAAGATGTACGTCAATATAATCTGTCTCACAACCTGCATAATATAAGATGTACATCAATATAATCTGTCTCACAACCTGCATAATATAAGATGTACGTCAATATAACCTACCTCACAATCTGCATAATATAAGATGTACGTCAATATAACCTGCCTCAAAACCTGCATAATATAAGATGTACGTCAATATAATCTGTCTCACAACCTGCATAATATAAGATGTACGTCAATATAATCTGTCTCACAACCTGCATAATATAAGATGTACATCAATATAACCTGCCTCACAATCTGCATAATATAAGATGTACATCAATATAATCTGCCTCACAACCTGCATAATATAAGATGTACATCAATATAACCTGCCTCACAACCTGCATAATATAAGATGTACATCAATATAACCTGCCTCACAATCTGCATAATATAAGATGTACGTCAATATAATCTGTCTCACAACCTGCATAATATAAGATGTACATCAATATAATCTGCCTCACAACCTGCATAATATAAGATGTACGTCAATATAATCTGCCTCACAACCTGCATAATATAAGATGTACGTCAATATAATCTGTCTCACAACCTGCATAATATAAGATGTACATCAATATAACCTGCCTCACAATCTGCATAATATAAGATGTACGTCAATATAATCTGCCTCAATACCTGCATAATATAAGATGTACATCAATATAATCTGTCTCAC
The DNA here is from genome assembly GCA_014843695.1 of Archivesica marissinica. Taxonomy (NCBI): domain Eukaryota; kingdom Metazoa; phylum Mollusca; class Bivalvia; order Venerida; family Vesicomyidae; genus Archivesica; species Archivesica marissinica. The sequence goes on along the minus strand of CM026390.1, from coordinate 88,257,791 downwards.
AACCTGCATAATATAAGATGTACGTCAATATAATCTGTCTCACAACCTGCATAATATAAGATGTACATCAATATAACCTGCCTCACAATCTGCATAATATAAGATGTACATCAATATAATCTGCCTCACAACCTGCATAATATAAGATGTACATCAATATAACCTGCCTCACAACCTGCATAATATAAGATGTACATCAATATAACCTGCCTCACAATCTGCATAATATAAGATGTATGTCAATATAATCTGTCTCACAACCTGCATAATATAAGATGTACATCAATATAATCTGCCTCACAACCTGCATAATATAAGATGTACGTCAATATAATCTGCCTCACAACCTGCATAATATAAGATGTACGTCAATATAATCTGTCTCACAACCTGCATAATATAAGATGTACATCAATATAACCTGCCTCACAATCTGCATAATATAAGATGTACGTCAATATAATCTGCCTCAATACCTGCATAATATAAGATGTACATCAATATAATCTGCCTCACAACCTGCATAATATAAGATGTACGTCAATATAACCTGCCTCAATACCTGCATAATATAAGATGTACATCAATATAATCTGCCTCACAACCTGCATAATATAAGATGTACGTCAATATAATCTGCCTCACAACCTGCATAATATAAGATGTACGTCAATATAATCTGCCTCAATACCTGCATAATATAAGATGTACGTCAATATAATCTGCCTCAATATCTGCATACCTGGTAAATCAGTTATGTTTCATAGAAGTATTTCTGTTATGTTGAAACTAATATACTTCTTGGTGTGAATAACGTTCTTGTTTTTTTATATGTTTATTTATTGTCGCCCACTGGTTCAGTGGGGCGATGCCTCCAGAAGTACGTCAGCCATTTTATTTTTTGGAAGATAGTCCAAGATACAGAAGACATTCAAAATCCAGAAGCATTCGTAGTTCTTTTACATGTCTGAGTGTATATCACCTGATACATGAAACCTCGGTTTATAGTTCCATCTGAAAGACTGTTAATTTTAATATGGTCAGATGGAGGATTGAACCTGCGATCTCTTGATTCGCAGTCCATCGTGATAACCACTGACACGTCTGCAACAGTACGTAATTAATGATCCATTAATTACCTTATACATGAGGAGGAAGAGAAGCCATGCATGTAAATATCGCATCCCAACATGCACGTACACGGCCCGCTCAAAGTTTGTAAACCCTTCGCGATTATCCAGGTAATTGTTGAAGGTGTTGGTTGCCTCTACAACGCAGCCGATGTACAATCCAATACTGACGAGGGCCATCAACGTTGTCAGTATCTCGTACCAGTTCCACATGTCCTTGAAGTACTGTTTCCCATGCTCACGGATCTGTAACACTGTGTGTACGATTGTGTACATGATCACAAGCAGTAAAATGCCCTACAAACAAAGAGAAGTTTCCATGACAACAGAGACTTTAAGATAAAGCAATATCAATAAATGTACATAATACAATGGTATACCGGGTACCGGGTAGTCTCTAAAGTTAAAATAAATGTACATAATACAATGGTATAACGGGTACCGGGTAGTCTCTAAAGTTAAAATAAATGTACATAATACAATGGTATAACGGGTACCGGGTAGTCTCTAAAGTTAAAATAAATGTACATAATACAATGGTATAACGGGTACCGGGTAGTCTCTAAAGTTAAAATAAATGTACATAATACAATGGTATAACGGGTACCGGGTAGTCTCTAAAGTTAAAATAAATGTACATAATACAATGGTATAACGGGTACCGGGTAGTCTCTAAAGTTAAAATAAATGTACATAATACAATGGTATAACGGGTCGGGTACCGGGTAGTCTCTAAAGTTAAAATAAATGTACATAATACAATGGTATAACGGGTACCGGGTAGTCTCTAAAGTTAAAATAAATGTACATAATACAATGGTATAACGGGTACCGGGTAGTCTCTAAAGTTAAAATAAATGTACATAATACAATGGTATAACGGGTACCGGGTAGTCTCTAAAGTTAAAATAAATGTACATAATACAATGGTATAACGGGTACCGGGTAGTCCTAAAGTAAAAATAAATGTACATAATACAATGGTATAACGGGTACCGGGTAGTCTCTAAGTAAATAAATGTACATAATACAATGGTATAACGGGTACCGGGTAGTCTCTAAAGTTAAAATAAATGTACATAATACAATGGTATAACGGGTACCGGGTACCGGGTAGTCTCTAAAGTTAAAATAAATGTACATAATACAATGGTATAACGGGTACCGGGTACCGGGTAGTCTCTAAGGTTAAAATAAATGTACATAATACAATGGTATAACGGGTACCGGGTAGTCTCTAAAGTAATAAAATAGTTGAGATACCATTTCAAGGATTGTTTACTTGGAACTTCTTAGGTTCATCAATTGTTAATATACTTAAATACCGATCCTTCATACTGATCAATAGTATATAATGTGTCTATACCTCTAATACCATCAGCGAATCGACGGTTCTCTTTTGGTACCACAGCAGTTTCTGGCTCTGTATCTCGTAGCTGGTGATCACGCCACCTGTGAGCGGGAACTCAGCCAGGAGAGCCACCAAGGAGGTCACGTCCGTGCCAGGACTATACAGGGAAAACTCAACTATCACAGCCCTAGTCTGGAGATCAATCCATCCGTTGTCTTTCAAGTATGACAGAATACTGTCCGTCTCAGCCTGGGATGTTCCAAGGACCTGTGGATATCCTCCCCCGCCGTACACGGCTATATGTCCCAACTTGTGTGTGCTGTAATACAAGATATATTACATTTTATTTGATGTTTTCCAAAGAAATATAGAACTTTATCGGTGAATTAAAACGTGTTATTCCACTGTTTTTTGTTGGAACTACTTTCCGAAAATATTTGTATCCATTTAGCATGCATGCTGCATATGCCCAGTAATACCATCTTAGTGTTTCATTTAATAAATCTTCAATATACAGCACAACAAATTTACTAATGATTCTCAAATTCATGGTTCAAATTCATGGTTCAAATTCATGGTTCATGGTTCAAATTCATGGTTCACATTCATGGTAATGATGAAATACAAACAATTATCAGGATTTTGCAAATTCATGATCATAAGTTTAACCTTTATTTATTTTACAACGATTGCGAAGCAAATTTTTACAACTTATATTAATCACTCTCGTTGGCGCGGATGAAAGGGTAAATGTGGTCATTCGTGTGGGAGGAAACTGGAGTACCCGGAGAAAACCCACCTGTCTGATCTGGCGACCACCGTACCATCTCAACCAGGATCGAACCCAGCTTGCATTGGTGAGAAGCGGGCACGCTAACCACTGCGCTAATCAGACAGCCCAACCATGATCATAGTTTTAAAGACAAGTTTGTTAGATTGGCAATTAGTCAATAGCTGTATGTGAACACATTTATTAAGATGTTTCACACATTCTCATGATAACAAACATTATAATTATACAAATGTATTGTTATAACCAAAGGCCTGGCAAAGGGTAACATCTAAAGGTGAGTTCAATTTTTTTTGATGAGATAATTTTGAAGTAAATAAAATCTTGTAATTTAACATCGGCCCTAATACAAAACAAAATCACACCAAACATCATATTTTATGTTAGTCAACTTCAGTCAGCTTTTTAAAAAAATAGAACATGAAGAGAGTATGATGACATTCTGTCTGTAATGCTAGAGTGTAAATGACCTACATGTTGATATAAAATACAACAGACAATGTGTGTCTGGAATATATGAGTTTGTGGATAACCTCTCACCTTCCTAGTTGACTAGATGTGTAGTGTCGCCAGGAGTAGTTAGAAGCACTCTCGTTCCATGCCTCGGCGTAGTCGCCCGTATCCTCATCATAGTTTCCCTCTCCGTGACAAGTGCGATCAGTGAGTGAGGATGCTCCAAGTCCTACAGCAGCATTAGCAGCTACACATTTGGCTAAAATCGGAAACAGAAAAATAGTTTTGTTACTGTTACAATTGTTTATAATGGATGTTTATAATGGATGTTTATTATAGGTGTTATAATGGATGTTTATTATAGGTGTTTATAATGGATGTCTATTATAGGTGTTTATAATGGATGTTTATTATGAGTGTTTATAATGGATGTTTATAATGGATGTATAGTATGGGTGTTTATAATGGATGTTTATTATGAGTGTTTATAATGGATGTTTATAATGGATGTCTATTATGGGTGTTTATAATGGATGTCTATTATGGGTGTTTATAATGGATGTTTATAATGGATGTTTATTATAGGTGTTTATAATGGATGTCTATTATAGGTGTTTATAATGGATGTTTATTATGGGTGTTTATAATGGATGTTTATTATAGGTGTTTATAATGGATGTCTATTATGGGTGTTTATAATGGATGTTTATAATGGATGTCTATTATAGGTGTTTATAATGGATGTTTATAATGGATGTCTATTATGGGTGTTTATAATGGATGTTTATTATGGGTGTTTATAATGGATGTTTATAATGGATGTCTATTATGGGTGTTTATAATGGATGTTTATAATGGATGTTTATAATGGATGTCTATTATAGGTGTTTATAATGGATGTTTATAATGGATGTTTATTATAGGTGTTTATAATGTATGTTTATTATGGGAGTTTATAATGGATGTTTATTATGGGTGTTTATAATGGATGTTTATAATGGATGTCTATTATGGGTGTTTATAATGGATGTCTATTATGGGTGTTTATAATGGATGTTTATAATAGATGTTTATTACGGGTGTTTATAATGGATGTTTATAATGGATGTTTATAATGGATGTCTATTATGGGTGTTTATAATGGATGTTTATAATGGATGTTTATTATAGGTGTTTATAATGGATGTCTATTATAGGTGTTTATAATGGATGTTTATTACGGGAGTTTATAATGGATGTTTATTATGGGTTATATAATGGATGTTTATAATAGGTGTTTATAATGGATGTTTATAATGGATGTCTATTATGGGTGTTTATAATGGATGTCTATTATGGGTGTTTATAATGGATGTTTATAATGGATGTTTATAATGGATGTCTATTATAGGTGTTTATAATGGATGTTTATTATGGGTGCTTATAATGGATGTTTATTATAGGTGTTTATAATGGATGTTTATTATGGGAGTTTATAATGGATGTTTATTATGGGTGTTTATAATGTATGTTTATAATGGATGTCTATTATGGGTGTTTATAATGGATGTCTATTATGGGTGTTTATAATGGATGTTTATTATAGGTGTTTATAATGGATGTCTAGTATAGGTGTTTATAATGGATGTTTATTATGGGTGTTTATAATGGATGTTTATTATAGGTGTTTATAATGGATGTCTATTATGGGTGTTTATAATGGATGTTTATAATGGATGTTTATAATGGATGTCTATTATAGGTGTTTATAATGGATGTTTATAATGGATGTCTATTATGGGTGTTTATAATGGATGTTTATAATGGATGTTTATTATGGGTGTTTATAATGGATGTTTATAATGGATGTTTATAATGGATGTCTATTATGGGTGTTTATAATGGATGTTTATAATGGATGTTTATAATGGATGTCTATTATAGGTGTTTATAATGGATGTTTATAATGGATGTTTATTATAGGTGTTTATAATGGATGTTTATTATGGGAGTTTATAATGGATGTTTATTATGGGTGTTTATAATGGATGTCTATTATGGGTGTTTATAATGGATGTCTATTATGTGTGTTTATAATGGATGTTTATAATGGATGTCTATTATGGGTGTTTATAATGGATGTTTATAATAGATGTTTATTATGGGTGTTTATAATGGATGTTTATAATGGATGTCTATTATGGGTGTTTATAATGGATGTTTATAATGGATGTTTATAATGGATGTTTATTATAGGTGTTTATTATGGGAGTTTATAATGGATGTTTATTATGGGTGTTTATAATGGATGTTTATAATAGGTGTTTATAATGGATGTTTATAATGGATGTCTATTATGGGTGTTTATAATGGATGTCTATTATGGGTGTTTATAATGGATGTTTATAATGGATGTCTATTATAGGTGTTTATAATGGATGTTTATTATGGGTGCTTATAATGGATGTTTATTATAGGTGTTTATAATGGATGTTTATTATGGGAGTTTATAATGGATGTTTATTATGGGTGTTTATATGGATGTCTATTATGGGTGTTTATAATGGATGTCTATTATGGGTGTTTATAATGGATGTTTATAATGGATGTCTATTATGGGTGTTTATAATGGATGTTTATAATAGATGTTTATTATGGGTGTTTATAATGGATGTCTATTATGGGTGTTTATAATGGATGTTTATAATGAATGTCTATTATGGGTGGTTATAATGGATGTTTATAATGAATGTATATTATGGGTGTTTATAATGGATGTCTATTATGGGTGTCTATTATGGGTGTTTATAATGTATGTCTATTATGGGTGTTTATAATGGATGTTTATAATGGATGTCTATTATGGGTGTTTATAATGGATGTTTATAATGAATGTCTATTATGGGTGTTTATAATGAATGTATATTATGGGTGTTTATAATGGATGTCTATTATGGGTGTTTATAATGGATGTCTATTATGGGTGTTTATAATGGATGTCTATTATGGGTGTTTATAAGGGATGTTTATAATAGATGTTTATTATGGGTGTTTATAATGGATGTCTATTATGGGTGTTTATAATGGTGTCTATTATGGATGTTTATAATGGATGTCTATTATGGGTGTTTATAATGGATGTCTATTATGGGTGTTTATAATGGATGTTTATAACAGATGTTTATTATGGGTGTCTATAATGGATGTTTATAATGGATGGATGTTTATTATAGTAGTTTATTATGGATGTTTCATATGGATGTTTATTATGGATGATGTTTATTACGGTTTGGCACTGAAATGACGACTGTGACCACGAGGGTGTGACCTTGCTGGCTGATGGCCTGACCTTGGTGCTGGGGATGTGATCATGGTGGCTAAGGGTGTGATCATGATGCTGAGATCTTCTGTTTGCTTGCATTACAAGACATTAGTACATACCTGTCAGCCCTCGGATCAGCCTCATTCTGGCGGCTCCGAGCAGGAAGCCATGTTCTTCATCCATTGTCAAGTTCTCTTTGTACAGCGAGTCAACAAACACATTCTCTGACCAATCCCAGAATTCATCAATGCTACACGTAAAATGAAATTATACAAACACTTTCATTTCTATTACATATTCTAACACGACCCAGCTAATAACATACATACTTGTAGAGTAAAATCTACCTCGGGTTATTTTGCGATATACCTACCTTGAACTATGCTGCGCGCGCACCGTGTTTTGGCTATTCCAATTATACAATGCGTGTAAAGTTTTATGAATGAAAGTCACGTGATGTTTGTAAAAAATACCGTGGGAATTCACGGAAGTGAGCTATTTTTAGAATCAGATAATCTCATGTCCGTCTTGTTTTTCTGTTAAGTAACGTTTCAGTTACTATTCTGTACAGTTTTATTTGACAAAATAAATAAAATTATTGATCAGTTACAACTTTTGTTCATTTATGCACTAGATTGATATTTTCCATAAAAAATAACGTCTCATCACCCCTTACGTGGGAGTAAATTTCGAAAGCCAAATGCAGCGGCGTTTGAAGAAAATACTCCTTTAAAATTAATAGAAGTCGTGCTAAAATCGATTTCGGCCTTCGTGATATATTTCTATGCATAAGAACTTCAAACTCGGGTTATTCTGTGATATACCACGGTTGATACTTATTATTTCTTAAATAAACACACGCTGATTTCAAAAATAATAACCTTATCATTGCGAAGTATGTGAGATGGAACGGTGGGCGCAAGCTCGGACAGGTGGGTTTTCTCTGGGTACCGGACTCACACATCATTTTACGCTTTCATCCGCGCCAACGAGCATGATTAATATAACATGATAAAGTTTAATAGAATAAGTACGGTAATAAGTTTACACTATTTTTTTGTTTGAACCTAAGTTGTGAGGTTTTATGTGATTGACAACTATAGAAAGTACATGTCTTTAGTTAGCCTGGGTTCCAGTCTGTCGATTTTTCACCAATTTACTTCTGGCAAATTGACATTGATATCAGAAACTCAATACTGCCCAATTAATGATCTCGGTATTAAAATATATTTATATGACTAACCAGGCAAAATATATCAACGCCTGTTCCCAGACTAGTATTTAGTAAATGCATGGTAATACAGGGCAAATATTTAGTTCATACAAATTTATTTTAGCTCGATTGCGAAACAAGTTCCTTCAACTTATATTAATCACTCTCGAGACCTCATTTCTGATGGAATCCATCACCATGAAGGAGAGAGAAGAGGCAATGTGGAATTTAAATGCCTTGCCTAAGGGCACAATCGTAACGGCTCCAGCTGGGCTCGAACTCCGGACATTTCGCACCTGAAGCAAACACGCATCCACTGCGCTATCACGACTTCCACATATTTAGCAGGATGGAACTATTTGTGCACGATAATTTGTACATACGATGTGATGTTGGTAAAGTTGAGATACTCTGACGTGGTTGGTGTGATAATTTGTACATACGATGTGATGTTGGTAAAGTTGAGATATTCTGACGTGGTTGGTGCGATGAAATCATTCTGCACATGTTTGGTCATCAGGTACGAGTCGTAGCGGAAGTTAACGAATACGATCACCATGATGAGCAACAGATAGAAGACGTAGGCGATAAACTGTCGGATAATCACATTCATACGATGAATCTTACGCCCTTCTTCCTTCGCTTGCAGCAATGCAAATCCAGAGATTGGTTTGAATTTCACATCCTGAAAGAATTTTGAAAGTCAACATATCTTCATTCATCACAAGTTCATTTACTATATTCTTTCTTTTTCTTTAATATTATATAGCCATTTCATATGTCGGAAACAGTTTTAAGCATGACATCTGACCTGTCTGATATACACGTTCGTAAATATTAACCTTAAGTAGACTCCCATATAGAGATATACTCGTATATAAATATTAACCTTTGTGGAACCCCATATAGAGAAATACTCGTATATAAATATTAACCTTTGTGGAACCCCATATAGAGATATACTCGTATATAAATATTAACCTTTGTGGAACCCCATATAGAGATATACTTGTATATAAATATTAACCTTTGTGGAACCCCATATAGAGATATACTCGTATATAAATATTAACCTTGGTGGAACCCCATATAGAGATATACTCGTATATAAATATTAACCTTGGTGGAACCCCATATAGAGGTGAACATTTACTTTTTTTCCTTTCTTTTTTTTAACTCAATAGTGAAAAAGAAATGAAAATATAGCAATTAACCGGACACGATCGGCTTTGTCCCAATATTCATTCTGGCCGGCAACTTAGGTAATTTACCGATATAAAAAAAGTATGTTTAGATTATAAGTAAATTAATTAAATTCACCAATTACAAATAACATAAAAATACTGAAATAAATAACGTTTAAACTAAAGAAATGTTCAGACAACGCACCTTGATCTTTTCGTGTGAGTTGTCGAAGGTGGGTTCAATGTCGATATAGTCATCATCCTCATCCTGTTCCACGTTCTGGAACATTGCAACTACGTACACGGCCAGCATCACGGCCTGAAATCACACGAGAAACAATGTCATAATGCTGAGAAACGTCAGATGATGAGATAATGAACGCTTTTTTGGTGAAGCAGCTTCTTTTATTCACATATGTTTATATGTACATGTATACCGCAATGATAAACAACACATAAATGCTAAATACAACTGTAAACAAAATATACTAGTCATTTAAATGCCAATAAAAGTACTATTAAACATTTTCATGAACCTCATTGAAAAATGTTATAATCTTTTTAAATTTGTAGTAAAGATGCATGATTTCAAATTCTGATTTAAAAACTTTGTATATATCGTGTTCTTTTGTCCAGTGTCACTTGCAAATACTAAACTCTACTATGGTTAGAAAGATATTGATATAAAAATAGTCTGATTCGGTAATTTTGTATCCAAAGATCAAATTTCTGAGAATGAACGTGGTGCAAACCTGTTTTTAAAGATTCTAAAATTGTCAAAATCATTTAGCATGCACGCACATATAAGACGGGTTGATAAATGAACACCAGACCATGTATGAATTGCATGTTTGTCCCGTGCAAGTTGAAGAAATGTTCAGTGTCAGAGTGCTTTCTTAATTATAGATAGCCTACCATTTAACACGTTTTTTAAAATTTAATTCTTTTAATTTTTTGTTCTTAGCACTTTCTTATAAGATGGGAAGCTACTTTGAGGCCATAATCTGGTAGTAAATAACTCGTCTTATATGCAGGTATGTACGGTATATCAAATGTGAGCGATAGTCAAAAATTATGTAAGATATCCGGTTAAACCATCTTTTATGATATTTAAAGGAATAAGATATCTGGTTAAACCATCTTTTATGATATATAAAGGAATAAGATATCCGGTTAAACCATCTTTTATGATATATAAAGGAATAAGATATCCGGTTAAACCATCTTTTATGATATATAAAGGAATAAGATATCCGGTTAAACCATCTTTTATGATATGTAAAGGAATAAGATATCCGGATAAACCATCTTTTATGATATATAAAGGAATAAGATATCCGGATAAACCATCTTTTATGATATGTAAAGGAATAAGATATCCGGATAAACCATCTTTTATGATATATAAAGGAATAAGATATCCGGATAAACCATCTTTTATGATATGTAAAGGAATAAGATATCCGGTTAAACCATCTTTTATGATATGTAAAGGAATAAGATATCCGATTAAACCATCTTTTATGATATGTAAAGGAATAAGATATCCGGATAAACCATCTTTTATGATATTTAAAGGAATAAGTTGCTTTTATATGTGATAATCGTCTACATCAGTCATATATAAATACACAATATATCAAGCCTATACATACCTTCAATGGTTCTAAGATAAGTACAGAGAGAATAAGGGACAGAATGAGGGCCAGAACCCACTCAAGCGACTCCTCATATCCAAACTTGAAGCAGTAAAGGATGACGATGATGCCAGAGAACACCGAGAGCATGAAGCAGAGAATGTATGCGATGTAGATACACCACGAAGGTAGTGTACATTTCTTCTTGTGCACGGGAACCTTAATGTCTCGAGATTCCATCATCATTTCACTGTAATACCCAGCTGTAATGTAACAAGGTGTGACTCTTAACCCATTTCATTCTGGATACCGTTCAAACAGTATGTACAAAGAACATAGAGCCAGATCAACCGCCACGGAACGTGCCATCTGATCAGGCTCTATGCTGTTTGCTATTCAGATGATCTTGCTAAGACACTTGGCTATGTAGCAAACATCATAGATCCTGATCTGGATCTATGTTGTTTGCAAAAGCCTTTAAATCTTTCCAGAATGAAATGGGTTAATATGAACAACAGATATGAATACAGTTTCAGTTTCACTACCAACAGCCTCTGACGTCAGACTGCAGTTCATCAATGATACAATAATACTTTGTAAGTATAATATTTTCAGGTGACATTCTCATAACACAATAATAGCATCGTGATGGTCTCATCTTGACGTTTGTTGTAGGTTTTATAAACTGAGAACACTTACGCAAACAGCAATATCTTTTTCAATTTTGATGAAACAAGAAACATTTCGTGTCCAAAGCATCAAAAAATAAGTAGATACAAATTCTTCAAGGATTTCAGTAATAAAAGTGCGCGTTATACATAGCAAATGACGGTACATAATCGTATGTCCATGGCTATATAATGTATGCTTCAATTTCAAATACTACCGTTGCTATGAACTTGACAGATAAAAGCGATATAGCAATGTATGCAATTACATTTACTGGTAACAGCCAAATAGTAGGGTCTAGTAAGCTAGTCTAGTGATCTATTGCAGAAGGCTGTAGGTAGCGAAAGGCTGTATGTACGACACAGTTCTAATGAAATTGCACGACATATTTGACTTTGTTTCACCGCTAGCATGCCGGCATGGGAAAAATAGTGGCATCCGTGGTCTAGTGGTAGAGCATCCAATTTTGAATCAAATGGTTCCAGGTTCGATACTCGGTCAGGCCACGTGTGTTGTGTCATTAAGCAAGGCACCTCACACACATTGCTCAGTACTGGTTAACTGCTTAGGTTGGCTAAGCCTGCCCAGGAAAACATGTCTAGGTCCCCCACAAGGTGGATTGACATTAATGGAACATACATACATACAGATCAAGCAAGATTTGTGTGCCGGAAGAATATCAAGGCCAAACAATAATTCTATAAAATGTGTCAAGAACTTACGACGTAGTCCAGCGGTTATCCCCTTTCCTGCTCCCTCTGACGACACTGTTGACTCGCCGCTCAGAGACTTACGCTGAGACCACATTCCAACATTTCTACAATATATAGTCACATCATGATTGTAAACAATCACTAAGCACGTTTGTATTATGCGATAATATGGCAATCAATAATTTATATCTACTGTTTATACTCGCCTAGCAAGTAAATTCCAGCCAATACTGGCCTGAACCATCTCACATGTGAAACAGATACTATATATATGACACAATCCTCCCCTCAGCCAGCCACATCTTTGTGCGATGTTACTTCAACATATCTTCACATATGATAAAGTCAGTAATCGGAACGATGTTTAGTCTAAACATATTTATTTTCTATCATGTACATGATTAGTTACAACAATTGTATTTAATTGGACAGTCGTGATAGCACAGTGGATGCGCGTTCGCTTCAGGTGCGAAAGGTCCGGAGTTCGAGCCCTGCTGGAGCCATTATGATTGTGCCCTTAGGCAAGGCATTTAAATTCCACGTTGCCTCTTCTCTCTCCCTCGTGGCGATGGATTCCATCAGGAATGAGGTCTCGAGAGTGATTAATATAAGTTGACATAACTTGTTTCGCAATCAAGCTAAAATAAATTTGTATAAACTAATTGGACAGAAAGCTCTATAGCTTACAGTTGTCCTCTCCCATCTTACAAGCAAATCACTAAATAATATTAAACAGCATGTATATATATATATATCTATACAAACTTAATCTTAGCTAGATTGTGAAACAAGTTTGTTACAATATTAATTTAATCGCTATCGAGACCTCATTCTAGCTGGAATCCAACGCCATGATGGAACAAGAAGAGGAAGTGTGGATTTAAGAGTTTTGCCTAAGGACATCACCACAGTGGTTCTGTCGGGTTCGGACTCGCAACTTCTTGATGACCTATATATATCTACTAGACTGTGGGTACAACACCTACCTGCTAATTCTTGGATCCGCTCGAGGAGTGAACCTCTTGGCTGTACCCTGACTGGTTGTTGAGCCGCGCTTCTTCATCTTACCGCTACTTTCAGGTATACTCTCATCGTCAGACTGAAGTATGTCCTCCAGGCTTCCCCACTGAGACTTGTGCATTGTTGGTTTTCTTCATTAATCAAATAGAAATTTAAATTTAAAACTGCCTATTTCAAACCTGTTGTATTAATAATATTAGTTTTCTTGAAAACTGTCATTGTGAAGCACAGGGAATTATGGGATGCCAACAATGTGCTGAGCTTATTGTCACAGAAATAATATACTGTAGTGTCTAGACCTCTACTCATATATGATACTCTTAGTGGTGTTATACCTATTTGTATTATCACAGTTGTATATTATTACAGGACCGGTGTGAATTAACACATGTTCTACATGCAGGCAAAATAAAGCAGCAAAATCAAATACACGAGCTGTGTTTGTGCTAATTAAAATTGTGTGGCGTCCGTGGTTCAGCGTCGGATTTGGAATCGAAAGGTCCCGGGTTCGATACTCTGTCAGGCCATGTATGTAGTGTCATTGAGCAAGGCACCTCACACACATTGCTTAGTACTGGTTAACCACTTAGGTCGGCTAAGTCTGCCCAGGAAAACATGTGTAGGTCCCCGCAAGGGGTTTGACATTAATGGAACATACATTACATCCTAGAACGGTCACAGAACGTATATATATACCGTCATTTGCTATGTATACTTATTTCATTTCCCCCTACTGGTAACTGATTTTCCTAGCAAATATTATATTATCAGAAAATGCTGGAAAACAGGGTCTGGGTTAAAATTGTAGATTGATAAACCCAAATAGACATTATGTCTTATGTCTCATGGCACAAAACTATCTGAATTTAATATTTTCTCTGTTTAACCCATTTGATTCTGGATATCGTTCAAACAGTATTTGCAAAGAACATAGAGCCAGATCGGCCGCTACAGAATGTGCCATCTGATCAGGCTCTATGCTGTTTGCTATTCAGATGATCTTGCTAAGACACTTGGCTATGTAGTAAACAACATAGTTCCTGGATCTGTGTTGTTTGCAAAAGCCTTTAAATGTATCCGGAATGAAATGGGTTAAATCCTTCTGGCAAATACAGTTCAAAGGCATTGCAGGAAATGTTACTGAAATGCATTGTGAAGATATTTGTTCAACACATTTTAGGACATTTTTCTGAATTGCATTGTGGGAAAGGTAGTTACTGATCGCTATGCTTAAAGCTTCCTGTATTTAAATCCTTGGATGGCATTGTGGAAAGTTTTACTGTAACGCATTGATAGTGATTGTGAAATATTTTACAGAAAGCCATTTATAGGAAATGTTGTAAAATAGCATTATCGGAAAATTTTGCAGTCATAGATCGTAAACATGGGCATAGGGTACTTGCTCCAACTGTTGCTTACTTCAGAGAGATGGAAGATTTCCGCGATGATTTTACCGATCGTGTCTCAGACTCTTTTAGGTCATTTTCTAATTTATCGAGTTCTTCAAGTAGTTGACCAGCATCACCTTTCCTTAGTGTCTTGGACTAATTGGATAAATAGAAAACACATGAGTTAATTAATGAATCAGGTTAGTTTAAACTTTATTTATTTTACAACGATTGCGAAACAAGCTTCAATAACTTATATTAATCACTCTCGTTGGCGCGGATGAAAGCGTAAATGTGGTCATTCATGTGGGAGGAAACCGGAGTACCCAGAGAAAACCCACAATCTGTCCGATCTGGCGATAACTGTACCATCTCACATACTTCCCGGTCCGAGGATCGAACCCGGGTTGCATTGGTGAGAAGCGAGCGTTCTAACTACTGCGCTAATTGGACATATCTGTGTAAGAATGAATCATGTGGTTTTCCTATTGTAGCATAATAAAATAAACACTGCAATATGTTCAACATAATAAAATAAGCATAGAACATGGCAATACGTTCAACATAATAAAATAAACATAGAACACTGCAATATGTTCAACATAATAAAATAAACATAGAACACGGCAATATGTTCAACATAATAAAATAAACATAGAACACTGCAATACTGGTTGAAACAGGGAATAATTTTTAAATTCAACACATCAACATTGTTGTTTGATTCCAATCTAAGAATTCTAACATGACTCGGCATTTTGTCTGTATGCAAAGAAGGAATTTACCGTGTTTAAATCTACAATAAAACATGGTTGAGTGCTGCCTCGGTACCGTTGTTAAATCTACAATAAAACATGGTTGAGTGCTGTCTGGGTACCGTTGTTAAATCTACAATAAAATATGGTTGAGTGCTGTCTGGGTACCGTTGTTAAATCTACAATAAAACATGGTTGAGTGCTGTCTGGGTACCGTTGTTAAATCTACAATAAAACATGGTTGAGTGCTGTCTGGGTACCGTTGTTAAATCTACAATAAAACATGGTTGAGTGCTGTCTGGGTACCGTTGTTAAATCTACAATAAAACATGGTTGAGTGCTGTCTGGGTACCGTTGTTAAATCTACAATAAAACATGGTTGAGTGCTGTCTGGGTACCGTTGTTAAATCTACAATAAAACATGGTTGAGTGCTGTCTGGGTACCGTTGTTAAATCTACAATAAAACATGGTTGAGTGCTGTCTGGGTACCGTTGTTAAATCTACAATAAAACATGGTTGAGTGCTGTCTGGGTACCGTTGTTAAATCTACAATAAAACATGGTTGAGTGCTGTCTGGGTACCGTTGTTAAATCTACAATAAAACATGGTTGAGTGCTGTCTGGGTACCGTTGTTAAATCTACAATAAAACATGGTTGAGTGCTGTCTGGGTACCGTTGTTAAATCTACAATAAAACATGGTTGAGTGCTGTCTGGGTACCGTTGTTAAATCTACAATAAAACATGGTTGAGTGCTGTCTGGGTACCGTTGCAGACTTTTATAGAAAATTTGTTGAATGGACTTTTATATATTTGTGTAATTTTGATAGCATTCTGGTGAATTTGGCATGTGCAATGCAACGTCGCGTAGCGTTGCTTACGTCATATTCCTTCTCATGTAACCATTGAGTTACATTAATAATGAAATTATATGCAGAAATATGGCAGTACTGATCAACACAACATCCACACTACAGTCTGGTGCCGTGAAGAACCGTCAAACAGTTACGTTATGGCGGCTTGCTTTGTGCAGTTGTTAGTAGAACGGATTTTCACCAATACAGCGACAATTAGCGGTATGCATCGTACATGTTCAGTCATGCCAATATGAGAGTAATTAATGTTCTTAAAACGCTTTGCTTAGTAATAATTGTACAATCTCTAAATTTGCTGGAAGATTTAATGGTATTGATAGAAACAATAGAATATGTAAATTATGCAATCAAAATGTAATTGAATCAGAATACCATTTTATATTATGTTGTGAAAAATACAGAGATATAAGATTGAAATAGTTGGGCTACATAGCATGGCCATCAATGAATAAATTTATATCTATCATAATTTGATAAATGTTTGTAAATACATCAAAGAAGCTATGTCATTACGTAGTAATACCCTGTCAATTACTACTGTTTCTTAAATTTGTTTATAAGGTATATCTGTAACATGTTTTGTGACGTCTTTGCCATATTTCTATCGTTGTAAATGGTCAAAGGCAATATAGTTGCTGATTATGCCAATAAATAAACTCTAAATTAGTTAAACATTTACCTTTCTAGTTGTACCCGGAGTCGACCCTCCTGCCTTGGTTGGTGGTTGTTTAACAGCTGGCACAGTAGCGGAGGTAGACCCAGTGGAAGGGCGCGATTCTGTGCCATCATCATATTTTGGCACTGAGTCTGGCCACTGCATTATGCCATCCTCATTCCACAGCGGAGGTCGGGCACTCGTGTTTGTAACTGCCACAGTCGGACGCTTCTCTACCATACTCTCGTCTGTGTTTTCACGGTGTGTCTTGGCAACATGGCGGGAACGATGCAAGCCCAGAGCAGTATGCTGTCATTTCAGAAGAAAACATGATTATTTAACCTGACAGTAGACATATAAATTAAAACTCTTAAAACAAACTGCATTGCCGCATAATTATATGATTGGCATCAAATGTACGTATAGGTATATGTATCATTGACCATACATGTACTTGTATCTCTATTATTTAACCCGTAACCTGCCGAATAAATTGGACAGAATGTGTAAACAGCATAGATCCAGATCAGCCGTGGCTGATCAGGATCGATGTTGTTTGCTATTCTGACAAGTGTTTTAGCTCCACTATTCGAATAGCAAACAGCATAGAGCCTGATCAGACGGAACATTCTGTGCCGACTGATCTGGCAGTATGCTGTTTGCAAAAGCGACTTTAGTCGTGGTTGACGGGCTAAATACAGCCATTTCTAGACAATAGTTCTATTAGGTGACCATCACCAAACAGCTTGCAGTTTCTATTCTAAATGACTAACTACTAAAGAGGTTTTCAGATACTCCTTAATTCTAAACATTATTTCTGATACCCTGCTCATCACTACCAAGACAGGGAATAATCTGTGCCTGAGCTGGAAGCCAGTGTCACTATTTCTGAAACTTTCTAATATAATAATATATATATAGTCAGTTTTACCAGCAGTTTCATTCGATTGTTCATAACATTTGCTGATTTTATCCATTTTACAATGAACATAGCCGTGCAAGCGCCTTAGTACATTCTATTAATATCTTGGATGTTACAATGAACATTGCCGAGCAGTGTCTCAGTAGGTTCTATTTTGATCATGGATGTTCTAATAGAATTCGAACTTACTGGTACAGAGTCAATGGTACTCTCCCTCTCCAGGTCATACGGTACAGCTCCCGTGTTATTGCTTTCAAAGGATCCACCTTGCGAGTTCTCACACAGATTCTCAATCTCCAGGGTCTGTGCTGTCTGCGGCTTCTGGATGTTATCAAAAATGTTTGCCTGAAACAGAATTGCATTTGCTTTAATATTTTCTAATTTTGGTTAATTAACCAGTTTTAATTTTAAAAAGTCTTGGTTGTGAACAGCAGACAGATCAGTTACAATTGATCTACTCTTCCTGAATAAGCAAACCAGTCCAATATTGACAGAAACAGACTGGATCAGTTACCATTGATCTACTCTTCATAAATAAGCAAACCAGTCCAATATTGACAGACACAGACTGGACCAGTTACCATTGATTTACCCTTCCTGAATAAGCAAACCAGTCCAATATTGACAGAAACAGACTGGATCAGTTACCATTGATATACCCTTCCTGAATAAGCAAACCAGTCCAATATTGACAGAAACAAACTGGATCAGTTACCATTGATCTACTCTTCCTGAATAAGCAAACCAGTCCAATATTGACAGAAACAGACTGGATCAGTTACCATTGATCTACTCTTCCTGAATAAGCAAACCAGTCCAATATAGACAGACACAGACTGAATCAGCTACCATTGATCTACTCTTCCTGAATAAGCAAACCAGTCCAATATAGACAGGCACAGACTGTATCAGTTACCATTGATCTACCCTTACTAAATAATCAAACCAGTCCAATATTGACAGCCACAGACTGGATCAGTTACCATTGATCTACCCTTCCTGAATAAACAAACCAGTCCAATATGACAGGCATAGACTGGATCAGTTACCATTGATCTACCCTTACTAAATAAGCAAACCAGTCCAATATTGACAGGCACAGACTGGATCAGTTACCATTGATCTACCCTTCCTGAATAAGCAAACCAGTCCAATAATGACAGAAACAGACTGGATCAGTTACCATTGATCTACTCTTCCTGAATAAGCAAACCAGTCCAATATTGACAGAAACAGACTGGATCAGTTACCATTGATCTACTCTTCCTGAATAAGCAAACCAGTCCAATATAGACAGACACAGACTGAATCAGCTACCATTGATCTACTCTTCCTGAATAAGCAAACCAGTCCAATATAGACAGGCACAGACTGTATCAGTTACCATTGATCTACTCTTCCTGAATAAGCAAACCAGTCCAATATTGACAGACACAGACTGGATCAGTTACCATTGATCTACTGATGATGATTCCGTTTATTTACCCTCGCCACCGGTAAACCATATGGGCGAGCTATTTGATCTACTGTTCCTAAATAAGCAAACCAGTCCAATATTGACAGCCACAGACTGTATCAGTTACCATTGATCTACCCTTACTAAATAAGCAAACCAGTCCAATATTGACAGCCACAGACTGGACCAGTTACCATTGATCTACCCTTACTAAATAAGCAAACCAGTCCAATATTGACAGCCACAGACTGGACCAGTTACCATTGATCTACCCTTACTAAATAAGCAAACCAGTCCAATATTGACAGCCACAGACTGGACCAGTTACCATTGATCTACCCTTACTAAATAAGCAAACCAGTCCAATATTGACAGCCACAGACTGGACCAGTTACCATTGATCTACCCTTACTAAATAAGCAAACCAGTCCAATATTGACAGCCACAGACTGGACCAGTTACCATTGATCTACCCTTACTAAATAAGCAAACCAGTCCAATATTGACAGCCACAGACTGGACCAGTTACCATTGATCTACCCTTACTAAATAAGCAAACCAGTCCAATATTGACAGCCACAGACTGGACCAGTTACCATTGATCTACCCTTACTAAATAAGCAAACCAGTCCAATATTGACAGCCACAGACTGGACCAGTTACCATTGATCTACCCTTACTAAATAAGCAAACCAGTCCAATATTGACAGCCACAGACTGGATCAGTTACCATTGATCTACCCTTCCTGAATAAACAAACCAGTCCAATATGACAGGCATAGACTGGATCAGTTACCATTGATCTACCCTTCCTGAATAAACAAACCAGTCCAATATTGACAGGCACAGACTGGATCAGTTACCATTGATCTACCCTTCCTGAATAAACAAACCAGTCCAATATTGACAGACACAGACTGGATCAGCTACCATTGATCTACTCGTCCTAAATAAGCAAACCAGTCCAATATAGACAGGCATAGACTGGATCAGTTACCATTGATCTACCCTTCCTGAATAAACAAACCAGTCCAATATAGACAGACACAGACTGGATCAGTTACCATTGATCTACCCTTCCTGAATAAACAAACCAGTCCAATATAGACAGGCACAGACTGTATCAGTTACCATTGATCTACTCTTACTAAATAAGCAAACCAGTCCAATATTGACAGACACAGAGTGGATCAGTTACCATTGATCTACTCTTACTAAATAAGCAAACCAGTCCAATATAGACAGACACAGACTGGATCAGCTACCATTGATCTACTTTTCTCGGGTAAGAAAAGCAACCATTGCAATAGTGAGACAGAGTGTATTAATTTAGTTTGAACATATAATCTTCTTATCTAATAATAAGTAAACCAGTCCAATACGGAGAGGCAGGATGTACCACTTACCTTTGATCTACTCTTCTTGAACAAGAATACCAGTCCAATACTGACAGGTAACACCATCACGTTACTGACCAGAGCCAGTACAACCTCCTCCCATCCAAAGCCCTCAAACCCAAGCTCTGTGTTTTCTTTCTTTAGGAGCCCATACCACATGGCATTCACACCCACAAATGTAAACAAAATTGTTACGCAGCACGTGACACGCTGGACACGTGTGAATCGGCTTTGGGCAGGTCGGTTAAATAGGGATAACCATAAATGTTTATCTGCCAGAGAGTTGAACATCGCTGTCTTCAACCGGTAACCAAAATGGCTCATTTCGTTGCCACCTATAATATAAACAATGCACAGTAAGGCAGTGGACCATATACAATATACATATACAACATACTGTCATGTAGACATATTTATTTCCAGGTTCAGTACATATCAAAGAACTTATATAATCACTTCATATATTAATCTGCATCACACAGACGGATATGTAGTCCAGTGGTAACACGCTGGACTGGTAATCCAGGGATCGCAGGTTCGATCCCCCGTCTGACCCTAATAAAATTAACAGTCTTTCAGATGGGACGTTAAACCGAGGTCTCGTGTCGGTGCTTTACACCGTGCACGTAAAAGAACCAGAGGAGATTCTGGAATGGGTCTCTGTCTGTATCATGCACTATCCTCCACAATCTAAAATAACTAATCTCTTCAGGAGGCGTCGCTCATATGGGCAACCGGTAGCGACGATAAATAAACGTAAACTAAAAAAAAAAAAAATCTGCATCAGAATAATTATAACTCTGTGGAGATGTAAGGTTTAATCTCCCGCAAAATATAATGATTTTATAGTATTTAAGGCCGTATAAATTAATCTACTACAAAATATAATGATTTTATAGTATCTAAGGCCATATAAATTAATCTACTACAAAATATAATGATTTTATAGTATCTAAGGCTGCATTAATTAATATGCAAATATTGATAACATTTGAATTTCTTTTTTTGATGGGTCGAATATTTCTGAAAAAAATAAACAACCATTATTTTGTCAAAATTCAAATTCAAGGTTACTGTTATGGGTGGGACATGTTAGTGTGGCAGGGAACAACCCTAAACACAGTATGGGTGGGACATGTTAGTGTGGCAGGGAACAAACCTAAAAACAGTATGCAACTTATCAAAGCATTATATTTGACCAATCTTTTTTTGTGCAATTGTTCTTTTTGAACTTTATTTATTTTACAACGATTCTCGTTGGCGCGGATGAAAGAGTATATGTGGTCATTCGTGTGGGAGGATACCAGAGAACCCGGAGAAAACCCACCTGTCCGATCTGGCGACCACCGTACCAATTTTGCAATTGTTGACAGAACCATCACTGCTGTCGTCATCACAGGTAATGTAACTGCTTAGTCTCTCTCGTGCGGAGACAGGATTCTATAATATCTAATGCCCTATAACTTAACCTGCCAGACTATGAGGATTCTATAATATCTAATGCCCTATAACGTAACCTGCCAGACTATGAGGATTCTATAATATCTAATGCCCTATAGCTTAACCTGCCAGACTATGAGGATTCTATAATATCTAATGCCCTATAACTTAACCTGCCAGACTATGAGGATTCTATAATATCTAATGCCCTATAGCTTAACCTGCCAGACTATGAGGATTCTATAATATCTAATGCCCTATAGCTTAACCTGCCAGACTATGAGGATTCTATAATATCTAATGCCCTATAACTTAACCTGCCAGACTATGAGGATTCTATAATATCTAATGCCCTATAACTTAACCTGCCAGACTATGAGGATTCTATAATATCTAATGCCCTATAACGTAACCTGCCAGACTATGAGGATTCTATAATATCTAATGCCCTATAGCTTAACCTGCCAGACTATGAGGATTCTATAATATCTAATGCCCTATAACTTAACCTGCCAGACTATGAGGATTCTATAATATCTAATGCCCTATAGCGTAACCTGCCAGACTATGAGGATTCTATAATATCTAATGCCCTATAACGTAACCTGCCAGACTATGAGGATTCTATAATATCTAATGCCCTATAACGTAACCTGCCAGACTATGAGGATTCTATAATATCTAATGCCCTATAACTTAACCTGCCAGACTATGAGGATTCTATAATATCTAATGCCCTATAACGTAACCTGCCAGACTATGAGGATTCTATAATATCTAATGCCCTATAACGTAACCTGCCAGACTATGAGGATTCTATAATATCTAATGCCCTATAGCTTAACCTGCCAGACTATGAGGATTCTATAATATCTAATGCCCTATAACGTAACCTGCCAGACTATGAGGATTCTATAATATCTAATGCCCTATAGCTTAACCTGCCAGACTATGAGGATTCTATAATATCTAATGCCCTATAGCGTAACCTGCCAGACTATGAGGATTCTATAATATCTAATGCCCTATAACGTAACCTGCCAGACTATGAGGATTCTATAATATCTAATGCCCTATAACGTAACCTGCCAGACTATGAGGATTCTATAATATCTAATGCCCTATAACGTAACCTGCCAGACTATGAGGATTCTATAATATCTAATGCCCTATAACTTAACCTGCCAGACTATGAGGATTCTATAATATCTAATGCCCTATAACGTAACCTGCCAGACTATGAGGATTCTATAATATCTAATGCCCTATAGCTTAACCTGCCAGACTATGAGGATTCTATAATATCTAATGCCCTATAACGTAACCTGCCAGACTATGAGGATTCTATAATATCTAATGCCCTATAACGTAACCTGCCAGACTATGAGGATTCTATAATATCTAATGCCCTATAACTTAACCTGCCAGACTATGAGGATTCTATAATATCTAATGCCCTATAACGTAACCTGCCAGACTATGAGGATTCTATAATATCTAATGCCCTATAACTTAACCTGCCAGACTATGAGGATTCTATAATATCTAATGCCCTATAACTTAACCTGCCAGACTATGAGGATTCTATAATATCTAATGCCCTATAGCTTAACCTGCCAGACTATGAGGATTCTATAATATCTAATGCCCTATAACGTAACCTGCCAGACTATGAGGATTCTATAATATCTAATGCCCTATAACGTAACCTGCCAGACTATGAGGATTCTATAATATCTAATGCCCTATAGCTTAACCTGCCAGACTATGAGGATTCTATAATATCTAATGCCCTATAACGTAACCTGCCAGACTATGAGGATTCTATAATATCTAATGCCCTATAACTTAACCTGCCAGACTATGAGGATTCTATAATATCTAATGCCCTATAACTTAACCTGCCAGACTATGAGGATTCTATAATATCTAATGCCCTATAACTTAACCTGCCAGACTATGAGGATTCTATAATATCTAATGCCCTATAACGTAACCTGCCAGACTATGAGGATTCTATAATATCTAATGCCCTATAACGTAACCTGCCAGACTATGAGGATTCTATAATATCTAATGCCCTATAACGTAACCTGCCAGACTATGAGGATTCTATAATATCTAATGCCCTATAGCTTAACCTGCCAGACTATGAGGATTCTATAATATCTAATGCCCTATAGCTTAACCTGCCAGACTATGAGGATTCTATAATATCTAATGCCCTATAGCTTAACCTGCCAGACTATGAGGATTCTATAATATCTAATGCCCTATAGCTTAACCTGCCAGACTATGAGGATTCTATAATATCTAATGCCCTATAACGTAACCTGCCAGACTATGAGGATTCTATAATATCTAATGCCCTATAGCTTAACCTGCCAGACTATGAGGATTCTATAATATCTAATGCCCTATAACGTAACCTGCCAGACTATGAGGATTCTATAATATCTAATGCCCTATAGCTTAACCTGCCAGACTATGAGGATTCTATAATATCTAATGCCCTATAGCTTAACCTGCCAGACTATGAGGATTCTATAATATCTAATGCCCTATAGCGTAACCTGCCAGACTATGAGGATTCTATAATATCTAATGCCCTATAGCTTAACCTGCCAGACTATGAGGATTCTATAATATCTAATGCCCTATAACGTAACCTGCCAGACTATGAGGATTCTATAATATCTAATGCCCTATAACGTAACCTGCCAGACTATGAGGATTCTATAATATCTAATGCCCTATAGCTTAACCTGCCAGACTATGAGGATTCTATAATATCTAATGCCCTATAACGTAACCTGCCAGACTATGAGGATTCTATAATATCTAATGCCCTATAACGTAACCTGCCAGACTATGAGGATTCTATAATATCTAATGCCCTATAACGTAACCTGCCAGACTATGAGGATTCTATAATATCTAATGCCCTATAGCTTAACCTGCCAGACTATGAGGATTCTATAATATCTAATGCCCTATAACGTAACCTGCCAGACTATGAGGATTCTATAATATCTAATGCCCTATAACGTAACCTGCCAGACTATGAGGATTCTATAATATCTAATGCCCTATAACGTAACCTGCCAGACTATGAGGATTCTATAATATCTAATGCCCTATAACGTAACCTGCCAGACTATGAGGATTCTATAATATCTAATGCCCTATAACTTAACCTGCCAGACTATGAGGATTCTATAATATCTAATGCCCTATAACGTAACCTGCCAGACTATGAGGATTCTATAATATCTAATGCCCTATAGCTTAACCTGCCAGACTATGAGGATTCTATAATATCTAATGCCCTATAACGTAACCTGCCAGACTATGAGGATTCTATAATATCTAATGCCCTATAACGTAACCTGCCAGACTATGAGGATTCTATAATATCTAATGCCCTATAACGTAACCTGCCAGACTATGAGGATTCTATAATATCTAATGCCCTATAGCGTAACCTGCCAGACTATGAGGATTCTATAATATCTAATGCCCTATAGCTTAACCTGCCAGACTATGAGGATTCTATAATATCTAATGCCCTATAGCTTAACCTGCCAGACTATGAGGATTCTATAATATCGTATAGTTAAATGCTAGCCTTGATCATTGATATTGTTGTTTGAACCTACTTCATTGATACTCAATATTAATGATTCTAACATGGCATTTTGTCTGTATAAACAAACTAAGCAATTTACAGTGTTTTGTGACGTCATTTACGCATTCAGGAATTGGAAGTTTCCAATGACAAATTCATGCTAGACCCAGGAATTGGAAGTTTCCAATAACCAATTCTTGCTAGACCCAGTAATTGGGAGCTTCCAATGACAAATTCATGCTAGACCCAGGAATTGGGAGCTTCCAATGACAAATTCATGCTAGACCCAGGAATTGGGAGCTTCCAATGACAAATTCATGCTAGACCCAGGAATTGGGAGCTTCCAATGACAAATTCATGCTAGACCCAGGAATTGGGAACTTCCAATGACAAATTCATGCTAGACCCAGGAATTGGGAACTTCCAATGACAAATTCATGCTAGACCCAGGAATTGGGAGCTTCCAATGACAAATTCATGCTAGACCCAGGAATTGGGAGCTTCCAATGACAAATTCATGCTAGACCCAGGAATTGGGAGCTTTCAATGACAAATTCATGCTAGACCCAGGAATTGGGAGCTTCCAATAACATTGTCATGCCAGATCCCTCAATTGATGAAACGTCGATCTTCACATTCATGTCAAATTTAACTTTAAAGCAACAAATTCAAAATAGTGAGAAATGGCCACTGACCGGCAACTCGGAGTTCCTTGTGAACAGTTGCATCCTTGACCTCGAGAGATAGCCATGTGTTGCCAAAGAAGTAGTACTTCTGGTAGGTCTGCATATCATTCACAATCACGTGACTCAGGTACCAGGATGGTGACATTCCACGATTGTCATGCCAGATCTGTATCTTGCGTAAGTCTCCAAGGTTCACGTCGTAAGCAACAATGAAGGTGTCTGAGCAGTTGCGCTGGAATGCACCCGCCTTACTGATATGCTGTCGTGCTGACTTGCCGTACTCTCCGGACAGCCGCACACCAATGTGAGCAGTGGTTCCTATTTTACAGAAATATGTTGATCACTTTAATTATCCTGTTGTTGGGAGGTACAGAATGTAGCAGTGATTTATAGCATATAAAAGGAATTTGGGACAGGGGAATTTAGTTTATACAAATTTATTTTAGTTCGATTGCGACACAAGTTGTTATAACTTATATCAATCACTCTCGAGACCTCATTCCTGATGGAATCTATCGCCACGAGGGAGAGAGAAGAATTTAAATATCTTGCCTAAGGCCATCGTAATGGCTCCAGCGGTGCTCGAACTCCGGACCTTTTCGCACTTTGAAGTGAATGCGCTATCATGACTTCCACAGGAAATTTGATGAATTGATATCCCTCTGTCAAATATGGTTTGGCCTAGGAATAGGGTTCGGCCTAGGAATAGGGTTCGGCCTAGGCATAGGATTCGGCCTAGGAATAGGGTTCGGCCTAGGCATATGGTTTGGCCTAGGCATAGGGTACGGCCTAGGAATAGGGTTCGGCCTAGGCATATGGTTTGGCATAGGGTTCGGCCTAGGAATAGGATTCGGCTTAGGCATATGGTTTGGCCTAGGCATAGGGTTCGGCCTAGGAATAGGGTTCGGCTTAGGCATATGGTTTGGCCTAGGCATAGGGTTCGCCCTAGCATATCATCAATGTCACCGATTGTGACTAGTACATATCGATCGATATTTAAAATGCCGAACATGTATTATTACAATTTTTCAGCACAGACAGACAAAAAGAGTATTTTGTAAAAACATGTTAGATTTAATAGTCAGATAGTGGACATAACCATTACCAATAAATGGAGGTTGAGGTCGGGTCGATAAATTGACTGATTTTCAAATTGATAAACTGCAGGCAATACACTAGTGCATACAGTACCATAGCCAGAGGCAAATTTTAACCGAGGCAATCTAGGGGGGTCTGGGGTATGTTCCCCCTTAAAAGTGTTGGGGTATAGAAGCGATTTCCTGCGTTTTCTGATTTAATGGGTTGTTTAGACGTATAATTATGTACTGACCTTTCACCTCTCTAGCAGTCAACATTTTAAACAGCAAAGGGATATTTATTTGCCTTGGAAATATTAACCGAGGCGACTGTCTCGGTGTGCCTCAGTGTGGCTACGGGCCTGGCATATGTCTACATCTCTATGCACAAATGGTCTAAAGTAATCATGATAATACATACCTGCACCCGGGATTCTGCCCGTAACTATGGTAACCTCATACTTAAACGAGCCATCTTTCCCACATAGAGGAATGAGGGAGATTCGTTTAACGTCTAAAATGTCGAGCCGTCGGAATACTACGACAAGTATGATATACAGGCCCACTATAACGCTGCATGTTATGATTGCAACAGGGTTGGAAGCAACGTCAATTCTCTGGAAAAAAATAGGACACGATATATTCCACACAACTAACACAACATTTAGAAGGCATTTAGTATACAAGTAAAGAACATTTCCCTGCGCTACGCCACTGTTGATCTTGATCTATGTTGTTTGCACATTCCGTTCAATTTATTTGGCGGGTTAATTAAGAGTTACTACGATATTTTGGGATTGTACTTTTGAAATTCCGTAACCCTTTCCTTCATACAGATTTAGGTTAATATACTACCGTATTATATCTCCAAGGAAACGACAGCCATTTAGCTATCATGCAGTGATTAGTCGCCATATCTATCCCACCTCCATAGATATTACTGGGATTACATGAGATTCTGGCCTTTATTATGAACATTGGTTTGGCTACTACATTGTCCATGCATGTTGTATTGGTAATGGCATCAAGATGTGCTTCTATGAGGGAAAACTGTATATCACAATAAATAATTAATTAAAGGAAACACTACAATGCAAAATGAGATACAGTCTACCGGTACATCCGACATGTCGAATTCCGTCGGACCAAACAAAATACTTAACCGACATAACCGAAGTTTGACTTAATGAATTCGATATAAACAGATCCATTTATATGTACAATGATAGTGTCTGAAACAGGACTTTGATCCGACTTCCGAGATAACCGGAGAATTCGACATAACCGACTTTGACATAACGGATGTGGACTGTATTTTTGAAATATATTTTATTGTATCAACATCAAATGCTAAAATATGATCAGTGACAATAAACACTTATATTTACATCGCTATGGCATTTCATTCGTTGTACATGTACATATGTGCCCTGATTGCATATATTTTCCAAAAATGGTTCCCAGTTAATGACATGCTGACATGCGCACTTGAATTTTCGGGCATGCGAATTCGCATTATTAGACAGCTCGGAAACCCGACCGCCCAGTCTCCAAACTAGTACATGTACTAGAAGCTCGGAAACCCGACCGCCCAGTCTCCAAACTAGTACATGTACTAGAAGCTCGGAAACCCGACCGCCCAGTCTCCAAACTAGTACATGTACTAGAAGCTCAGAAACCCGACTGCCCAGTCTCCAAACTAGGACATGTACTAGAAGATCGGAAACCCGACCGCCCAGTCTCCAAACTAGTACATGTACTAGAAGATCGGAAACCCGACCGCCCAGTCTCCAAACTAGTACATGTACTAGAAGCTCGGAAACCTGACCACAAACCCTCCAGTGTTGTATCCATCGAGCAGTTGTGATTAACATTAACTTAACTTCAGAAGACACACCAGTCTCCAGACTGTGCACAGTGTATAACCAATGGTACTTACTGGAGTTCGAGCCCCACTGGAGCCGTTACGATTGTGCCCTTAGGCAAGGTATTTAAATTCCACATCGCCTCTCTCCCTCGTGGCGATGGATTCCATCAGGAATGAGGTCTCGAGAGTGATTAATATAAGTTGTAATAACTTGTTTCGCAATCGAGCTAAAATAAATTTGTATAAACTAATGTTACTTACTGTGAGGTCAGTGAAGTCAAGCTGGTCGGGAGATACCAACAAGCTGCCACCAAACGAGGTCATGTGATTACATCTGCACGAGATCACTGAAGCAGTGGCATATGCCTGCGGTGTACACCCATCACTATCCCACAATGAATTACCAACATCAAAATATTGACATTTGGAGAAATACTGGCCACCAGTAAAGTTATCAGTTTTTGTCAGTTGTAAAATCGCTTTAAAGGCATTAGTGGTCCCTATTTCACTGCAGAGAAAGATGAAAGAAATGCCTTGACAAGAGAAACACAGGAATAAATTAAACCATGTAAACGTTGTATGCAAATAACCAAAATATGCAATAAATCGATATGTAAATAAATGGAATGCACTGTAAACAGATTACCGGGCATCCCTTAGCTGAGTTTACCAACTTCTCCCTTGTTTTCATTAAAATCTCTCCATATTTTGATGGTCTGGGCCCAAGGTTATAAAACGTTTTTCAGTATCAAGTTTCTGATTGGTTGAGCCAAGAGCAAATCTCAAACTCACCCAATCATATCACTTGAGCTAAGTTTTATAACCTCAGACCACTGCCTGTATAGATGTGTGGTTTTTGGGTCCACAATGTCCCCAGTTTGGTTTTTGGTTCTAAATTCTTGTTATCTATATTCTGCTTATCCTTTTCTTCAGCTTCCACTTTTTTTATTGGTAAATAATCAATTTTAGTAAAGTGTTTGCACAAGTCATATATTCAGTCACTTTGTTTGTTGCAATCTTGTATTTTGGGGAGGGCCGTAATGTTATTAAAATTTGTGGCCCAACCCATTTGCTTCAACATATATTGACAATTCTTGTGCAAACAATGCCAGGAATTGTATATACTATGCATAATTATACAAGTTTGTTCATTTGTTTTGTTCCGTACATTGTATATATAGAATGAATGCAATAAAATTTGATTAAACTAAATGCCCCAATATTTACCATAGTAACATGTTTGTTTATTATAGTGTCACCCCTATTTAAAGGGCCAACCATTTCTGACTTATGAGACATCTCTTTTTATGAACATCAGTACTTCCCGAATCCTATGCTTGTATGCCAGGCGCCAGGCTGGTAGGCAATCGGTAACCATTATTTAACTAGCTGGCGGGTCACAAACCGGCGTATCAGAACAAACCCTTGATGAGATTCGAACCTTCGGCATATTATTTACACCAGGCTGTATAGAAATTACATTGTATGATAATTGTGCTAATATTTAACCCTTTGCACACTAGTAGCAGATAAAATCACTTTTGCAAACAAGCTCTATGCTCTTTGCTATTCGGATAGTAGAGCTAAAACATTTGGTTAAATAGCAAAAAAAACAAACCCTGATCAGACGAGGCGCTACGCCACCCACGACTGATCTGGATCTATGTTGTTTGCAAATGTGATTTTATTTACTCAGCAGGCAAAGGGGTTACGGGTAGAAGATTTGAAACACATTACACACTTACTCTGGTGGTATGTAGAAAGTATAGTTGCGATGGTCAAGGTATTCGTCATCCATCATGGCCTTGGTTAGTGTGAGAGGGTGTGAGTACATATTCGCGGACGATGTTGTGTATGCTATATCATTCTTGTACAAAGTAGCCTTTAATATAGAATCAGTACTTGTAAAGTTTACACGCATCTGGAAATGTACCGCCACTCCGGTTTCATTTGGCATTGTTAAAGCAACATCATATTCTTTCCCTCCTTCAAGTACTTTGCTCGTGTAGTTCATATTCATAAACGGATCATAATCGGTGGAATCTACCAACCCTGTATTATTAATGGCGTATTGAGTGACATTGGAAGCGAACATGTACATTACCACCTCATCGTCTTCAGCAAGACTATCTATAGCCAGATAATCACCGTCTATACTATGGAAACTAGTCGACAGTGTTTTTGTGTTGAGTGGCATGCTGCCACTGGAACCAAAGTCGTACGGATTGACAATGCTCACAGAAATTAATTGAAATACGGATTCCTCGCTGTATGTAGTTTGTGACAGAACATTATCTGAGATCATGACGTTTGTTCCGAGTGCATTATATTCTCTCGTTATTTTATCCACCGACACATGCTTTGCATACACAACAGAATCAGGCATAATTATTTCAATTGCATTCTCATCTGCCAGCTGTGCCATCAGAGGTATCATCATCAGTATTACATTGTAATCCATACTCTTTTCAATCATTGCCTGTTTTCGGAGTTCTTCGCTTGAATATGTGTCACTATCGATAGCTGTACTAACTGCCAGAACGTAATCCTCAAAATCGCCAAATTTGGTACAAACGTCTGCATCACTAGTGACAGTTGATGGCGCTTGTAAGGTTTCTTGCATTAATGCCACTGTGCTGATTAATGTACTAGGATCATAGTAACGTTGATCATCTCCTTTGACAACCGAGGATACCATTTCATCTGCCATTACCTCAATCTCTGAACTTATGATACCCAATGTGTTAGTAGAAATCTCTTCAGAATATTTCTGCAAAATAAAATATTTATATGAAATTGTCTTGACATTTCGAGTAAGAATACAATTTTTGATTATTGAAAATCCAATAGTTATTTTATTTATACAATAGTTATCTCATTTATCCAGTAGTTATCTCATTTACCCAATATTTATCTCAATTATACAATAGTTATCTCAATTATCCAATAATTATCTCAATTAACCAATATTTATCTCAATTACCCAATAATTATCTCATTTATACAATAGTTATCTCATTTATACAACAGTTATCTCATTTATACAATAGTTATCTCATTTATACAATAGTTATCTCATTTATACAACAGTTATCTCATTTATACAATAGTTATCTCATTTATACAATAGTTATCTCATTTATACAACAGTTATCTCATTTATCCAACAGTTATCTCATTTATCCAATAGTTATCTCATTTATCCAGTAGTTATCTCATTTATACAATAGTTATCTCATTTATCCAACAGTTATCTCATTTATCCAATAGTTATCTCATTTATCCAGTAGTTATCTCATTTATACAATAGTTATCTCATTTATCCAACAGTTATCTTATTTATCCAACAGTTATCTCATTTATCCAGTAGTTATCTCATTTATACAATAGTTATCTCATTTATCCAACAGTTATCTCATTTATCCAATAGTTATCTCATTTATCCAGTAGTTATCTCATTTATACAATAGTTATCTCATTTATCCAACAGTTATCTTATTTATCCAACAGTTATCTCATTTATCCAGTAGTTATCTCATTTATACAATAGTTATCTCATTTATCCAACAGTTATCTCATTTATCCAATAGTTATCTCATTTATCCAGTAGTTATCTCATTTATACAATAGTTATCTCATTTATCCAACAGTTATCTTATTTATCCAACAGTTATCTCATTTATCCAGTAGTTATCTCATTTATACAATAGTTATCTCATTTATCCAACAGTTATCTCATTTATCCAATAGTTATCTCATTTATCCAGTAGTTATCTCATTTATACAATAGTTATCTCATTTATCCAACAGTTATCTCATTTATCCAATAGTTATCTCATTTATACAATAGTTATCTCATTTATCCAACAGTTATCTCATTTATCCAATAGTTATCTCATTTATCCAACAGTTATCTCATTTATACAGTAGTTATCTTATTTATCCAACAGTTATCTCATTTATCCAATAGTTATCTCATTTATCCAATAGTTATCTCATGTATCCAACAGTTATCTCATTTATCCAATAGTTATCTCATTTATACAGTAGTTATCTCATTTATCCAACAGTTATCTCATTTATCCAATAGTTATCTCATTTATACAACAGTTATCTCATTTATCCAACAGTTATCTCATTTATCCAATAGTTATCTCATTTATACAATAGTTGTCTCATTTATACAATAGTTATCTCATTTATTCAACAGTTATCTCATTTATCCAATAGTTATCTCATTTATCCAACAGTTATCTCATTTATACAGTAGTTATCTCATTTATACAATAGTTATCTCATTTATACAATAGTTATCTCATTTATCCAATAGTTATCTCATTTATCCAATAGTTATCTCATTTATCCAACAGTTATC
The DNA here is from genome assembly GCA_014843695.1 of Archivesica marissinica. Lineage (NCBI taxonomy): Eukaryota > Metazoa > Mollusca > Bivalvia > Venerida > Vesicomyidae > Archivesica > Archivesica marissinica. Next base: position 88,223,811 of record CM026390.1, on the reverse strand, counting down.
TCATTTATACAGTAGTTATCTCATTTATACAATAGTTATCTCATTTATACAATAGTTATCTCATTTATCCAACAGTTATCTCATTTATACAGTAGTTATCTCATTTATACAATAGTTATCTCATTTATCCAACAGTTATCTCATTTATCCAATAGTTATCTCATTTATCCAACAGTTATCTCATTTATTCAGTAGTTATCTCATTTATACAATAGTTATCTCATTTATCCAACAGTTATCTCATTTATCCAATAGTTAACTCATTTATCCAACAGTTATCTCATTTATACAGTAGTTATCTTATTTATCCAACAGTTATCTCATTTATCCAATAGTTATCTCATTTATCCAATAGTTATCTCATGTATCCAACAGTTATCTCATTTATACAGTAGTTATCTCATTTATACAGTAGTTATCTCATTTATCCAGTAGTTATCTCAATTATACAATAGTTATCTTATTTATCCAACAGTTATCTCATTTATACAGTAGTTATCTCATTTATACAATAGTTATCTTATTTATCCAACAGTTATCTCATTTATCCAATAGTTATCTCATTTATCCAATAGTTATCTCATTTATCCAATAGTTATCTCATTTATCCAATAGTTATCTCATATATCCAGTAGTTATCTCATTTATACAATAGTTATCTCATTTATCCAATAGTTATCTCATTTATCCAACAGTTATCTCATTTATACAGTAGTTATCTCATTTATACAATAGTTATCTCATTTATCCAACAGTTATCTCATTTATCCAATAGTTATCTCATTTATCCAACAGTTATCTCATTTATTCAGTAGTTATCTCATTTATACAATAGTTATCTCATTTATCCAATAGTTATCTCATTTATCCAACAGTTATCTCATTTATACAGTAGTTATCTCATTTATACAATAGTTATCTCATTTATCCAACAGTTATCTCATTTATCCAATAGTTATCTCATTTATCCAACAGTTATCTCATTTATTCAGTAGTTATCTCATTTATACAATAGTTATCTCATTTATCCAATAGTTATCTCATTTATCCAACAGTTATCTCATTTATACAGTAGTTATCTCATTTATACAATAGTTATCTCATTTATCCAACAGTTATCTCATTTATCCAATAGTTATCTCATTTATCCAACAGTTATCTCATTTATTCAGTAGTTATCTCATTTATACAATAGTTATCTCATTTATCCAATAGTTATCTCATTTATCCAACAGTTATCTCATTTATACAGTAGTTATCTCATTTATACAATAGTTATCTCATTTATCCAACAGTTATCTCATTTATCCAATAGTTATCTCATTTATCCAACAGTTATCTCATTTATCCAATAGTTATCTCATTTATACAATAGTTATCTCATTTATCCA
>CM026390.1:88068352-88221420 GCA_014843695.1 Archivesica marissinica | reverse complement strand
AGTTATCTCATTTATACAATAGTTATCTCATTTATACAGTAGTTATCTCATTTATACAATAGTTATCTCATTTATCCAACAGTTATCTCATTTATCCAATAGTTATCTCATTTATCCAACAGTTATCTCATTTATTCAGTAGTTATCTCATTTATACAATAGTTATCTCATTTATCCAACAGTTATCTCATTTATCCAGTAGTTATCTCATTTATACAATAGTTGTCTCAATTATCCAATAATTATCTCATTTATACAATAGTTATCTCATTTATTCAGTAGTTATCTCATTTATACAATAGTTATCTCATTTATCCAGTAGTTATCTCATTTATCCAACAGTTATCTCATTTATCCAATAGTTATCTCATTTATCCAACAGTTATCTCATTTATACAGTAGTTATCTTATTTATCCAATAGTTATCTCATTTATCCAATAGTTATCTCATTTATCCAATAGTTATCTCATTTATACAATAGTTATCTTATTTATCCAATAGTTATCTCATTTATCCAACAGTTATCTCATTTATCCAACAGTTATCTCATTTATACAATAGTTATCTCATTTATACAATAGTTATCTCATTTATCCAGTAGTTATCTTATTTATCCAATAGTTATCTCAATTATCCAATAGTTATCTCATTTATCCAACAGTTATCTCATTTATCCAGTAGTTATCTCATTTATACAATAGTTATCTCAATTATCCAATAATTATTTCATTTATCCAATAGTTGTCTCATTTATCCAGTAGTTATCTCATTTATACAATAGTTATCTCATTTATCCAATAGTTATCTCATTTATCCAATAGTTGTCTCATTTATACAGTAGTTATCTCATTTATCCAACAGTTATCTCATTTATCCAATAGTTATCTCATTTATCCAATAGTTATCTCATTTATCCAATAGTTATCTCATTTATCCAACAGTTATCTCATTTATACAATAGTTATCTCATTTATCCAATAGTTATCTCATTTATACAATAGTTATCTTATTTATCCAATAGTTATCTCATTTATCCAATAGTTATCTCATTTATCCAGTAGTTATCTCATTTATACAATAGTTATCTTATTTATCCAGTAGTTATCTCATTTATCCAGTAGTTATCTCATTTATCCAGTAGTTATCTCATTTATCCAGTAGTTATCTCATTTATCCAGTAGTTATCTCATTTATCCAGTAGTTATCTCAATTATCCAATAGTTATCTCATTTATCCAGTAGTTATCTCATGTATCCAGTAGTTATCTCATTTATCAACAGTTATCTCATTTATCCAACAGTTATCTCATTTATCCAGTAGTTATCTCATTTATCCAGTAGTTATCTCATTTATCCAATAGTTATCTCATTTATCCAATAGTTATCTCATTTATCCAACAGTTATCTCATTTATACAAAAGTTATCTCATTTATCCAATAGTTATCTCATTTATCCAGTAGTTATCTCATTTATCCAACAGTTATCTCATTTATACAATAGTTATCTCATTTATACAATAGTTATCTCATTTATCCAGTAGTTATCTTATTTATCCAATAGTTATCTCAATTAACCAATAGTTATCTCATTTATCCAATAGTTATCTCATGTATCCAACAGTTATCTCATGTATACAGTAGTTATCTCATTTATCCAATAGTTATCTCATTTATACAGTAGTTATCTCATTTATACAATAGTTATCTCATTTATCCAATAGTTATCTCATTTATCCAACAGTTATCTCATTTATACAGTAGTTATCTCATTTATACAATAGTTATCTTATTTATCCAACAGTTATCTCATTTATCCAATAGTTATCTCATTTATCCAACAGTTATCTCATTTATACAATAGTTATCTCATTTATCCAATAGTTATCTCATTTATCCAACAGTTATCTCATTTATACAGTAGTTATCTCATTTATACAATAGTTATCTCATTTATCCAACAGTTATCTCATTTATCCAATAGTTATCTAATTTATCCAACAGTTATCTCATTTATTCAGTAGTTATCTCATTTATCCAATAGTTATCTCATTTATCCAATAGTTATCTCATTTATTCAGTAGTTATCTTATTTATCCAATAGTTATCTCATTTATACAATAGTTATCTCATTTATACAATAGTTATCTCATTTATCCAGTAGTTATCTTATTTATCCAATAGTTATCTCATTTATCCAACAGTTATCTCATTTATCCAATAGTTATCTCATTTATACAATAGTTATCTCATTTATACAATAGTTATCTCATTTATCAAGTAGTTATCTTATTTATCCAATAGTTATCTCAATTATCCAACAGTTATCTCATTTATCCAACAGTTATCTCATTTATCCAGTAGTTATCTCATTTATACAATAGTTATCTCAATTATCCAATAGTTATCTCATTTATCCAACAGTTATCTCATTTATCCAGTAGTTATCTCATTTATACAATAGTTATCTCATTTATCCAATAGTTATCTCATTTATCCAGTAGTTATCTCATTTATCCAGTAGTTATCTCATTTATCCAATAGTTATCTCATTTATACAATAGTTATCTCATTTATCCAATAGTTATCTCATTTATCCAGTAGTTATCTCATTTATACAATAGTTATCTTATTTATCCAGTAGTTATCTCATTTATCCAATAGTTATCTCATTTATACAATAGTTATCTCATTTATCCAATAGTTATCTTATTTATACAATAGTTATCTCATTTATCCAATAGTTATCTTATTTATCCAATAGTTATCTCATTTATCCAATAGTTATCTCATTTATACAATAGTTATCTCATTTATCCAATAGTTATCTCATTTATCCAATAGTTATCTCATTTATCCAATAGTTATCTCATTTATCCAATAGTTATCTCATTTATCCAGTAGTTATCTCATTTATACAATAGTTATCTCATTTATCCAGTAGTTATCTCATTTATACAATAGTTATCTCATTTATCCAATAGTTATCTCATTTATCCAATAGTTATCTCATTTATCCAATAGTTATCTCATTTATCCAATAGTTATCTCATTTATACAATAGTTATCTCATTTATACAATAGTTATCTTATTTATACAATAGTTATCTCATTTATACAATAGTTATCTCATTTATCCAATAGTTATCTCATTTATCCAATAGTTATCTCATTTATCCAATAGTTATCTCATTTATACAATAGTTATCTCATTTATCCAATAGTTATCTCAATTATCCAATAGTTATCTCATTTATCCAATAGTTATCTCATTTATCTAATAGTTATCTCATTTATCCAATAGTTATCTCATTTATACAATAGTTATCTTATTTATCCAATAGTTATCTCATTTATCCAATAGTTATCTCATTTATCCAATAGTTATCTCATTTATATAATAGTTATCTCATTTATCCAATAGTTATCTCATTTATACAATAGTTATCTCATTTATCCAATAGTTATCTCATTTATCCAATAGTTATCTCATTTATCCAATAGTTATCTCATTTATCCAATAGTTATCTCATTTATCCAATAGTTATCTCATTTATCCAATAATTATCTCATTTATACAGTAGTTATCTTATTTATCCAGTAGTTATCTTATTTATCCAATAGTTATCTCAATTATCCAATAGTTATCTCATTTATCCAATAGTTATCTCAATTATCCAATAATTATCTCATTTATCCAATAGTTATCTCATTTATCTAATAATTATCTCATTTATCCAATAGTCATCTTATTTATCCAATAATTATCTCAATTATCCAATAGTTATCTCAATTATCCAATAATTATCTCATTTATCCAATAGTTATCTCATTTATCTAATAATTATCTCATTTATCCAATAGTTATCTCAATTATCCAATAGTTATCTCATTTATCCAGTAGTTATCTTATTTATCCAATAATTATCTCATTTATCCAATAGTTATCTCAATTATCCAGTAGTTATCTCATTTATCCAGTAGTTATCTTATTTATCCAATAGTTATCTCAATTATCCAATAGTTATCTCATTTATCCAACAGTTATCTCATTTATCCAGTAGTTATCTCATTTATACAATAGTTATCTCATTTATCCAATAGTTATCTCATTTATACAATAGTTATCTTATTTATCCAATAATTATCTCATTTATACAATAGTTATCTCATTTATACAATAGATATCTCATTTATCCAGTAGTTATCTTATTTATCCAATAGTTATCTCATTTATCCAACAGTTATCTCATTTATCCAACAGTTATCTCATTTATACAATAGTTATCTCATTTATACAATAGTTATCTCATTTATCCAGTAGTTATCTTATTTAACCAATAGTTATCTCAATTATCCAATAGTTATCTCATTTATCCAACAGTTATCTCATTTATCCAGTAGTTATCTCATTTATACAATAATTATCTCATTTATCCAATAGTTATCTCAATTATCCAATAATTATCTCATTTATCCAATAGTTATCTCATTTATCTAATAATTATCTCATTTATCCAATAGTCATCTTATTTATCCAATAATTATCTCAATTATCCAATAGTTATCTCAATTATCCAATAATTATCTCATTTATCCAATAGTTATCTCATTTATCTAATAATTATCTCATTTATCCAATAGTTATCTCAATTATCCAATAGTTATCTCATTTATCCAGTAGTTATCTTATTTATCCAATAATTATCTCATTTATCCAATAGTTATCTCAATTATCCAGTAGTTATCTCATTTATCCAGTAGTTATCTTATTTATCCAATAGTTATCTCAATTATCCAATAGTTATCTCATTTATCCAACAGTTATCTCATTTATCCAGTAGTTATCTCATTTATACAATAGTTATCTCATTTATCCAATAGTTATCTCATTTATACAATAGTTATCTTATTTATCCAATAATTATCTCATTTATACAATAGTTATCTCATTTATACAATAGATATCTCATTTATCCAGTAGTTATCTTATTTATCCAATAGTTATCTCATTTATCCAACAGTTATCTCATTTATCCAACAGTTATCTCATTTATACAATAGTTATCTCATTTATACAATAGTTATCTCATTTATCCAGTAGTTATCTTATTTAACCAATAGTTATCTCAATTATCCAATAGTTATCTCATTTATCCAACAGTTATCTCATTTATCCAGTAGTTATCTCATTTATACAATAATTATCTCATTTATCCAATAGTTATCTCATTTATCCAGTAGTTATCTCATTTATACAATAGTTATCTCAATTATCCAATAATTATCTCATTTATCCAATAGTTATCTCATATATCCAGTAGTTATCTCATTTATACAATAGTCATCTTATTTATCCAATAGTTATCTCATTTATCCAATAGTTATCTCATTTATATAATAATTATCTCATTTATCCAATAGTTATCTCATTTATACAATAGTTATCTCATTTATACAATAGTTATCTTATTTATCCAATAGTTATCTCATTTATCCAACAGTTATCTCATTTATCCAATAATTGTCTCATTTATACAATAGTTATCTCATTTATCCAATAGTTATCTCATATATCCAATAGTTATCTCATTTATTAATAGTTATCTCATTTATCAATAGTTATCTCATTTATACAATAGTTATCTCATTTATCCAATAGTTATCTCATTTATCCAATAGTTATCTCATTTATACAATAGTTATCTTATTTATCCAATAGTTATCTCATTTATCCAATAGTTATCTCATTTATCCAACAGTTATCTCATTTATCCAGTAGTTATCTCATTTATATAATAATTATCTCATTTATCCAATAGTTATCTCATTTATCCAACAGTTATCTCATATATCCAGTAGTTATCTCATTTATACAACAGTTATCTCATTTATCCAGTAGTTATCTCATTTATCCAATAGTTATCTCATTTATCCAGTAGTTATCTCATTTATACAATAGTTGTCTCATTTATACAATAGTTATCTCATTTATCCAATAGTTATCTCATTTATCCAATAGTTATCTCATTTATCCAATAGTTATCTCATTTATCCAATAGTTATCTCATTTATCTAATAATTATCTCATTTATCCAATAGTTATCTCATTTATACAATAGTTATCTTATTTATCCAATAATTATCTCATTTATACAATAGTTATCTCATTTATACAATAGTTATCTCATTTATCCAGTAGTTATCTTATTTATCCAATATTTATCTCATTTATCCAACAGTTATCTCATTTATCCAACTGTTATCTCATTTATACAATAGTTATCTCATTTATACAATAGTTATCTCATTTATCCAGTAGTTATCTTATTTATCCAATAGTTATCTCAATTATCCAATAGTTATCTCATTTATCCAGTAGTTATCTCATTTATCCAGTAGTTATCTCATTTATCCAGTAGTTATCTCATTTATACAATAGTTATCTCATTTATCCAGTAGTTATCTCATTTATCCAGTAGTTATCTCATTTATACAATAGTTATCTTATTTATCCAGTAGTTATCTCATTTATCCAATAGTTATCTCATTTATACAATAGTTATCTTATTTATCCAATAGTTATCTCATTTATACAATAGTTATCTTATTTATACAATAGTTATCTTATTTATCCAATAGTTATCTCATTTATACAATAGTTATCTCATTTATACAATAGTTATCTTATTTATACAATAGTTATCTCATGTATCCAACAGTTATCTCATTTATACAACAGTTATCTCATGTATCCAGTAGTTATCTCATTTATCCAATAGTTATCTCATTTATACAGTAGTTATCTCATTTATCCAATAGTTATCTCATGTATCCAGTAGTTATCTCATTTATCCAATAGTTGTCTCATTTATACAGTAGTTATCTCATTTATCCAATAGTTATCTCATGTATCCAGTAGTTATCTCATTTATCCAATAGTTATCTCATGTATCCAGTAGTTATCTCATTTATCCAATAGTTATCTCATTTATCCAATAGTTATCTCATGTATCCAGTAGTTATCTCATTTATACAATAGTTGTCTCATTTATCTAATAGTTATCTTATTTATCCAATAGTTATCTCATTTATACAACAGTTATCTTATTTATCCAGTAGTTATCTCATTTATCCAATAGTTGTCTCATTTATCCAGTAGTTATCTCATATATCCAGTAGTTATCTCATTTATACAATAGTTATCTTATTTATCCAATAGTTATCTCATTTATCCAATAGTTATCTCATTTATCTAATAATTATCTCATTTATCCAATAGTTATCTCATTTATACAATAGTTATCTCATTTATACAATAGTTATCTTATTTATCCAATAGTTATCTCATTTATCCAACAGTTATCTCATTTATCAAACAGTTATCTCATTTATACAATAGTTATCTCATTTATCCAATAGTTATCTCAATTATCCAATAGTTATCTCATTTATCCAATAGTTATCTCATTTATCTAATAATTATCTCATTTATCCAATAGTTATCTCATTTATACAATAGTTATCTTATTTATCCAATAATTATCTCATTTATACAATAGTTATCTCATTTATACAACAGTTATCTCATTTATCCAGTAGTTATCTCATTTATCCAATAGTTATCTCATTTATCCAGTAGTTATCTCATTTATACAATAGTTGTCTCATTTATACAACAGTTATCTCATTTATCCAGTAGTTATCTCATTTATCCAATAGTTATCTCATTTATCCAGTAGTTATCTCATTTATACAATAGTTATCTCATTTATACAATAGTTATCTCATTTATCCAATAGTTATCTCATTTATCCAACAGTTATCTCATTTATCCAACTGTTATCTCATTTATACAATAGTTATCTCATTTATACAATAGTTATCTCATTTATCCAGTAGTTATCTTATTTATCCAATAGTTATCTCAATTATCCAATAGTTATCTCATTTATCCAACAGTTATCTCATTTATATAGTAGTTATCTCATTTATACAATAATTATCTCATTTATCCAATAGTTGTCTCATTTATCCAATAGTTATCTCATTTATCCAATAGTTATCTCATTTATCCAGCAGTTATCTCATTTATACAATAGTTATCTTATTTATCCAGTAGTTATCTCATTTATCCAATAGTTATCTGATTTATCCAATAGTTATCTCATTTATCCAATAGTTATCTCATTTATCCAGTAGTTATCTCATTTATACAATAGTTATCTCAATTATCCAATAATTATCTCATTTATCCAATAGTTATCTCATTTATCCAGTAGTTATCTCATTTATACAATAGTTATCTTATTTATCCAATAGTTATCTCATTTATCCAATAGTTATCTCATTTATCTAATAATTATCTCATTTATCCAATAGTTATCTCATTTATACAATAGTTATCTCATTTATACAATAGTTATCTTATTTATCCAATAATTATCTCATTTATACAATAGTTATCTCATTTATACAACAGTTATCTCATTTATCCAGTAGTTATCAAATTTATCCAATAGTTATCTCATTTATACAGTAGTTATCTCATTTATACAATAGTTATCTTATTTATCCAATAATTATCTCATTTATACAATAGTTATCTCATTTATACAACAGTTATCTCATTTATACAGTAGTTATCTCATTTATCCAATAATTATCTCATTTATCCAGTAGTTATCTCATTTATACAATAGTTGTCTCATTTATACAATAGTTATCTCATTTATCTAATAATTATCTCATTTATCCAATAGTTATCTCATTTATACAATAGTTATCTCATTTATACAATAGTTATCTTATTTATCCAATAGTTATCTCATTTATCCGACAGTTATCTCATTTATCCAACAGTTATCTCATTTATACAATAGTTATCTCATTTATCCAATAGTTATCTCAATTATCCAATAGTTATCTCATTTATCCAATAATTATCTCATTTATCCAGTAGTTATCTCATTTATACAATAGTTGTCTCATTTATACAATAGTTATCTCATTTATCCAATAGTTATCTCATTTATCCAATAGTTATCTCATTTATACAATAGTTATCTCATTTATACAATAATTGTCTCATTTATACAATAATTATCTCATTTATCCAGTAGTTATCTCATTTATACAATAGTTGTCTCATTTATCCAATAGTTATCTCATTTATCTAATAATTATCTCATTTATCCAATAGTTATCTCATTTATACAATAGTTATCTTATTTATCCAATAATTATCTCATTTATACAATAGTTATCTCATTTATACAATAGTTATCTCATTTATCCAGTAGTTATCTTATTTATCCAATAGTTATCTCATTTATACAATAGTTATCTCATTTATCCAGTAGTTATCTTATTTATCCAATAGTTATCTCATTTATACAATAGTTATCTCATTTATACAATAGTTATCTCATTTATACAATAATTATCTCATTTATCCAGTAGTTATCTCATTTATACAATAGTTGTCTCATTTATCCAATAGTTATCTCATTTATCTAATAATTATCTCATTTATCCAATAGTTATCTCATTTATACAATAGTTATCTTATTTATCCAATAATTATCTCATTTATACAATAGTTATCTCATTTATACAATAGTTATCTCATTTATCCAGTAGTTATCTTATTTATCCAATAGTTATCTCATTTATCCAACAGTTATCTCATTTATCCAACAGTTATCTCATTTATACAATAGTTATCTCATTTATACAATAGTTATCTCATTTATCCAGTAGTTATCTTATTTATCCAATAGTTATCTCAATTATCCAATAGTTATCTCATTTATCCAATAGTTATCTCATGTATCCAACAGTTATCTCATGTATACAGTAGTTATCTCATTTATCCAATAGTTATCTCATTTATACAGTAGTTATCTCATTTATACAATAGTTATCTCATTTATCCAATAGTTATCTCATTTATCCAACAGTTATCTCATTTATACAATAGTTATCTCATTTATACAATAGTTATCTCATTTATTCAGTAGTTATCTCATTTATACAACAGTTATCTTATTTATCCAACAGTTATCTCATTTATCCAATAGTTATCTCATTTATCCAATAGTTATCTCATTTATTCAGTAGTTATCTCATTTATACAACAGTTATCTTATTTATCCAGTAGTTATCTCATTTATCCAGTAGTTATCTCATTTATCCAACAGTTATCTCATTTATACAATAGTTATCTCATTTATACAGTAGTTATCTTATTTATCCAACAATTATCTCATTTATACAATAGTTATCTCATTTATCCAATAGTTATCTCATTTATCCAACAGTTATCTCATTTATACAGTAGTTATCTCATTTATACAATAGTTATCTCATTTATCCAACAGTTATCTCATTTATCCAATAATTATCTCATTTATACAATAGTTATCTCATTTATTCAGTAGTTATCTCATTTATACAGTAGTTATCTCATTTATCCAACAGTTATCTCATTTATACAGTAGTTATCTTATTTATCCAATAATTATCTCATTTATCCAACAGTTATCTCATTTATACAGTAGTTATCTCATTTATCCAACAGTTATCTCATTTATCCAATAGTTATCTCATTTATCCAACAGTTATCTCATTTATACAGTAGTTATCTTATTTATCCAATAGTTATCTCAATTATCCAATAGTTATCTCAATTATCCAATAATTATCTCATTTATTCAGTAGTTATCTCATTTATCCAATAGTTATCTCATTTATCTAATAGTTATCTCATTTATCTAATAATTATCTCATTTATCCAATAGTTATCTCATTTATACAATAGTTATCTTATTTATCCAATAATTATCTCATTTATACAATAGTTATCACATTTATCCAGTAGTTATCTTATTTATCCAATAGTTATCTCATTTATCCAACAGTTATCTCATTTATCCAACAGTTATCTCATTTATACAATAGTTATCTCATTTATACAATAGTTATCTCATTTATCCAGTAGTTATCTTATTTATCCAATAGTTATCTCAATTATCCAATAGTTATCTCATTTATCCAACAGTTATCTCATTTATCCAGTAGTTATCTCATTTATCCAACAGTTATCTCATTTATCCAGTAGTTATCTCATTTATACAATAGTTATCTCATTTATCCAATAGTTATCTCATTTATCCAATAGTTATCTCATTTATCCAACAGTTATCTCATTTATCCAGTAGTTATCTCATTTATACAATAGTTATCTTATTTATCCAGTAGTTATCTCATTTATACAATAGTTATCTCATTTATCCAATAGTTATCTCATTTATCTAGTAGTTATCTTATTTATCCAATAGTTATCTCATTTATCCAATAGTTATCTCATTTATACAATAGTTATCTCATTTATACAGTAGTTATCTCATTTATCCAGTAGTTATCTCATTTATCCAGTAGTTATCTCATTTATACAGTAGTTATCTCATTTATCCAATAGTTATCTCATTTATCCAATAGTTATCTCATTTATCCAGTAGTTATCTCATTTATACAATAGTTATCTCAATTATCCAATAATTATCTCATTTATCCAATAGTTATCTCATATATCCAGTAGTTATCTCATTTATACAATAGTTATCTTATTTATCCAATAGTTATCTCATTTATCCAATAATTATCTCATTTATCCAATAGTTATCTCATTTATACAATAGTTATCTTATTTATCCAATAATTATCTCATTTATACAATAGTTATCTGATTTATACAATAGTTATCTCATTTATCCAGTAGTTATCTCATTTATCCAATAGTTATCTCATTTATCCAGTAGTTATCTCATTTATACAATAGTTGTCTCATTTATACAATAGTTATCTCATTTATCCAATAGTTATCTCATTTATACAATAGTTATCTCATTTATACAATAGTTATCTCAATTATCCAATAATTATCTCATTTATCCAATAGTTATCTCATATATCCAGTAGTTATCTCATTTATACAATAGTTATCTTATTTATCCAATAGTTCTCTCATTTATCCAATAGTTATCTCATTTATCCAATAGTTATCTCATTTATCCAGTAGTTATCTCATTTATACAATAGTTATCTGATTTATACAATAGTTATCTCATTTATCCAGTAGTTATCTCATTTATCCAATAGTTATCTCATTTATCCAGTAGTTATCTCATTTATACAATAGTTATCTCATTTATCCAATAGTTATCTCATTTATCCAATAGTTATCTCATTTATCCAGTAGTTATCTCATTTATACAATAGTTGTCTCATTTATACAATAGTTATCTCATTTATCCAATAGTTATCTCATTTATACAATAGTTATCTCATTTATCCAATAGTTATCTCATTTATACAATAGTTATCTCATTTATACAATAGTTATCTCATTTATACAATAGTTATCTCATTTATACAATAGTTATCTTATTTATCCAATAGTTATCTCATTTATCCAATAGTTATCTCATTTATACAATAGTTATCTCATTTATACAATAGTTATCTCATTTATACAATAGTTATCTCATTTATACAATAGTTATCTCATTTATCCAATAGTTATCTCATTTATCCAATAGTTATCTCATTTATCCAGTAGTTATCTCATTTATCCAATAGTTATCTCATTTATACAATAGTTATCTTATTTATCCAATAGTTATCTCATTTATACAATAGTTGTCTCATTTATACAGTAGTTATCTCATTTATACAATAGTTATCTCATTTATACAGTAGTTATCTCATTTATACAATAGTTATCTCATTTATCCAGTAGTTATCTCATTTATACAATAGTTATCTTATTTATCCAATAATTATCTCATTTATACAATAGTTGTCTCATTTATACAATAGTTATCTCATTTATACAATAGTTATCTTATTTATCCAATAGTTATCTCATTTATACAGTAGTTATCTCATTTATACAGTAGTTATCTCATTTATCCAATAGTTATCTCATTTATACAATAGTTATCTCATTTATCCAATAGTTATCTCATTTATACAATAGTTGTCTCATTTATACAGTAGTTATCTCATTTATACAATAGTTATCTCATTTATACAGTAGTTATCTCATTTATACAATAGTTATCTCATTTATCCAGTAGTTATCTCATTTATACAATAGTTATCTTATTTATCCAATAATTATCTCATTTATACAATAGTTGTCTCATTTATACAATAGTTATCTCATTTATACAATAGTTATCTTATTTATCCAATAGTTATCTCATTTATACAGTAGTTATCTCATTTATACAGTAGTTATCTCATTTATCCAATAGTTATCTCATTTATACAATAGTTATCTCATTTATCCAATAGTTATCTCATTTATACAATAGTTGTCTCATTTATACAGTAGTTATCTCATTTATACAATAGTTATCTCATTTATACAGTAGTTATCTCATTTATCCAATAGTTATCTCATTTATACAATAGTTGTCTCATTTATCCAATAGTTATCTCATTTATCCAATAGTTATCTTATTTATACAATAGTTATCTCATTTATACAATAGTTATCTCATTTATACAATAGTTATCTCATTTATCCAACAGTTATCTCATTTATACAATAGTTATCTTATTTATACAATAGTTATCTCATTTATACAATAGTTATCTCATTTATACAATAGTTATCTTATTTATACAATAGTTATCTCATTTATCCAATAGTTATCTCATTTATCCAACAGTTATCTCATTTATACAATAGTTGTCTCAATTATACAACAGTTATCTCAATTATACAACAGTTATCTCATTTATCCAATAGTTATCTCATTTATCCAATAGTTATCTCATTTATACAATAGATATCTCATTTATCCAATAGTTACTGGTATCACAAACTTTCTAAAAAGGTAGAATTAGCAAATGTAATAAAAAAAGGAACTTACGGCCAGGTATTTAATAGTAGATGCCATTGTCTGTATGTCATATATGGTTGCTAGTGGCAAACCATTTAATGCGTAGGCTATCAAGTCTCTAATGGCCATATGCTCGGCTGAAGTACCATCATTGTTCTCAGATAAGATATTGAGGTAACTAAGTGCGGCTGTACAGTAATGAAGAAGTACTGGCGGGTTGTTCTTCTTCGCAATCTTCCCCATGTTATTCCCCATCTGGTCGACCATAAAGGCTGTGTAATCCGATTGTCCGGTAAGAAGGGTTGGTGCTGTGAACGAAATAGTTCTGAAAAAGAACCCAATATTGAGAATTTCAAAATATGCTCGATTACAGCGCTGTACATTAATTTGAGCTTAGAATCATAACCTCAGCAAGTAGTGGAAGATCACATGTGCCTTGCTTCAACCATGGGAGGGCATGAGTAGAATCACAACCACAGCAAGTAGTGGAAGATCACATGTGCCTTGCTTCAACCATGGGAGGGCATGAGTAGAACCACTGAACCACAGCAAGTAGTGGAAGATCACATGTGCCTTGCTTCAACCATGGGAGGGCATGAGTAGAACCACTGAACCACAGCAAGTAGTGGAAGATCACATGTGCCTTGCTTCAACCATGGGAGGGCATGAGTAGACAACACAACCACAGCAAGTAGTGGAAGATCACATGTGCCTTGCTTCAACCATGGGAGGACATGAGTAGACAACACAACCACAGCAAGTAGTGGAAGATCACATGTGCCTTGCTTCAACCATGGGAGGACATGAGTAGACAACACAACCACAGCAAGTAGTGGAAGATCACATGTGTCTTGCTTCAACCATGGGAGGGCATGAGTAGACCACACAACCACAGCAAGTAGTGGAAGATCACACGTGCCTTGCTTCAACCATGGGAGGGCATGAGTAGACAACACAACCACAGCAAGTTGTGGAAGATCACATGTGCCTTGCTTCAACCATGGGAGGGCATGAGTAGACCACACAACCTCAGCAAGTAGTGGAAGATCACATGTGCCTTGCTTCAATCATGGGAGGGTATAAGTAGAATCACAACAACAGCAAGTAGTGGAAGATCACATGTGCCTTGCTTCAACCATGGGAGGGCATGAGTAGAATCACAACCACAGCAAGTAGTGGAAGATCACACGTGCCTTGCTTCAACCATGGGAGGACATGAGTAGAACCACTGACCTTCTGCAAACCTGCTGGATAGCTTCCTAATATGAACAAATTCAACCACGTCAAGGTAGAACATGCTGCACAGATGGTTACCTGATTGTCATCAAATAACGTTATATGTGGAATAAATATGTTTAAACCAACAAATAACGTTATATATATATATGTGGAATAAATATGTTTAAACCAACAAATAACGTTATATGTGGAATAAATAGGTTTAAACCAACAAATAACGTTATATGTGGAATAAATATGTTTAAACCAACAAATAACATTATATGTATATGTGGAATAAATAGGTTTAAACCAACAAATAATGTTATATGTATATGTGGAATAAATAGGTTTAAACCAACAAATAATGTTATATGTATATGTGGAATAAATAGGTTTAAACCAACAAATAACGTTATATGTATATGTGGAATAAATAGGTTTAAACCAACAAATAACGTTATATGTATATGTGGAATAAATAGGTTTAAACCAACAAATAACGTTATATGTATATGTGGAATAAATAGGTTTAAACCAACAAATAACGTTATATGTGGAATAAATAGGTTTAAACCAACAAATAACGTTATATGTATATGTGGAATAAATAGGTTTAAACCAACAAATAACGTTATATGTATATGTGGAATAAATAGGTTTAAACCAACAAATAACGTTAACAACTTGGTGACAACCGAAAATAATATTGTTCATTTTTTGGCACACTTTTAGTGAGAAGGTTACAGACCAAACTATTAGTTCATAGGAATAGATCCCCTTGATGAAATATCTACTACTGGTTGAGGAAAAGATTAAGGTTTAAGGTGTTTGGTTTTTGCACCTTTTTTTTTTATCACATTACCAGTGTCCTCTTTGGTGGAATTATAGTAGCTGAGGAGGCCTGGTAGCTCACTTTTCTACCCCCCCCCATGCATGACCATAATAGCTCAATTATTGACTGTTAGCCATTAACAGAGAAGAAGAAGATATGCATTGTAGTTTGAATGAATATATGAGCTAAAAATGTGTCTCCTGTAGATAAATGAGTGTCAAGAAGTGTCTGGTTTACAGCTGCAGGTTTTTAAAAAAAATTGTATTTAAGTTTATTTACCTAACAGCACCTTTCCTGGGCATGCTCCAGCGGTTAACCAGTACTTGGTGCACCAGCCTCCGTAAGAAATTGCCAACTTTTTCATAAAAAGAGACACAGTCTGAGCGGGGCTCGAACCCGTGAGCATCAGTGATGATAGGTTCAAGTCCACGACCATAACCACGGAGACTTACAGTAGCAGGTTCATGCATCCAACTTACTTTTGAAACAGGTCTGTCTCTGCTCCATAATCATTAATCGCGGTGACCGTTACATTGACATTCTCGTAGATGGTACCGTTACGAGTAAATGGTACAACATATAACTCATTCTCCGACTTCGTCCCATAGTACAGTATATACGGTGTCGAGTATGTCGTCGTGGATCTCAACTCTATTTTGAAATATATTTCTGAAAGTGGGTCAGAGTCAACAACATTCTGGCATGTGATGGTAACGATGTCTTGCAATGGGACTATGCCACTGTCTTTATCTATTGTGCACGTTCCTACGGATGGAGCAGAGCTTGGCAATAGTGTGAACACCGCATATCCAGTTTGTAAACCTTCAGTTGCTTCAAGCTTAAATGTGTATGCTTTATCAGCCAGCAGTACCGAGTGCATTAGCACAAAGTTTAGCTGATTAGTTCCGGTTGTTGTCTGTGTGCTGTCGATAGTGATGGCTGTACCAGTGCTGCTTTCTGTCACAGTCCATTGGTAGATTGTCGATTGTGTGCATGCAGATATGCATGTTCCCTCGATGGCTATGCTCTTGCTGCTGGTCAGGAAGAAATGCCCACTGGCATTGCACGATGCGAAGAATATGGATAATATAGGGGTAGTGTTTGAGTGTATGCTCAGCTGGAATAAACAAATTAGTGTTTGCAATATACAGTCAAACCTGTGTTAGTGGTCACCTCTATTAAGCAGCCAACCTGTATAAAACAGCCAGTTTCCAGATTCCCAATATGTTACTTTGTTATACATGTGGCCTCTATTAAGCAACCGCCTGTGCTAAGCAGCCACTGCGAAAAGCCTGGAGTTCGAGCACCGCTAGAGCCGTTACGATTGTGCCCTTAGGCAAGGCATTTAAATTCCACATTGCCTCTTCTCTCTCCCTCGTGTAAGTTGTAAGAACTTGTTTCGCAATCAAGCTAAAATAAATTTGTATAAACTAGCCACTTTTATGTGATTCCCTTGACTGGCTGCTTAACACAGGTTTGACTGTACAGTGTAACATCCCTATAAAGACTACATATATGTATGTGAAACTATACCCATTATGGGGGACTATACCCAGTGAGAGGCTCCAAATTTCTCTAACATTAGATGGGTTTTAAACAAGATTATAAAAGTTCCCCATGGAGAACTGTCACCTTTCAGTATTTTGTTCTATGTATATGTTTTAAAAATCACAGGAGGACAAAATGCAAATAATATTATTAAATATAAAAAAATTGTTGACAAACGCTGGATACTCCCCTCTTACAAAAGTTCACAGTCGGGCGAGTTAAGATAACATACTTACTGTTAAGATAACATACTTACTGTTAAGGAAACATACTTACTGTGAAGGAAACATACTTACTGTGGAGTGAAAGAAACATACTGACTGTGAAGGAAACATACTTACTGTGAAGGAAACATACTGACTGTGGAGTGAAAGAAACATACTGACTGTGAAGGAAACATACTTACTGTGAAGGAAACATACTGACTGTGAAGTGAAGGAAACATACTTACTGTGAAGTGAAGGAAACATACTTACTGTGAAGGAAACATACTGACTGTGAAGGAAACATACTTACTGTGAAGGAAACATACTGACTGTGAAGTGAAGGAAACATACTTACTGTGAAGGAAACATACTGACTGTGAAGTGAAGGAAACATACTTACTGTGAAGGAAACATACTTACTGTGAAGGAAACATACTTACTGTGAAGGAAACATACTTACTGTGAAGTGAAGGAAACATACTTACTGTGAAGGAAACATACTTACTGTGAAGGAAACATACTTACTGCGAAGGAAACATACTTACTGCGAAGGAAACATACTTACTGTGAAGGAAACATACTTACTGTGAAGGAAACATACTTACTGTGAAGTGAAGGAAACATACTTACTGCGAAGGAAACATACTGACTGTGAAGTGAAGGAAACATACTTACTGTGAAGGAAACATACTTACTGTGAAGGAAACATACTTACTGTGAAGGAAACATACTTACTGTCAAGGAAACATACTTACTGTGAAGTGAAGGAAACATACTTACTGTGAAGGAAACATACTTACTGTGAAGGAAACATACTTACTGTGAAGGAAACATACTTACTGTCAAGGAAACATACTTACTGTGAAGTGAAGGAAACATACTTACTGTGAAGGATTTTGTTCCAGAATTCCTGGATAATGCAGACACAGTCACTGCTACATTGAATGTATCACCAGAGTTCAGGGTCAAACCAGTTACGTTTGCATAGGACAATGTCACTGCATTAACACTGGCACAGACGTCAGCTGCATCTGTTGTCCCCTATTAACAAAGGTAACGAAAATGAAATATAATCATTTTTATTAGTTTAAACAATATTTTATTGAAGAATGGTACATAACACAGGAATAGTTGCAACAGCACACTTAGGATTAGGGAAGCAGTTACATAGTAACTTATTCGAATCCATTCCGTATAATTTTTATACTTCCACACACAATAGAATACAATTCTAAGACACTACATATGTAACCCTTCTACTGATTGTTTCACAGCGGTGAGGTAGAGTATTATATTAAATTTAACCCTTTACTCCACATAGACGCCATATAACACCTTTATAGCCTCCCACATATAGCCACCATTCCATGTGTGTGTTTTACTTTATTTATCGTCGCTACCGGTTGCCCATATGAGTGACACCTCCTGAAGAGATAAGTCATTTTAGATTTTTGGAGGCTCCTCTGGTTCTTTTACGTGCACAGTTTACAGCACCAACACGAGACCTTGGTTTAAAGTCCCACCTGAAAGACTGTTAATTTTATTAGGGTCAGACGGGGATCATAAGCGATTATGGACGGTAATAAGTAAATAAAATAAAGGACACGAGAAATAGTGAAAGTCTTACTATTGTCTGTGTGCAGGACCATGCATAGTTAATTGTTGTCCCGGGAGTGTCATCTGGATCATACGAGTCCCTTGCATCTAACGTCAACATTGAACCTTCATGGGCTGTCAGCTCATCCCCACCCCCACCCAGTGCCATTAAATCAGATGCTACGATTGTAAGGTTCACGTGGATATTGTTTTGTACTGGTGTGTTGTTGTAGCTGTGTTGGAACACCACACAATAAGTACCGTAGAGCAGGGAATGACTTGGCATCAGAAGGTTTGGTGTGTTTGTGAGTATAGTGCTTTCAAGTACATACTCATTTGTAAGTGCATCAGCACACGAGGGAGTAGAATAAACTGTCCACTTGTTGACTGATGTGTAATACGAACATCCTCCAGTTGATACATCAACAGAAATCTCGATTGGTCGCGCTCGCAGTGCCTTGTGCTCGGTGCTTCCATCCATTGTCATGACAGGTAGGTTGCAGGCTAGATCTTCCAACGTCACGTTCAGGCTCACACTGGAATTGCTTACATCATTGGACACGGTCACAGTTAAAGTGTAATTCCCTTTGGTGAGAAATGTTTCATCAATTGTTGCGACATCTGTCGTCGTCTTTGTTACACCATGTGAAAATTCCCACCTGAATACTGCTGGATTTATGTGCGAGTTTCCAGTGACCGTGAAGGTAATGGGGAATCCTACATACAGATACTCGGACACATTTAACTGTAGACTATCAATGGCACCTTGGATCGTGATATAACACAGCTTAAAATCAGTACTCACATAGTTGCTACCGGTGACATTCACGCTATACACTCCAACTGCATATGATACAGTGGTTACCAATCCGCTGGAATTACCAATATCTTCCCTGGACCATTCAACGGACACATCCGTACCAGTTGTTTGAGAGGCGGTTAATGTTATCATTGTACCCAGCAGATAAGTTCCAGTACATCCAGTAATAGAAAAACCAGTCAAGGGAGCCTGAACAATTACATCTATGTCCATCTTTTCAGAACTAATCTTATTGCTGGCATTAAGTTCAACTACATATTCGGCAGGATTTGTGATGGTTTTCTGTAATGTTTCAGAAGAAGATTCAGCAACTCCATCTATCGTCCAATCAAACTGCAGGAAATCCGTGTCAGAAATAGAACTGGAGAAATCAATGACATCATTCGTCTTTGCAACATACTTATTAATTGTTGTAATATATGTGGCTCCGCTGACGTTAATGGTGAATCCTGGTACATTAACTAGGGAATACACTTCAATGAATGCTGTTCCACTGCTAGCATAGTTCTCTATATAAAGTGTGATATTATACAAGGCCTGCATGCTGAATGTGCAGGTGAATGTCTGCGTTGTTGCCATGGCGACTGATGACCCAAGGAGCAAGGAGTTCCAGCTGTATGATAGAAGGGTTCCCTCTGTCACTGTAGCAGTAAAAGTAAGATTGGTTCCCTTTTCAACTGCATCTGCATAGGTCATCGTGACATCAATACCTACACCAGACACTCCAATCATCACATTAATAGTATAGTTTATGCTCTGTGTACTTGATACAGAATTGAATGCTTCTAGTGTCACTATGTATTCTCCGACTGATCCTGGTGTGATAATCACAGAATCTGCAGTATCAGACAATGTTTCCCCAGCGGGTGCAATGGCATAGAACCATTTGTATTCTGGGTATTTTCCTTCAGCTACACCTCCGCTGAGAGTTATCGACGACCCAAGAGTAACATTGCCGTCTGTTCCAGTTATGAATGGTCCCGATAAAGCCTTTATGCACTCAATGTAAATACATAGAGTAAGAGATTTGCTAATACTGTTTTCCACTTTGGCATCCAAGGTGAAGTTGAATTCATTGGTAAATGTGTACGTGATAGAATAGTTCTTTTTATCACTGGTTGCCAGCTGTAAAGCTCCGTCTTTGATTCTGAGAGCAAAAAAGTAATGTTCAGTATTCGGTACCACTTGATCTGATGTCATGGTGAAAGTGTACTGCTCATTCAAAGCTACTTTGAAAGTATTATCTTCCTCTGTGTTTGTTAGTACTTTATTATTCTCATTGACTTGAAGGCTGGATGCATTGAACTTCTCTATCACATAAAAATCAAATGCTTGTGATGTCTTATTACCTAGAGAATTACTAGCGGTAACTGTGCAAGATTTTTGTCCGATTGTTGTATAGTGATGGTTTCCGTAATTTGACATCGTAATTTCCGCATCCAGTCCAGTCTCGTATATCCAATAGTACTCAATGTCCATTCCAGTTGGTGCTATAGTTGTGAGGAATTTTCCTGTTTTCGTTATGTCCAAATCCTTGGTTGTTCCAACACGAATATTATTTAACCAGTCAGCATAATAGTTTGTAACGGTAACATCGGTTACTATGGTTTCCACATGAATTATGACAGCTACCATTCGAGCAGCGGTAACTAAACTGCTTCCAGTTACTTCTAAGTTATAATTCCCAATTGCAGTGTATGTATGTGTATTCATCACACCAGTCCCAGATGAGGTATCGCCATAATCCCATGAGAAGCTTATTCCAGTACCAGTTGCCGTGGCTACAGTGAAGGTGTAAGCAGTGTTGATTTGAACATAGAACTCACTGGTTTTCTCAATACATGATGCACATAGTATTGCCATGCTACTGATATCCTCTTGAACAACAGCAATCTCTGTTACTGTTTCATAATTGATCTCATTAGACAAATTTACGGCTACATAGAATGCGCCTTCGGTGGAAAACTGAACTGAAAATGTGGCATCTGTTGTTGATCCTATCGCTGTGGCATTTGTTGACCACACATGTTTCAAAGGGCCCCCCGTAGCCACGAAAACAGTGACAACCCTTGTAACTGTATTATTTGGAGGGAGTGCAATAGGGCTTACAATCATTATAGCTGGTGAACTGATTCTCTCTTGCACACAAATCAATTCTGTAATAGTTTTCTGAACACTCTGTGGAGAGTATTCAACTGTTACCGTGATTGTGTAATTCCCTGCAGTATTGTAAGTATACGATTTTGAGCTGGTGATATCTGAAAATGTTGTCCCATCACCAAAGTCCCAGTCGATGACTACATTAGTAGCGTCGTAATGTATTATCTCCACTGAATACTGTTTTGACACGGTAGTTTCTATGCAGTTGGTAACAGAAACGCCATCCATTCTGAAGGCAGTGAGTATCAAGTCTGTAGCCTCCATTATGTAAGCTTTAACGGCGGCAATCTGCTCACTGAGCGCATTGGACACTCTCACAGTTATATTATATTCACCAGCAGTTGCAAACGTGAAGGAGTATATGTCCGTGGTTACTGTTTCATTAACAGCAGTTGGCGACGACACAAATTCGAATGATAGAAAGTTTCCAGTTGTAACCGATGCAGTAAATGAAACAGCACTGGTCTTTTCTTTAGGTCCATCATATGTGAGCGACAGCCCAGTGATAGGCTCATAAACGGTGACGTATGAAGTCAGAGATACACTGCTAGGCCCGTTGGAGGCTACTACACTAATTGTGTAATTACCACTTGTATTATACGCATGTGTAACAATACCACTGCTGCTGGATTCCAAACTTCCATCTCCAAAATCGAAACTGTAGTCGATGATTCCATAACTACCCGGGGCAGCTGGAACAATGGCTGTGAACTGAACAGTAACATTTGAGAAAACAGCAGAGCTGTTTGTTGTCGAAGAAACTGAAGGAACAGCATTATAAATACTCACTGTAACAATGACAGACACTTCTTCAAATGGATCTCTCACATTGGCTGCTACTAAAACATTTGACACTGAAGTAAATGTAAATGATTCTGTCCATGTATTTGGAACCGAGCTGATGCTTGAAGTAGCACTAGATGTGTTGGAAACACGATCGCTTAGTATCCATATAACACTGACTTCAGATCCTACATCTGCATCACACTGGAGTATGACACTAAAGGGGATTCCTACTGCTGCAGTGTATGGAATGTTCATGAACTTGCAGTTTTGGAAATCTGCCGCATGTTTGGCGAAGACATCAATGGATTCCTGCTGTGTTCCGAGAATGTTTGCTACAGTTACTTCGACATTGAAAGTTCCTGTCGTGGTAAAGGAATAAATCAGAGACGAGTTTGTAGATGCTGCTGGTGAACCACCAACTGCAAAAGAGTATTCAAGCCCTGTGCCGTCTGCTACTGTGGTGGCGAATTCTGACTGTTTATTTATAGCAACGGTGTTACTATCGAGACTAGGCGTAACTAGACTGAATGCGACAACTGAAATGCTCTTCTCTGTTAGGATAATTAAAGTTCTCATTTCAGATCCAAGGACATTGCTTATTGTGATGTTAACAGTATTGCTCCCAATAGAAGAAGTGTTGTATCTAAAACTAGCATATGGTTTATCAGACCGAACCAAAGAAGCATTACAGCTGTCTCCCACTGCAGATGCTACGGCAGTAACACATGAATCACTGAACAGAACAGTTTGACTTGTATCGAATGACCAAGTAGATTTCAGTTCGGTTCCCCTTCCAACTAATATGCTGAAATCATAGTCTTGGTTCATCTCTGTACATACACTACCGAGTGATGATGCTGATGAACTAGCTATGCATAGAGGTGGGTACAACTGATATATGTCGTCTGCTGATTCTTCTAACTGAAGGGATAGCGTCTTTAAATCAGTGTCTACTATTCTTATAGCCATGTCATAGTTTCCGACAGACGAGGAATATCCTATGTTTGGTGGCAAAGACTGGATGGAATCTTGCGTGTAAATTGCTTGCAAATAACAAGTTATGTCATCAGTAGAATAGGATGCTGGGAAGGGATCTCGTTTCAGAAGCCAATCAGAAGTGGTTGCACTATATGCCATCTGCTGATCAGAACCAGATGCAATGCTTTCACATTTGATCACAATCTGACCAGTTGGAAACTGAATTCCAATGATGTCAAGCATTTCAATGGAAGTATCTCCAGCTGGAACTGTAATGACGTTTTCTCCTGTTAGTGTAACAGAAATGGAGGTTTGGCCTATGATCTGGTAGTCTGGCATGGTACCAGCAGTTGCACATCCTGATACTGTGTTACATGTGCATGATTCATTGATGAATTTACAAGTGCTACTGAGGTAGCAGAAGTACTGTAAATCTGTGCAGCCTGTGTTTGCTGCACATGTGTACGTATTACCCGAACAACTGGAAAACTTTGATGAGGCACACCCTGGAAAATAATAAAAATAATGACATGAACACTTTCCTTCATAGAGATTTAGGTTAACCCATTCAACCCCAAGTAACTGACATGGACTGGTACCCATTCAACCCCAAGTAACTGACATGGACTGGTACCCATTCAACCCCAAGTAACTGACATGGACTGGTACCCATTCAACCCCAAGTAACTGACATGGACTGGTACCCATTCAACCCCAAGTAACTGACATGGACTGGTCCCATTCAACCCCAAGTAACTGACATGGACTGGTACCCATTCAACCCCAAGTAACTGACATGGACTGGTACCCATTCAACCCCAAGTAACTGACATGGACTGGTACCCATTCACCCCAAGTAACTGACATGGACTGGTACCCATTCAACCCCAAGTAACTGACATGGACTGGTACCCATTCAACCCCAAGTAACTGACATGGACTGGTACCCATTCAACCTCAAGTAACTGACATGGACTGGTACCCATTCAACCCCAAGTAACTGACATGGACTGGTACCCATTCAACCCCAAGTAACTGACATGGACTGGTACCCATTCAACCCCAAGTAACTGACATGGACTGGTACCCATTCAACCCCAAGTAACTGACATGGACTGGTACCCATTCAACCCCAGTAACTGACATGGACTGGTACCCATTCAACCCAAGTAACTGACATGGACTGGTACCCATTCAACCCCAAGTAACTGACATGGACTGGTACCCATTCAACCCCAAGTAACTGACATGGACTGGTACCCATTCAACCCCAAGTAACTGACATGGACTGGTACCCATTCAACCCCAAGTAACTGACATGGACTGGTACCCATTCAACCCCAAGTAACTGACATGGACTGGTACCCATTCAACCCCAAGTAACTGACATGGACTGGTACCCATTCAACCCCAAGTAACTGACATGGACTGGTACCCATTCAACCCCAAGTAACTGACATGAACTGGTGCGTGATATTTTCAGACCAATAAATTAATAAGAAAATTACCTTTGGACCAGTTCATTTATCAAAATGGGTAATTTTATCTAAAAATAGTAATAATTATTACTGGCAAAAAAGTGCAGATCCTGATGAGAAGGCTCGTCATGAGCCAGCTCATCTGGATCTACACTTTTCATAAGCCTATTTAGAGGCCTGTGGGGTTGAAAGGGTTAATATACTATTATATCGCCATACAAACGACAGCCATTTAGATATCATGCAGTGGATAAGTAGTCGCCATATCTATCCCACCTCCATAGATATTACTGGGACTTCATAGAGATTTAGGTTAATATACTATTATATCTCCATACAAACGACAGCCATTTAGATATCATGCAGTGGATAAGTAGTTGCCATATCTATCCCACCTCCATAGATATTACTGGGACTTCATAGAGATTTAGGTTAATATACTATTATATCTCCATACAAAAGACAGCCATTTAACTCTTTCCTTCATAGAGATTTAGGTTAATATACTATTATATCTCCATACAAACGACAGCCATTTAACCCTTTCCTTCATAGAGATTTAGGTTAATATACTATTATATCTCCATACAAACGACAGCCATTTAACCCTTTCCTTCATAGAGATTTAGGTTAATATACTATTATATCGCCATACAAACGACAGCCATTTAGATATCATGCAGTGGATAAGTAGTCGCCATATCTATCCCACCTCCATAGATATTACTGGGACTTCATAGAGATTTAGGTTAATATACTATTATATCGCCATACAAACGACAGCCATTTAGATATCATGCAGTGGATAAGTAGTTGCCATATCTATCCCACCTCCATAGATATTACTGGGACTTCATAGAGATTTAGGTTAATATACTATTATATCGCCATACAAACGACAGCCATTTAGATATCATGCAGTGGATAAGTAGTCGCCATATCTATCCCACCTCCATAGATATTACTGGGACTACATAGAGATTTAGGTTAATATACTATTATATCTCCATACAAACGACAGCCATTTAGCTATCATGCAATGGATAAGTAGTCGCCATATCTATCCCACCTCCATAGATATTACTGGGACTTCATAGAGATTTAGGTTAATATACTATTATATCGCCATACAAACGACAGCCATTTAGATATCATGCAGTGGATAAGTAGTCGCCATATCTATCCCACCTCCATAGATATTACTGGGACTACATAGAGATTTAGGTTAATATACTATTATATCGCCATACAAACGACAGCCATTTAGATATCATGCAGTGGATAAGTAGTCGCCATATCTATCCCACCTCCATAGATATTACTGGGACTTCATAGAGATTTAGGTTAATATACTATTATATCGCCATACAAACGACAGCCATTTAGATATCATGCAGTGGATAAGTAGTCGCCATATCTATCCCACCTCCATAGATATTACTGGGACTTCATAGAGATTTAGGTTAATATACTATTATATCGCCATACAAACGACAGCCATTTAGATATCATGCAGTGGATAAGTAGTTGCCATATCTATCCCACCTCCATAGATATTACTGGGACTACATGAGATTTAGGTTAATATACTATTATATCGCCATACAAACGACAGCCATTTAGATATCATGCAGTGGATAAGTAGTCGCCATATCTATCCCACCTCCATAGATATTACTGGGACTTCATAGAGATTTAGGTTAATATACTATTATATCGTCATACAAACGACAGCCATTTAGATATCATGCAGTGGATAAGTAGTCGCCATATCTATCCCACCTCCATAGATATTACTGGGACTACATGAGATTCTGGCTTTTATTATGAACATTGATTTGGCTACTACATTGTCAAAGTATGTTAGGTAATGGCGTCAAGAGGTGCTTCTATGAGGGAAAGGGTTAATAATAATTCCCTCTCACCACTTGAGAAGGTTAGTTTGTTGAAATAAGGTATATTTTACAAAAGTGTAGAAAGAACATCATTGTAGAGTAGACACCATACCATCCATTGGGATCAATAGCAACAAGATGCACCATATAGCTGGATAGCGGGACAACAGTGGCAAAATATACTCCACCTGTATACTGTTAATGAATTGAATATGTATAAAGCATACATACATTGTGTTATGTAAAATACATATTAACCCTTTCAACACCACAGACCTCTAAATAGGCTTACAAAAAGTGTAGATCCAGATGAGCCGGCTCGTGACGAGCCGTCTCATCAGGATCTGCACTTTTTGCCAGTGATATGACTATTTTTAGACATAATTACCCATTTTGATAAATGAACTTGTCCAAATGTGATTTTCTGATTCATTTATTGGTTTATGAATATCATGGACCAGTCCATGTGAGTTACTTGGTGTTGAATGGGTTAAATACATATGAAATAATACAATACATACCAGGCTGATAGAGAGATCCTGTCTGGCAGGTTGGTCGATATACCTGCAATGAAACATCGTAACTTCCCGACAGAACATCAATCGAGTGGAAAATCCATGACCTTATATTTCCTTTTCTCGAGAACGAGAGACCTGTGTGAATAAAATATAATGATTGTGTAACTGACTTCTCTAATATAACTTCTCGCTTCTCACCAATGCAACCCGGGTTCGATCCTTGGACCGGGAAGTATGTGAGATGGTACGGTGGTCGCCAGATCGGACAGGTGGGTATTCTCCGGGTACTCCGGTTACCTCCCACATTTACGCTTTCATCTGCGATAACGAGAGTGATTAATATAAGTTGTGAGAACTTGCTTCGCAATCGTTGCAAAATAAATAAAGTTTAAAACAATATAAATATAACGTAATATTTGTAAAATATTACTTGAAAAAAGTGCAGATCCTGATGAGCCAGCTCATCTGGATCTACACTTTTTTGTAAGCCAATTTAGAGGTCTGTGGTGTTGAAAGGGTTAATACAGATTGTGTTATGCATATATAGTCAAACCTGTCTATAAAGGCCACCCTTGAGAAAGTAAAAAAGTGGCCTTTGTTTGCAGGTGGCCTCTCAATAGAGGGTTAAAATGCATTGAAAATGGCTCGACGGGAGAAAAAAAATGGTGGTCTTTAGAGACAGGTTTTTCATATGCGGCCTTTATTCGGATGTGGCCTTTAGCACAGGTTTGTTTTGGCCTATTATTTTAGACTTAGAGTCACATCAGCAGGTAAGGCTATATTTAGGGATGGGACAAGTAATCGAATACCTGACCGAATATTCAAATCCTATTTCAGTATTCGAATACAAAGAAATAAATTGGTTTAATATTGGTTATTTCTAGTTATTTCAATTCATAAAGTCCACTGATTCCCACCTCGTCGGGTGTTTGTTTAAGTGCGACAACTTGTCCACCTGTTCCCACCTCCTCGGGTGTTTGTTTAAGTACGACAACTTGTCCACCTGTTCCCACCTCCTTGGGTGTTTGTTTAAGTGCGACAACTTGTCCACCTGTTCCCACCTTCTCGGGTGTTTGTTTAAGTGCGACAACTTGTCCACCTGTTCCCACCTCCTCGGGTGTTTGTTTAAGTGCGACAACTTGTCCACCTGTTCCCACCTCCTCGGGTGTTTGTTTAAGTGCGACAACTTGTCCACCTGTTCCCACCTCCTCGGGTGTTTGTTTAAGTGTGACAACTTGTCCACCTGTTCCCACCTCCTCGGGTGTTGTTTAAGTGCGACAACTTGTCCACCTGTTCCCACCTTCTCGGGTGTTTGTTTAAGTGCGACAACTTGTCCACCTGTTCCCACCTCCTCGGGTGTTTGTTTAAGTGCGACAACTTGTCCACCTGTTCCCACCTCCTCAGGTGTTTGTTTAAGTGCGACAACTTGTCCACCTGTTCCCACCTCCTCGGGTGTTTGTTTAAGTACGACAACTTGTCCACCTGTTCCCACCTCCTCGGGTGTTTGTTTAAGTGCGACAACTTGTCCACCTGTTCCCACCTCCTCGGGTGTTTGTTTAAGTGCGACAACTTGTCCACCTGTTTCCAATCTCCTTGGGTGTTTGTTTAAGTACAACAACTTGTCCACCTGTTCCCACCTCCTCGGGTGTTTGTTTAAGTACAACAACTTGTCCACCTGTTCCCACCTCCTCGGGTGTTTGTTTAAGTGCAACAACTTGTCCACCTGTTCCCACCTCCTCGGGTGTTTGTTTAAGTGCAACAACTTGTCCACCTGTTCCCACCTCCTCGGGTGTTTGTTTAAGTGCAACAACTTGTCCACCTGTTTCCAATCTCCTCGGGTGTTTGTTTAAGTACAACAACTTGTCCACCTGTTTCCAATCTCACATGCCCTCAGGCGTCTTGACACTTTGTACAAGCTGTTGTTTTTAGAAGCATTAACTAAATCCATGTAAATTGAAGCCAATTTCTCGAGGTAGAAAATACATGTGTGTACAGGTGAAGAGAGGTCAGGCTGGAAAATGTTAAGATTTGATGTGAAATATTCATTGATTATTCGAATACTATTCGAATACCAATTTTGAATATTCAAACACCAATTTTGAATTATTCGAATGCCAATCAGCTATTCGGTCCAATCCCTAGTTATATTTTACATAGTTATTTTCCAGCATTATGGAGGAAGATGCTGAGGGGCTATTTCAAGCATTGTTCCAGACATGGGCGGGCACCCAGGAAGAAAAACTGACTTTTTGCAAGTCATATCAATACATGTATATAGATTTCAGATGATTGCACGAGCATCTGGGTTATTGACCTATGTGAAGCTAGATCGACCGATACATAAATTACAACAACAATATACACATTTAGTGGTGTATCCTGTTCTCAACTGTTTTTTTTCTTCTTTATTTGATAATTTTTGTACATGCTTGGCCCACAAGATGGCGCGTCACATGGTATTTGGGGACATGATTGTAATCTAGGAATAGCTAGAAACATTACAATACCGTAGATTTCCCTTTGCATGCTGAGTAAATAAAATCACATTTGCAAAGAACATAAATCCAGATCTATGTTATTTCCTATTCAGCCATGTGTTTTAACTCCCCTATCCGATTAGCAAACAGCATAGAGCCTGATCAGATTCCACGTTCTGTGTCGTCTGATCTGGCTCTATGCTGTTTGCAAAAGTGATTGTATCTGCCGCTAGCATGCATAGGGTTAAGCATGTTGGTGGAAATGAGGCTCTAAATCAGAAAATTGAGAATTTCTAAACAAGACTATAACAAATGATTGATTGAAAAGTGCTCATACCTGGGAAGAGCAGGATAGTTGTTGAGGATGCAGTAGCCGATGGGAAACTGTCCGTGGCAACAACCTGTTGAAGATCCTGTCCGCCAGGTATACCAAGATCTGCTACTCCCAACATGAAGCTTGGAACCGTCAATCTCTCTGCAATAATCAGTTTTGGTAATTTTCGATAGCAAGATGACAAGAAGACAAAACATATGTACAGTCAAACCTGTCTTAAGCAGCCAGCTGAGGGAATCACAGAAACTGGCTGCTTAGCACAGGTGGCTGCTTAACAGAGGTCAAATGTATAATAAAACAACATATTGGGAATCTGGAAACTGGCTGCTTAATACAGGTTGGTTGCTTAATGGAGGTGACCACTGTTTGACTGTATATTTAAACATTACAAAGAGGAATACACAGTTAATCAATCTCCAGTAATCACAAATAATAATAATAATAATATACTACATTGGATGATGTTGTTGTTATTGTGTTGGGTTATATTCTTCCAACAGAGTTTGTCCTAACAGAGTTTGTCCTAACAGAGTTTGTCCTAACATAGTTTGTCCTAACATAGTTTGTCCTAACAGAGTTTGTCCTAACAGAGTTTGTCCTAACAGAGTGTGTCCTAACAGAGTTTGTCCTAACAGAGTTTGTCCTAACAGAGTTTGTCCTAACAGAGTTTGTCCTAACAGAGTTTGTCCTAACAGAGTTTGTCCTAACAGAGTTTGTCCTAACAGAGTTTGTCCTAACAGAGTTTGTCCTAACAGAGTTTGTCCTAACAGAGTTTGTCCTAACAGAGTTTGTCCTAACAGAGTTTGTCCTAACAGAGTTTGTCCTAACAGAGTTTGTCCTAACAGAGTTTGTCCTAACAGAGTTTGTCCTAACATAGTTTGTCCTAACAGAGTTTGTCCTAACAGAGTTTGTCCTAACAGAGTTTGTCCTAACATAGTTTGTCCTAACAGAGTTTGTCCTAACAGAGTTTGTCCTAACAGAGTTTGTCCTAACATAGTTTGTCCTAACAGAGTTTGTCCTAACAGAGTTTGTCCTAACAGAGTTTGTCCTAACAGAGTTTGTCCTAACAGAGTTTGTCCTAACAGAGTTTGTCCTAACATAGTTTGTCCTAACAGAGTTTGTCCTAACAGAGTTTGTCCTAACAGTTTGTCCTAACAGAGTTTGTCCTAACAGAGTTTGTCCTAACATAGTTTGTCCTAACAGAGTTTGTCCTAACAGAGTTTGTCCTAACATAGTTTGTCCTAACAGAGTTTGTCCTAACAGAGTTTGTCCTAACAGAGTTTGTCCTAACAGAGTTTGGGCTACATAGTCATGAACTAGTTTGAGACAACTCTCTTGCCACCTTGGTGTAAATAGTGACCTTTCGTAATAGTGTATGATTATTACCGGTAAATGAGAATGTAATAATTTTGCAATTCATCTGGTTATGAAGGGCGATCATATGTGATGAATCAACCAATCAGAATTGCGATACAGCAAGAGGTAGTCATTATTGTCATGTTAAACACACTTAACCCATTT
Organism: Archivesica marissinica; assembly: GCA_014843695.1. Classification (NCBI taxonomy): domain Eukaryota; kingdom Metazoa; phylum Mollusca; class Bivalvia; order Venerida; family Vesicomyidae; genus Archivesica; species Archivesica marissinica. The sequence continues at coordinate 88,189,137 of CM026390.1, read as the reverse complement.
GATTCTGGATACCGTTCAAACAGTATTTGCAAAGAACATAGAACCAGATCAGCTGCCATGGAACGTGCCATCTGATCAGGCTCTATGCTGTTTGCTATTCAGATGATCTTGCTAAGACACTTGGCTATGTAGCAAACAACATAGATCCTGAGTCAGTGTCATGCTGTGGCTGATCTGGATCTATGTTGTTTGCAAAAGCCTTTAAATGTATCCAGAATGAAATGGGTTAAGGGTGTGATAAACAAGAACATATTTTGATATTTCACTCTGGTCAGAAATGGAATACACAAAACAAGCGTACCTATATTTTCTGAATACTGGCACACAAAATCTTTGTAGAGGGAACAAGATTGTGAGCTCCAGGTGCTCGAGTTGGTAGTTACGAAACAGTCTTCATCGTTGGATGTGACGCTAGGCATATAATCAGCATTGTGGAAGTTGAATGATGTGTCGTCTGCCCACATATAGTACCCTTCTAGTCGGAAGTCAGATAATCCAAAGTATGCCTCGCTGTAAATAGTTAATGTATAAACCTTATTTATTTACAACGATTGCCAAACAAGCTGCACCAACTTATATTAATCACTCTCATTGGCGAGGAACACAGGTATTTGTGGTCATTCGTGTGGGAGGAAACCGGAGTACCCTGATAAAACCCACCTGTCCGATCTGGCGACCACAGTACCATCTCACATAATTCCCGGTCCAATGATCGAAACCGGATTGCATTGGTGAGAAGCGTGCGTGCTAACCACTATGCTAATCGGACAGTCGGACAGCAATGTAAATAGTTAATGCAGTGAGTCAAAAAGTATTACTGTGGATAAATCTGGACACATGTCGTCAGGGTTCATTTTAGGTCAGAATATTTGGGAGAAGTGAGAAAGCGCGTGATCGCTTCCTTAAATGGTGTTCTTTAATATACTTCTGCAAAATAGGGTTAAAATTCACAGTACAACCATTAAATACAACATTTGAATAGAAGGAGTGCTTTATAATGGGCCAGTGTATCTTACTAGACACAATTTTGTTTGAAAATCGTAAAAACCAAAAAATATAAATATATATTTTTTTTTTTAGGGAGAAGTGGGGCCCCCAAAGGGCGAAGTCAGGGTCCCTAGGTCGACAATTTTGCCCACATCGCCCTCTAGAATGATCCCTGATGTCGTTATTGATGTGGCTTTTGTACCTCCTTCACAGTCACTTAGAGGTGGGACCAGTACCCGGGTATTAAGGCAGGTACTGATAGTAATGTATTACATCTGCTTATGTTGCTCTTGTTTCAGTATGAAAATATTAAAGCAGCATTACATCGTATGAAATAAAAGATATATGAACAATTCAAATTTTACGTATGGGTAGCAATGCTGCTACACATTCTAACATTATACTTTGTATACTTATGTTCAATTGGTAAACAGGGTTTTTTTGTGTGATAAAACAAACTCGAAACCGAAAGTAGGACATTCCGAGTCGATCAGTCATGCATATGTTTACAACCGGAACGCATCGTCCGCACTTGTTTACATTCGGAATGCATCGTCCCCATTTATCCCACGTTGTCTTTTTAAATTAAATTACTTAAGATGTTGATTCCTACCTCTGTTATCTAAGTCTTTTAGGGACATTTCTACATCCCTGCAAGGGGTTCGACATTAGATGAAGGTAGATAGATAAGTCTTTCATGTACAAAATATATACGTTGTTCTACATCCTGTTGTTTCACGCATGCGCGCTGTGCGTGTTTATATTTCGTGTGTTGATAAACAAATTCGCGTATACAACGGTTTATATTTATTGGAATTTTATCGTTTCTGAGCGACTATTTCAAATTTTGTAAACACACACACATTAGTATTTATATTTTACCCAAAACATCCTTTATTACGATGTAATGCTGCTTTAAAATATTTGCGGAAAACATCAACAAGTATTTGAAGATATTAAATCTGATAAATAAAAATCATTGTTGCCGTATTGGAACAGAAAAAAATAACATAATACATATGTTATATAGCAAAAATCAGTTCCCATAAAATATATATATATATGGTTAACCCTTTCAACACCACAGACCTCTAAATAGGCTTACAAAATGTGTAGATCCAGATGAGCCGGCTCGTGATGAGCCGTCTCATCAGGATCTGCACTTTTTGCCAGTGATATGACTATTTTTAGACATAATTACCCATTTTGATAAATGAACTTGTCCAAATGTGATTTTCTGATTCATTTATTGGTTTATGAATATCATGGACCAGTCCATGTGAGTTACTTGGTGTTGAATGGGTTAGGATCAATTGAGTGTTGTGGACATACCTAACAGCAGCATTCACAAGTAGACCTGTAACCACGGTTTGAGTAGCAGCATCTGTGATATTGCTGAGCCAGCCTCCAAACATGCTAGAGCAATACTCATTGGCATCGATCCAAGTTTTTGGTGCAGCTCCTACCATACTGGCTAGTACGTAGCAGTGGCCATTAGACATCAACTCCCCACCCTTTGGGCAGCTTACTGGGTCTGTAATATTCAATATACGCTTTCACCAACATCGAATTTCATTTCAGAATCAGATCACATGATAATATTTATATACTTTATTTTATACACATTTTTTATTTTAGCTCTTGCGAAACAAGTTCTTACAACTTATATTAGTAACTCCCGAGACTTCATTCCTGATGGAATCTATCGCCACAATAGGAGCGAGAAGAGGCATGTGGTATTTAAATGCCTTGCCTAAGGGCACAATCATCACGGCTACAGCTGGGCGTGAATGCGCTACCACTGCGCTATCACGACTTCCACGACTAATATTTATTTCAGTGTATATTGACTCTTTACATCTTAGCGGTCAAAATAACGGTTCAAATATGTCCTGGAATTGTGTTAGAATGATGTTCCATGACTTATTGAACTGTTATTTTGACATAATTCCACAGTTTTCAGCTACAAATAAGAAAAACACATTAACTCTTTCACCGCCAATGTCGCATAAAAGCGACTTTGTAACAAAGTAGAGAACCCGATCGGACAGAACAGAACATGCCGTCTGATCAGGCTATATGCTGATTGCTCTTCAGACAGTGGAGCTGAAGCACCTGTCCGAATAGCAAACAACATAGATCCTGATCAGACGCAGCATTACGCCGCGGCTGATCTGGATCTATGTTGTTTGCACATGCTCTGAATTTAATCGGCGCTGAAAGAGTTAATGAATTATCGGCTGCTACAATTGTTTGAACTATTTATAGCATTTATTTTACCCAGCATGCAAACAGCTGAAGTCTTATTCCTGTTCAAAATGACTCACCTTATAAAGATAGCTATGATGTAATTGTTACAAATCCAGTATTATACAGTATTATATATAGTGTTTAACCCTTTCCCTCATAGAAGCACCTCTTGACGCCATTACCAATACGATATACAATGACAATGAGGTAGCCAAACCAATGCTCATAATAAAGGCCAGAATCTCATGTAGTCCCAGTAATATCTATGAAGATGGGATAGATATGGCGACTACTTATCCACTGCATGATAGCTAAATGGCTGTCGTTTGTATGGAGATATAATAGTATATTAACCTAAATCTGTATGAAGGAAAGGGTTAAGTATAGAAATCCATCCTCTGTAACATTTTTAACCACTCAAAACCGAATTGCAGATTATAGTAAAAAACGTTGTTGCTTAGTTGAGATTTACGTTGTACAATGCAGTTTAGAGGTTATATGGCGTACAGTACAGTTGAGGTTATATGGTGTACAATACAGTTGAGGCTATACAGTGTACAGTACAGTTGAGGTTATATGGTGTACAATGCAGTTGAGGTTATATGGTGTACAGTACAGTTGAGGTTATATGGTGTACAATACAGTTGATGTTATATGGTGTACAATGCAGTTGAGGTTATATGGTGTACAGTACAGTTGAGGTTATATGGCGTACAATACAGTTGAGGTTATATGGCGTACAGTACAGTTGAGGTTATATGGCGTACAGTACAGTTGAGGTTATATGGTGTACAATACAGTTGAGGTTATATGGCACACAATACAGTTGAGGTTATATGGCGTACAGTACAGTTGAGGTTATATGGTGTACAATACAGTTGAGGTTATAGTGTACAGTACAGTTGAGGTTATATGGTGTACAATACAGTTGAGGTTATATGGCGTACAGTACAGTTGAGGTTATATGGTGTACAATACAGTTGAGGTTATATGGCGTACAGTACAGTTGAGGTTATATGGTGTACAATACAGTTGAGGTTATATGGTGTACAGTACAGTTGAGGTTATATGGTGTACAATACAGTTGAGGTTATATGGTGTACAGTACAGTTGAGGTTATATGGCGTACAATACAGTTGAGGTTATATGGTGTACAATACAGTTGAGGTTATATGGCACACAATACAGTTGAGGTTATATGGCGTACAGTACAGTTGAGGTTATATGGTGTACAATACAGTTGAGGTTATATGGCACACAATACAGTTGAGGTTATATGGCATACAGTACAGTTGAGGTTATATGGTGTACAATACAGGTGAGGTTACATGGTGTACAATAGAGTTGAGGTTATATGGTGTACAATAGAGTTGAGGTTATATGGTGTACAGTAGATTTGAGGTTATATGGTGTACAATACAGTTGAGGTTATATGGCGTACAATACAGTTGAGGTTATATGGTGTACAATGCAGTTGAGGTTATATGGTGTACAGTACAGTTGAGGTTATATGGTGTACAATACAGTTGAGGTTATATGGCACACAATACAGTTGAGGTTATATGGCATACAGTACAGTTGAGGTTATATGGTGTACAATACAGGTGAGGTTACATGGTGTACAATAGAGTTGAGGTTATATGGTGTACAATAGAGTTGAGGTTATATGGTGTACAGTAGATTTGAGGTTATATGGTGTACAATACAGTTGAGGTTATATGGTGTACAATACAGTTGAGGTTATATGGCGTACAGTACAGTTGAGGTTATATGGTGTACAATACAGTTGAGGCTATACAGTGTACAGTACAGTTGAGGTTATATGGTGTACAATGCAGTTGAGGTTATATGGTGTACAGTACAGTTGAGGTTATATGGTGTACAATACAGTTGAGGTTATATGGCATACAATACAGTTGAGGTTATATGGTGTACAATGCAGTTGAGGTTATATGGTGTACAGTACAGTTGAGGTTATATGGTGTACAATACAGTTGAGGTTATATGGCGTACAATACAGTTGAGGTTATATGGCGTACAGTACAGTTGAGGTTATATGGTGTACAATACAGTTGAGGTTATATGGCACACAATACAGTTGAGGTTATATGGCGTACAGTACAGTTGAGATTATATATGGTGTACAGTACAGTTGAGGTTATATGGCACACAATACAGTTGAGGTTATATGGCATACAGTACAGTTGAGGTTATATGGTGTACAATACAGGTGAGGTTACATGGTGTACAATAGAGTTGAGGTTATATGGTGTACAATAGAGTTGAGGTTATATGGTGTACAGTAGATTTGAGGTTATATGGTGTACAATACAGTTGAGGTTATATGGTGTACAATACAGTTGAGGTTATATGGTGTACAATAGAGTTGAGGTTATATGGTGTACAGTAGATTTGAGGTTATATGGTGTACAATGCAGTTGAGGTTATATGGTGTACAATGCAGTTGAGGTTATATGGTGTACAATACAGTTGAGGTTATATGGCATACAGTAGAGTTGACGTTATATGGTGTACAATACAGTTGAGGTTATATGGCGTACAGTAGATTTGAGGTTATATGGTGTACAATACAGTTGAGGCATAGCGAGATATACAGTAAAAGCAAGTGTTCAGACAAGGAACTCGACTCCTATGACCATAAAATGGTAAAGCATGGAGCCACATTACATAGATGCCCACAAACCACACATACCAAGCAATCTCTTACCGGTGATGCATGCATATTTAGCGTATGTTGTACAGGAACTGCTGGTTAGAGTTACACTGGTTCCCTCTAACACAACACAGTCTCCATTGTTGGGATTAGTTAAATCAGCATCCGAGAACACCGTCTTAGATCCACTGGCACTCCATTGCCAGACACCGCCCACTCTTAGTGCACCAAGCAGCAGATCCTCCGAGCTTACTGTTACAGATAGAAAATAAAAATGTATGCAGTCAAATAAATAGCCAACCTGTGCTAACCCATACCTGCCGAATAAATTGGACAGAATGTGCAAACAATATAGATCCTGATCAGTGTCTGATCAGGATCTATGTTGTTTGCTATTCAGACTAGTGTTTTAGCTATGATTTTGTTGATATAAAATATGTATTATGTTATTGATTAAAATTGTATATTTCCATTCCTTTTAATACCAAGACAGCCATGTTTGCATTGGGTCGCATACATACATATGATATGTATATAATGTTAATTTATTCATAGAAGAAATACAAGGGATATAACTCTGGTATTAATTGGCACAGAGTTATCCCAGAGGACAGAACAGGTTTTGTAAGACAGGGCCTACATGAGTTATCCTAGAGGACAGAATGGGAATTGTTTGTAAGACAACAGGGCCTACATGAGTTATTCCAGAAGACAGAACAGGAATTGTAAGACAAGGCCTACATGAGTTATTCCAGCAGACAGAACAGGAATTGTAAGACAGGGTCTACATGAGTCATCCTAGAGGACAGAATGGGAATTGTTTGTAAGACAACAGGGCCTACATGAGTTATTCCAGGAGACAGAACAGGAATTGTAAGACAGGGCCTACATGAGTTATTCCAGGAGACAGAACAGGAATTGTAAGACGGGCCTACATGAGTTATTCCAGGAGACAGAACAGGAATTGTAAGACTGGCCTACATGAGTTATCCCAGGAGACAGAACAGGAATTGTAAGACAGGCCTACATGAGTTATTCCAGCAGACAGAACAGGAATTGTAAGACGGGCCTACATGAGTTATTCCAGCAGACAGAACAGGAATTGTAAGACGGGCCTACATGAGTTATTCCAGCAGACAGAACAGGAATTGTAAGACTGGCCTACATGAGTTATTCCAGCAGACAGAACAGGAATTGTAAGACGGGCCTACATGAGTTATTCCAGCAGACAGAACAGGAATTGTAAGACGGGCCTACATGAGTTATTCCAGCAGACAGAACAGGAATTGTAAGACTGGCCTACATGAGTTATTCCAGCAGACAGAACAGGAATTGTAAGACGGGCCTACATGAGTTATTCCAGGAGACAGAACAGGAATTGTAAGACAGGGCCTACATGAGTTATTCCAGCAGACAGAACAGGAATTGTAAGACGGGCGGGCCTACATGAGTTATTCCAGCAGACAGAACAGGAATTGTAAGACTGGCTTACATGAGTTATTCCAGCAGACAGAACAGGAATTGTAAGACGGACCTACATGAGTTATTCCAGGAGACAGAACAGGAATTGTAAGACTGGCCTACATGAGTTATCCCAGGAGACAGAACAGGAATTGTAAGACAGGGCCTACATGAGTTATCCCAGGAGACAGAACAGGAATTGTAAGACAGGCCTACATGCTCAACAGCCATACTACTACTGTTGTTTTGTTCGTATTTACTAGAGTAAGCTAACCATTTAGTGCAGTAACTATTTCCAATAACTCTGCCATGAAGTCTATCTGGAGGAGTTGTCCATCTGCGGCACATGCTGCTTTAGCTGAATTAAAATCTGTTGGTGTTGACATAAGTTTGATGCAAGAATGCCGGTGAGCAGTCCAGCCATCTGTACAACCTTGTTCTATAATGATAAAACAAAGTTTGCAAACAAGTGTAAAAGTTCTTTACACTTTCTTGGTTAAACACATGGCCAGGAAAGGAACTTGATTGCGAAATTGCTGACCATGTCCTAAATGTTCTTGACATGTTTATACAATAATTCCAAGTTTCTTCTAGTGAGTGACGTAAAATTGTTAGATTTGAATTTAACTGATAATCGGGTTTTAAATTCATGATATTATTATGTAGCAAAAAACTAGTAAATATATTCTAAATAACAGTGTGTGTTCTATATGTATACTATTATGTCTATGAGAGACATCTCAAATTTTCTATTACCTCCCTTGGCAGATAAAGGCTGATTTATCCCAAAATGTGAATAGGTCCTTTTAGTTAGAACCCTCCGTTTCTACTGTTGTTCCCTAACCAGATGTTGTGGTATGATAAATGTGATTTTATCCAAATCGTGTTAATTAACTGAAAACATTCGTTTAGTAATAAGTACCCATTGCATATACTGCAGGCTCTCTGTGGAGATACAGTAATTTAATAATCATAAGAAGCTATAGTGGAATAAAATTGCTAGCATGTTGTGCAAAGGAAACAGCGATACAAACAGAGGAAAACACTTAACAGGACCTATCTACTTTTAGAGAGTATTCAGGGGCAGTAACTGACTGATGTCTCTCATTGTATGAATGGAGCAATCACGACTATGACCTCACAACAAGTCATTACTATGACATCATAAGTACATATTGACCAAGTCGGTAGCTAGTTTTACATTAAATTTCCACTGTAGCTTGACATGGCTGTTGAAGAATTCAGCGATAGGGCTGGTTTTGTAGTGTTAATAGCCTGTCTTGCAGGTTTTGTAGTGTTAATAGCCCGTCGTGCAGGATTTATAGGGTTTATTACTCGATGATGATTTTCACGCCATGTTGGTTGTTTATTTTGTCTACAGAGCGTATGAATACATACAGTGCTCATTTGCATAGTTATTACCCTAGTGACTAGAGAAATACGAAAAATATGCAATGGCGATATTACCTCATGTCTGCAGCGTAAATTATGTTATAAATATAGGTATAAAATCATGCTGAAGCTAATTGACTCATAGAGGAACTTACTTTTAGTGGTACATGCCGAAGCTAATTGACTCGTAGAGGAACTTACTTTTAGTAGTACATGCCGAAGCTAATTGACTCGTAGAGGAACTTACTTTTAGTGGTACATGCCGAAGCTAATTGACTCGTAGAGGAACTTACTTTTAGTAGTACATGCCGAAGCTAATTGACTCGTAGAGGAACTTACTTTTAGTAGTACATGCTGAAGCTAATTGACTCATAGAGGAACTTACTTTTAGTGGTACATGCCGAAGCTAATTGACTCGTAGAGGAACTTACTTTTAGTAGTACATGCCGAAGCTAATTGACTCGTAGAGGAACTTACTTTTAGTGGTACATGCCGAAGCTAATTGACTCGTAGAGGAACTTACTTTTAGTGGTACATGCCGAAGCTAATTGACTCGTAGAGGAACTTACTTTTAGTGGTACATGCCGAAGCTAATTGACTCGTAGAGGAACTTACTTTTAGTGGTACATGCCGAAGCTAATTGACTCGTAGAGGAACTTACTTTTAGTGGTATCGCCATTGTAGTCCTTGTACCAGTAGTACTGAAAGTTGTAGCCCATGGAGAAGGTAGCGTAGATCATGTTGGAAAGATCACTGGAGACGTCCGCCATATCCAAGCTGGTTATATAGGTGGTAAGGTTGTCAGGAGGAACTTGTACGAATACTGGGATCGCAGTATCCTCGCACACATTCTCCACTTTTATGCAGGCACTGACAGTGAGCCAGAAGAGACCGGAGTATGTGTACGTGTGATATTGTGTATCAGACGTACCAGACACATTTATTTGTGATTGTGAGTCACCAAACCTCCATCTAATCTCGTCAATCACGTGTAGATCCGTTGTCACAGAAAACTCATGGAACGATCCTACATGAAGTTGAGGGATGTGCGTGATGTTGATACCGGCCAGCGCCAGTGCGGTGGTAGGCCCGAGATACGTTTTCCCTTTACACGGAGAACTGGCATATCTACAGCATCCATCGATTGTCGTACCCAGGTCCCCACAAATACAAACATTTCCCTCCATATGATAATATCTGTGATCCTGTATGAAACAATATTCTTCACATTCGGTTAGATTGGTGACCACTTCAGCCGCTGCAAACAGAATTTCCGTGTCGGATGTATTATCAGGGTAGCAGGAGAAGAAGCCACTTGGTCCTGAAATGAAAAGCATTAAAAGGCTTAGCTCTAGTTTATACAAATTTATTTTAGCTCGATTGCGAAACAAGTTTTTACAACTTATATTACTCACTCTCGAGACCTCATTCCTGATGTAATCCATCGCCACGAGGGAGAGAGAAGAGGCAACGTGGAATTTAAATGCCTTGCCTAAAGGCACAATCGTAACGGCTCCAGCAGGGCTCGAACTCCTGGTCTTTTGCACCTGAAGCGAACACGTTACCACTGCGCTATCATGACTTCCACAAGCTCTCATTATGCGGAGATGGATCGAGGTTATAAAACTTTTCTCGAATCCCAATCTCAGTTTCAAGCTTCTGACTGGTTGAGCCAGGAGCAAATCTCAAACTCAACCAATCATATCACCTGAATTTGATAACAGTTTTATATTCTCCGACCCAGGAGTTACGCATGAGCTCATCATGCAACATGTCAGACTATCACTCCCTTCTAAATAAGTACAGTCGACGTCCGTTATGTCAAAGCCTGTTAAGTCGGATCAAAGTCCAGTTTCAGACACTATCATTTTTTATATAACTGGATCTGTTTATATCGAATTCCGTTAAATCAAATTTTGGTTATTTCGAAGTATTTTGTTCGGTCCGACGGAATTCGACATAACGGATGTAGACTGTATTGTATAATGTGCCCCCCCACCTCAGGAGTCATATTTCAGATTTCAAATCTAATAAGATATAGTTGAGTGTATATCGTTTTCTGTAGTCGTAAAGCTTTTACAGTCAAACCTGTCTTAAGCAGCCAGCCAAGGGAATCACAGAAAGTGGCAGCTTAGCACAGGTGGCTGCTTAATAGAGGTCAATTGCATAATAAAACAACAGATTGGGAATTTTGAAACTGGCTGCTTAATACAGGTTGGTTGCTTAATAGAGGTGACCACTAACACAGGTTTGACTGTATATTTAAACATTACAAAGAGGAATACACAGTTAATCTCCAGTAATCACAAATAATAACTTTTAATCACCATGACAACACAAAATTCCTGTTATTTCCCTATATTTATGAATGTTCATAAAACACATTATGTTTATATTTTTCTACATATTATGTTTAAATTTAGTTTTCAATAAATGGATAAACATTTGCTTACTTTACATTAAAAAAAAACAATGCAATATTAATCTGTAAATACTTTAATAATGAAGCGACTGTAACTACAACATAAGTAACAAACTAAAACAGTTCTCACACAACCCCTCAAACTGTAGTTAATGACGTGAAATCTACAGTCTAGCAACAGTGTGTATGAATTATTTCATGTGTAAGCCTATATACCCAGAATGCACTAGCACAAACTATAAAACAACACATACCACAGATGATGATGATGAATACACATACCACAGATGATGATGATGATGTCATAATGATGAATACACATACCACAGATGATGATGATGATGATGATGTCATAATGATGAATACACATACCACAGATGATGATGATGATGATGATGTCATAATGATGAATACACATACCACAGATGATGATGTCATAATGATGAATACACATACCACAGATGATGATGATGATGATGATGTCATAATGATGAATACACATACCACAGATGATGATGATGATGATGTCATAATGATGAAATGATGATGATGGATTTTAAATGGTTGGTTGGAATTAAGGGTTTACAACATTTTCTTAGTAAATACATTCCAGACTGACCCTGCCATGCTCTAGTGTAAGTGCATGGAATATTGCATGTAACGGGGTCAAATAACGTCAGTGTCTTGTCTCCCAAACAAAATACACAAAATATAGTTTTAACTAACTAACTAAACAAACAATATGATTCAAATTAATCACTATGCAAACTATGGTTTTGCATGAATTTAGTAAATTTCAGAGAGTTCCACTGAAATTCAAAATAATTAGTTGTGCAGGGTTCATTCTAGGTCAGGGTTCATTCTAGGTCAGGGTTCATTCTAGGTCAGAATATTTGGGAGAAGTGAGAAAGCGCGTGATCGCTTCCTTAAATGGTGTTCTTTAATATACTTCTGCAAAATAGGGTTAAAATGCACAGTACAACCATTAAATACAACATTTGAATAGAAGGAGTGCTTTATAATGGGCCAGTGTATCTTACTAGACAAAATTTTGTTTGAAAATCGTAAAAACCAAAATAATTTTTTTTTTTTTTTTTAAGTGGGGCTCCCAGAGGGCGAAGTCAGTGTCCCTAGGCGACAATTTCGCCCACATCGCCCTCTAGAATGATCCCTGGTTGTGGACTGGTTAACTGAACGATTTTAGACACAAGTAAAAAAAACATTAGCATGTTTCCAGTCTGTCGATCTTTCACTTTTCAACTTCTGGCAAAATGACGTTGATATTATCAGAAACTCAATACGGGCCAATTAATGGTGTCAGTGTTAAAATATATTTATTTGACTGACCAGGAAAAATTTATCGACGCCTGTTCCCATGGCTACACAAACATTTCTATATTGCTGAACATGAATGCACTATTAAGAATGTATTAGTCCCAGTACAGGCTCGAGTTACCTCCCCTGATGACACGGATATCGGTGACGACATGTTGTGTTAGGACTGGATCAGAAGGGAATGGACTGTTCTGGTATCTACACCGATATTCATGAATACTAGTATCATGCTATTACAGTGAAGGAAATGGGAAATCTATATAATTATATATTTCCTAGAAATACAAACTTGCTACATTTCAATCAGTTATATAATCACTTCAAGCTACCATACATGCCAACCCTACTGATGTTGGTGGTAGGCTACCGCTTTTGACATGTTTCTACTGCCTACCAACGTAACTGGGTTTCTCTACTGCATTTTCAATCTTCCCAAATTATAAAAAATAAAAATGCTCCTTGGCGCTCAATAGACACTGGACGCGAATTTTGACAGAAATTACCAAACAACGCCGAGCGTGATTTTGTGCTCTGGCTTCTAATTAGGGCACACATCCATCCAGTATGGTTCATATCCAATGAAATTGTTCATCACATTAGTGTTTGGTCTTGGCGCCCATGTGTTTATTGATCAGAGATTTTCAACAAAACACACAGCTACATGTTTTGATATACACGAGGAATAGAATGTCTCAAAGTGGTGGGACAATGTGGGCATAGACAAGTGGACAGCAAATCACGAAAAATATTCAATCCCCCGTCTGACTCTAATAAAATTAACAGTCTTTCAGATGGGACTTTAAACAGAGGTCTCGTGTCGGTGCTTTACACCGTGCACGTAAAAGAACCAGAGGAGACTCTGGAATGGGTCTCTGTCTGTATCATTGCATTATCCTCCAACATCTAAAATGACTAATCTCTTCAGGAGGCGTCGCTCATATGGGCAACCAGTAGCGACGATAAATAAACGTAAAACACACACAATCACGAAATATCCATAGTATGGTGCAATATATGTTAAATACATGGTTTATACCGGTATATGTAATTACGGGGGGGGTTCCATTTCTTCTGATTACATAAACTGGGCACATTTCCCGGGTGTAAACCTACCTCTTTTGGAATTTGGAAAGGTTGGCATGTATGAGCTACTGCTAGTTACCGTATAAATATATATGCTGGAGAAGATAACACGCAACAGACAAGTCTATACAAATGTTGTTATTTCTTACAATAATATTAATAATTTGAGCTTTACTGTACAAAGTATTTGTGAGGCGTAACTTTTGAAAATAAATATTAGCTTATTTGTATAATCATATTTTATTGCTGGATTAATTTTACATATACATGCGTTTACAAAGCAAGCTTATGCAAATAAAAGCAAATTGGTCTAGCAACCTTAGTTACTGCCCTTCCACTATAAGTTTTATTTATTTTTTAAACTTTATTTTAAACCAGAGTAGCTGGAGAAAACACACCTGCCCGATCTGGCGACCACCGTACCATCTCACATACTTCCCGGTCCGAGGATCGAACCCGGGTTGCATTGGTGGGAAGCGAGCAGTTACCGAGGATGGGCTTGCACGCGTATGGAGAGAATCAGAGCAACTGGTTTATCAAATTTCGCTCATATTTGTAAACATTGTGCTCAAATTATTTATACAGACTCAAACCGTTATGCAATTCTTGAAACAGGTTAAACATTTATTCATGTTCTGTGTCAGACTCAAATTCATTGTACAAATTGAATGGTTTCCTCAAATTCATTGTACAAATTGAATGGTTTCCTCAAATTCATTGTACAAATTGAATGGTTTCCTCAAATTCATTGTACAAATTGAATGGTTTCCTCAAATTCATTGTACAAATTGAATGGTTTCCTCAAATTCTTTGTACAAATTGAATGGTTTCCTCAAATTCATTGTACAAATTGAATGGTTTCCTCAAATTCTTTGTACAAATTGAATGGTTTCCTCAAATTCATTGTACAAATTGAATGGTTTCCTCAAATTCATTGTACAAATTGAATGGTTTCCTCAAATTCTTTGTACAAATTGAATGGTTTCCTCAAATTCATTGTACAAATTGAATGGTTTCCTCAAATTCATTGTACAAATTGAATGGTTTCCTCAAATTCTTTGTACAAATTGAATGGTTTCCTCAAATTCATTGTACAAATTGAATGGTTTCCTCAAATTCATTGTACAAATTGAATGGTTTCCTCAAATTCATTGTACACATTGAATGGTTTCCTCAAATTCTTTGTACAAATTGAATGGTTTCCTCAAATTCATTGTACAAATTGAATGGTTTCCTCAAATTCTTTGTACAAATTGAATGGTTTCCTCAAATTCATTGTACAAATTGAATGGTTTCCTCAAATTCATTGTACAAATTGAATGGTTTCCTCAAATTCTTTGTACAAATTGAATGGTTTCCTCAAATTCATTGTACAAATTGAATGGTTTCCTCAAATTCTTTGAACAGATGGAAATCATTGCTCAAATTATTTGTACAGATGGAAATTTTGCTCAAATTCATTGTACAGGTGGAATGCTCAAATCCATTGTACAGATGGAAATCTTTGCTCAAATCCTTTGTACAGATGGAATGCTCAAATCATTTGTACAGATGGAATGCTCAAATCCATTGTACAGATGGAAATCTTTGCTCAAATCCATTGTACAGATGGAAATCTTTGCTCAAATCCTTTGTACAGATGGAAATCTTCACTCAAATCATTTGTACAGATGGAATGCTCAAATTCTTTGACCAGATGGAAATATTTGCTCAAATTCTTTGAATAGATGGAAATCTTTGCTCAAATTCTTTGAACAGATGGAAATCATTGCTCAAATTCATTGTACAGATGGAAATTTTGCTCAAATTCATTATACAGATGGGAATTTTGCTCAAATTCATTGTACAGATGGAATGCTCAAATCCATTGTACAGATGGAAATCTTTGCTCAAATCCTTTGTACAGATGGAATTCTTTGCTCAAATCCTTTGTCCAGATGGAAATCTTTACTCAAATTATTTGTACAGATGGAAATTTTGCTCAAATTCATTGTACAGATGGAAATTTTGCTCAAATTCATTGTACAGATGGAAATTTTGCTCAAATTCATTGTACAGATGGAATGCTCAAATTCTTTGAACAGATGGAAATCTTTGCTCAAATCCTTTGAACAGATGGAAATCTTCACTCAAATCATTTGTACAGATGGAAATCTTGGCTCAAATCCTTTGAACAGATGGAAATCTTTGCTCAAATTCTTTTAACAGATGGAAATGTTTGCTCAAATTCTTTGTACAGATGGTAATCTTGGCTCAAATTCTTTGTAAAGATGTAAACCTTTCCTCAAACCCTTTGTGCAAATTGATACATTTCTTGAAATACTTTGTACAGAGGTCATCTTTCATTTGTTTTACTGACAATTTGTATCCTGCTATAGGGCCTGAATATAAAGTATTAATTTAAAAGCTAGAAACAAAGGTACATAAATCGAATGATCATTCTGGCACATAATTGACTTAGCCCCAGTCCGTGGCTCTAGTTACCTCCCCTGACATTCGATGAAAGACAATAACGACAAATTGTTGAGGCTACTAATTAACCCTACACCTGCTATATCTTCATAATGGAACAATCCATCTTTGAAATGGGATCAGTCCAGTAATAACATACAGGTGTGTTTATATAATACTAAATAGGTTTGCAGAAACAGTGTAGAATTATGCCAATTGACACATGTTCTGCAACCTGATAAGGATGTGCTACCTGGTCAGCTACCTGATAAGGATGTGCTACCTGGTCAGCTACCTGGTCAGGATGTGCTACCTGGTCAGGATGTGCTACCTGGTCTACCTGGTCAGGATGTGCTACCTGGTCAGGCTACCTGGTCAGGATGTACTACCTAGTCAGGATGTGCTACCTGGTCTACCTGGTCAGGATGTGCTACCTGGTCAGGCTACCTGGTCAGGATGTACTACCTGGTAAGGATGTACAGCTGTAGGACAAGGGTACTATGAAACAAACTAGCAAAACACTGTGTGGTAAGCGCTAATCAATAAAATCATTTTTAGCGTACTGTATATTGTAATCAATGAAAGAAGAATTCTTAAAATGCAACAATCAAAATAAACAAGTTGAACAAACCAACAATCAATAAAAAATGATATTTGAAATGCCACAATCTATAAAAACAAACAGGGTCTTAGCAAGCGACACATAAAACATATGCTTAACTTTCCACAATTAAAACGCTTAAAGCGACACTACACCAGTGAAAATGCAAATTTCTACAGAATGTAATTTCTTATTAAATGGTATCATACGTCGTAAAGAAACGTCGTATACGCGGTTTGTTGACATAACAAAATAATGTAAATAATGTCAACATCCATGTGTAATACAACGCGTGTATCTTGGAATAACTCGATTTATGGTACAGATTTACCGATATATCTGACATGTGTGCCTATACATATTTATTTGTAGACTAATCTTAGTTGAATTATCTCTAGACGACAGTATCACGCGATGTGACTCCACTGACAAACAAACGTCAATTCAGGAGCATGGATGGATGACAATATGAAATCCTACTTTCACTTTTGAAAGTTTGTAGACCACAAACACACTGTTTATTGATTCAATGTTAGTATTCAAATGTATTCGGAAGAATGTGTAGTAGCAATGCATTTATACCTGAACAATGCATTTTTGTGGCTTTTTGTGATGTAATGTCGCTTTAACATGATAAAATAAACCATGCAAACCATAACTATGGTTATTTAGAAACTGTACAGCACTGAACAATGGTATCTCTATAAACTATGCATGACAATGGAATGAAAGATGTTCAACACTCGGAATGCATTACTGGACACTTTGATATCATTATGTACAAAGCTGTAACATTGTCATCTTACATGCTAAGACCTGGTTTTATCAATCTGCACTTCCCTAGCACAAGCAGTGAGAAGGAGCATTGATTCTATCATCACTAGCTCATACAGTTAACCCGTAACCTGCCAATCACGACTAAAGTCGCTTTTGCAAACAGCATAGAGCCAGATCAGACAGCAGAGAAAGTGCCGTCTGGTCAGGTTTTATGCTGTTTGCTATTTGGATAGTGGAGCTAAAACACTTGTCTGAATAGCAAATAACATAGATCCTGATAGAATACGGTGTTACGCTGCGGCTGATCTGGATCTCTGTTGTTTGCACATTCCATCCAATTTGTTCGACAGGTTATGGGTTAAGAAGCTCTTTCATAGTAGGTGGATATATAATAGGATGTCAAACTGACCTTCACTCACAAAGTCATTAGAATCAAGTGTTATGATACAGTTTTACATTACCAGTCTAGAGTATCAATTACGTACTACCGTCTGATGCACCTGCCCGTGCAAGCACAATTTTGATGTTCAAATATAAGTACATTTATTCAGATTATAGATCCAGATGAGTCGGCTTGTAACTGACATGGACTGGTGCATGATATTTTTAGAACAATAAATTAATAAGAAAATTACATTTGGACGAGTTCATTTATCAAAATGGGTAATTTTGTCTAAAAATAGTAATAATACTGGCAAAAGTGATGAGCCGGCTCTTCTTAATATATAATATCATATTGATGATTCAGAAATCATTACGTGGCTTTAATATGATGCTGCCTTGAGCACATGTCAAATACCAGGCCAGGAGGTTATAAAACATTTCTCCAATCTCAAACTCAGTCTCAAGCTTCTGATTGGTTCAGCTGAGAGAAACAACCAATCAAATCAATTGAGTTTGAAATCTGAGAAAGTTTTATAACCTCGGGGCCAGCTACCTTAATTAACGAATACAAACTCAGTATGTGTAAAAACTGTGTTCCTTGATTCCACCATTGTTTTTTTGTTGATAAATAGTAGTTTTTGTAAGAAAAGAGGACTTGATGAGTGAAGACATCTCATACTCACTACAATCAGGCCTCATGCCCAGTGATTTACAGAGGCGTTGCAATATAGTAGAATCTCGTTTGTAGCGAACGATTGGGGCTAATAAACACAGATTAGAAGTGAAGCAAACTGATAAACATGGTATAATACATAAGTTATAAGTATATAAGAGGGGGCGTTGCATTATAGTAGAATCCCATTTGTAGCGAAAGCTTGGGGCTAATAAACACAGATTAGAAGTGAAGCAAACTGATAAACATGGTATAATACGTAAGTTATAAGTACATAAGAGGGGGCGTTGCATTATAGTAGAATCCCGTTTGTAGCGAACACTTGGCGCTAATAAACACAGATTAGAAGTGAAGCAAACTGATAAACATGGTATAATACGTAAGTTATAAGTACATAAGAGGGGGGATCACAGTCCAGTAACTAGAGGGTATGATGTATGCATTGAGGGGCACACATTCCACGATTTAGAGGGTCGGATGTAAGTATTTAAGGACACAGTTCAGGATTTAGTGTGTTTAGTTTAATCATATTTTATTGTATATGTATACATAAACACAATCACAATCGTACAAGTATTACATACATACACAAATGGGTTGGAGCACAAGTTATAACAACATTTGATTTGGTCCTCCCCATTTAGTATGTACGGTGATACAGTCCAGGATTTAGACAGACTGATTCACAGGTATGCAGTGAAAAGGGAACCAAAATATATATTTTTTTTAAATGAACTGATAAAATTACAATGTGGATATATTGCCATATTCTAAGAATAAAAGCAAGATTAATTCATATTGGATATATTGTGGAGGGGTCTGATCTCTACAAAGCCTACAGCGGAAGGAGACAATGAACGGACGGACATAATAGACATGTATTTTGTGGGTAATTTGAAGAGAGAAGGGAGAGAGTCAATGTTATTTGAAATTAATATTTAAATTTAGTTAGATTATACAAATCTATTTAGCTTGATTACAAAACAATTGCTTATGCTATTAGTTTAATCGTTCTAGAGATCGATGGAATCCATTGCCACAAGGAAGGGAGAAGAGACATCGTAAATGTAAGTGTGGTGCTTACTGATACCATCATAGCAGTACTGGTGGGCTCAAACAATGTAAGTGTCTGCTTAAGGACACAACCATCGCCGTACTGGAGGACTCAAACAATGTAAGTATCTTGCTTAAGGACACAACCATCGCCATACTGGAGGACTCAAACAATGTAAGTATCTTGCTTAAGGACACAACCATCGCCATACTGGAGGACTCAAACAATGTAAGTATCTTGCTTAAGGACACAACCATCGCCATACTGGAGGACTCAAACAATGTAAGTATCTTGCTTAAGGACACAACCATCGCCATACTGGAGGACTCAAACAATGTAAGTATCTTGCTTAAGAACACCACCTTCGCCGTACTGGAGATTCAAACAATGTAAATGTCTTGCTTAAGGACACCACCTTCGCAATATATCACATCCAAGCCGAACCTCTTCAGAGACTGTCTGCACATAACAGAAATGAACCTGTTCAATATTTAGTTTATACAAATTTATTTTAGCTCGATTGCGAAGCAAGTTCTTTCAACTTATATTAATCACTCTCGAGACCTCATTCCTGATGGAATCCATCACCATGAAGGAGAGAGAAGAGGCAATGTGGAATTTAAATGCCTTGCCTAAGGGCACAATCATAACGGCTCCAGCGGGGCTCGAACTCCGGACCTTTCGCACCTGAAGCGAACGCGCATCCACTGCGCTATCACGACTTCCACAAATATTCAATATTTGACATCAAATGAAAACCAATGAAGGTGTAACAGTACCAAGATCACAAAGATGAAGTTAAGGATCACATTAAAAATGATTTAACTATCAAGAAGTTAAAAATATCATCACATAAACAGATGTTAGTAACAGAGCCTAATAATATAATGAAAACACAAATGTTCATAAACACTATTAGGTTACCTGTGGAATGAAATCACATGTTTCGAGTAATCAAACTATACTAAAAGTGACTATGTCTAAAGCAGTCACACATATAATCAGTCTTTAATGGCCTGCATCTATAATATAGTAGTTTTCCACGGCTGGAACGGGTATGCAGAACTACATGTGTTTTTTCTCTCATCGACATACATCAACGTGTTTGCATGATTATAAGAATATATCATCTAGAAGTGACTATGTCTAAAGCAGTCACACATATAATCAGTCTTTAATGGCCTGCATCTATAATATAATAGTTTTCCATGGCTGGAACGGATATGCAGAACTACACGCGTTTTTCTCTCATCGACATACATCAACATGTTTGCATGATTATAAGAATATATCATATACTTCAGAAATGTGGGGATTTGGCATAGTTGGTCAATAGGTTGTGCACATAAATGAATTGTGAGTTAGTGACAGTTTTCCCATAGCCATTAAAGGTACATAATGATTAATATATAATGTTGGTACAGTAAGCAATTCAATTCCCGTAACCATCCATAAAATGTATTAAAAATTGGTACAAAAAACAAAATCATCACAATTGACATTGATTGGGGAATTCCTGTAACCGGGATGGTATGAATATTGTGCTCTATGACAAGTAAACGTGCACCACTTTCACCATCAATGATTTCTATACCGTGACCCATGTACACTTATATTTCACCTTCTAATATCTCTTGTGTTTGATTTGTTGTACGCTTTTGTCTGACTTCGATAAAATCCTCTAAAACATCTGTTAAAATTTTCATAAAATTAAGTTATTCAAAATTTAAAACATTATTAGTATGAGAACATGTGTAGAATGTGGTACTAACTGCCATCTGCATGTGTTTACAATACATATATTTAGCTGTATTTTCCAATGTACAAATGCAAGTGATATTCACAAAAAACTCATATCAAACCACTTTTCCAATTGGGCATGGTATGAATGACAATAACTGGTACACACAGACATACACTATCTAAACAGCATGTCAATCAACATGCCCATACAATAAACTGCTTTTGGTATTCAAGCTACTTACATAAACTAAACATTCTCCAAAGTGAAAACAAGAACTTTGGTTAAAGTTGGAAATCATAACTTTGGGGATGAGGCAAGGAAATCAGAACTTGTAATAATATTAGAAACAAAAACGTTGGTTGAAATTGGAAATCATAACTTTGGGGATGAGGCAAGGAAATCAGAACTTGTAATAATATTAGAAACAAAAACGTTGGTTGAAATTGGAAATCATAACTTTGGGGATGAGGCAAGGAAATCAGAACTTGTAATAATATTGGAAACAAAAACAGTGGTTGAAATTGGAAACCAGAACTTGGGATAATGTTGGAAACAAGAACATTGGTTGAAATTGGAAACAAGAACTTGGGATAATGTTGGAAACAAGAACATTGGTTGAAATTGGAAACAAGAACTTGGGATAATGTTGGAAACAAGAACATTGGTTGAAATTGGAAACAAGAACTTGGGATAATGTTGGAAACAAGAACATTGGTTGAAATTGGAAACAAGAACTTGGGATAATGTTGGAAACAAGAACATTGGTTGAAATTGGAAACAAGAACTTGGGATAATGTTGGAAACAAGAACATTGGTTGAAATTGGAAACAAGAACTTGGGATAATGTTGGAAACAAGAACATTGGTTGAAATTGGAAACAAGAACTTGGGATAATGTTGGAAAAGTTGTGTTAACCCATTGCAACATACAATCATACAATTACTGCTGCATCTAGGTGGGAATGGATTAAAGTTTGAAAGCAGAACTTTAATAAGCTCTTGAAACACCAAACATGTTTGCCTCTATGAAGATGTTTCACAACTACTGATACGTTTAAATGATCTACACCACATTTATTATAGTAATTCCCATCTCAAATATAAAAAATACTCCTATATATAAGTTGTCCATTTTCACTGATATAAACTGTTTCCATTCCTCCTGATACCAGTAAATGTCCATTATTTCCTTATTGAATAATCCCTTTTTGCCATCATCAATTACCAAGCGTTTCCAATAAATGTACCACTTTCTAGTAGTCCCAAACAGATTTTAGCTGTACTAAAGTAAGCAAACCATTAATTTTGGTGAAACAGAAACTTTCTGCCACTCTCTCTTTGTTGGCTTTATAAGGAAAGCTTAACTGTATTTGCTATAATATACTGAGTTTGGAGAGAGGTGAGGTTGATTTATGGATAACTATATATAGTATCCATATTGACAACTGTCCATCCCTCTGAAATTGAAAGATACTGCAACTGGGGCATAAGCTAGACCTTCGAAACAGGGAGAGGTTTCCTCCCTCGGCCAGGTGTACTCAAAGCATACCGTCTATATGAACACACTTCTACCTGTGCTTACAATAGCGAGAAGAGAGGCAACTGTGAGAGACTATTTCTCCCCAATCTCCCTCTAGCTTGAGCCCTGCAGGGAGAAGAGAGGCAACTGTGAGAGACTATTTCTCCCCAATCTCCCTCTAGCTTGAGCCCTGCAGGGAGAAGAGAGGCAACTGTGAGAGACTATTTCTCCCCAATCTCCCTCTAGCTTTGAGCCCTGCAGGGAGAAGAGAGGCAACGGTGAGAGACTTTATCCCCAATCTCCCTCTAGCTTGAGCCCTGCAGGGAGAAGAGAGGCAATGGTGAGAGACTATTCTCTCCCAATCTCCCTCTAGCTTGAGCCCTGCAGGGAGAAGAGAGGCAACTGTGAGAGACTATTTCTCCCCAATCTCCCTCTAGCTTGAGCCCTGCAGGGAGAAGAGAGGCAACTGTGAGAGACTAGTTATCCCCAATCTCCCTCTAGCTTGAGCCCTGCAGGGAGAAGAGAGGCAACTGTGAGAGACTATTTCTCCCCAATCTCCCTCTAGCTTGAGCCCTGCAGGGAGAAGAGAGGCAACTGTGAGAGACTAGTTATCCCCAATCTCCCTCTAGCTTGAGCCCTGCAGGGAGAAGAGAGGCAACTGTGAGAGACTAGTTATCCCCAATCTCCCTCTAGCTTGAGCCCTGCAGGGAGAAGTAAGGCAGCTCAGGAATACTATTTCTCCACATTCTCCCTCTAGCTTGAGCCCTGCAGGGAGAAGTAAGGCAGCTCAGGAATACTATTTCTCCCCCATTCTCCCTCTAGCTTGAGCCCTGCAGGGAGAAGTAAGGCAGCTCAGGAATACTATTTCTCCCCCATTCTTCCTCTAGCTTGAGCCCTGCAGGGAGAAGTAAGGCAGCTCAGGAATACTATTTCTCCACATTCTCCCTCTAGCTTGAGCCCTGCAGGGAGAAGTGAGGCAGCTCAGGAAGACTATTTCTCCACATTCTCCCTCTAGCTTGAGCCCTGTGCAGTAAGTAGTATGTAACATAGTAACTGTCTCTATAATACAATTTGCATACATGAATATTGCGAAACAAGATAGAACAATACATCTGTATATATGGAATACATGTGTACAACAATGCAAAACACAATCTATAAATATCCAAATAAAATTGTACATACATATATATTTAATCCTATCTGGACGCACTAATCAGAAATGGGTTTATGAAGCTGTATACATTAGTAGCAAGACAATCAAAATCATATTAGATATGGCTACAACATTGAATACTGACCTTGACATTCCCCATTACCAGTGAAGTCATAGAAACCATCGGAGCATGAGCAGGTGTTGTCACTACATTCGGCATTGTCCGTCCCACATTGATATGTCTCATTGCAAGCAGAGTACAGGATCTTTTCTGGAAATAAACAAAGGGTCGGGCGGGAAATGAAAATATAATTCTCAAGTTGGCATATAACCAGTAACAAAGGTCACAGGAGATGTCGGAGGTCACAGGAGGTGTCCCATAAATACACACACCAATACTATCACATATGCAACATTATTGCATGAGATTTGACCTAGTAACCTATTTATTTCTACTATCAAATAAACATGGATTTCATGAAAATTAAACTTCTGAGCAAGTCTAAAATGGGTCCTAACCCGTAACCTGCCAATCACAACTAAGTCAATTTTGCAAATAACATAGAGTCAGATCAGATGTCACAGAATGTGCCATCTTATCAGGCTATATGCTGTTTGCTATTCAAATAATGGAACTAAAGCACTTGTCTGAATAGCAAACAACATAGATCCTGATCAACCGCAGCTGATCTGGATCTATGTTGTTTGCATATTCCGTCCAATTTAGTTGGCAGTTTAAGGGTTAAAATAAATTTGGTAGAGGACCAAATATTAGTCAGCTGGTTAGTGTTCAGGTTGATTGCGAAACAAGTTCTTACAACTTATATTAATCACTCTCGAGACCTCATTCCCGATGGAACCATTGCCACAAGGGAGAGAGAAGAGGCAACATGGAATTTAAATGCCTTGCCTAAGGGCACAATCATAACGGCTCCAGTGGGGTTCGAACTCTGGGCCTTTCGGACCTTAAGTGAACGCGCTACCACTGCGCTATCACGACTTCCACTAGTCAGCTGTTTAAAGAGGAGGTAATTTTAAGTTAGACTGGTACTCATATTGTGACAAAGTTTGTAATAATCTGGATGATAAAGACAGAATTAATTCTAATATCTTAAATTCTAACACGACTCAGCTAATAACATACATACTTATAGAGTAAAATCTACCTCAGGTTATTCTGCGATATACCTACCTTGAACTATGCT
Organism: Archivesica marissinica; assembly: GCA_014843695.1. NCBI lineage: Eukaryota > Metazoa > Mollusca > Bivalvia > Venerida > Vesicomyidae > Archivesica > Archivesica marissinica. The sequence continues at coordinate 88,163,970 of CM026390.1, read as the reverse complement.
GCGCGCGCACCGTGTTTTGGCTATTCCATTTATACAATGCGTGTAAAGTTTTATGAATGAAAGTCGCGTGATGTTTTTAAATACTACCGTGGGAATTTGCGGAAGTGAGCTATTTTTAGAATCAGATAATCTCTTGTCCGTCTTGTTTTTCTGTTAAGTAACGTTTCAGTTACTATTCTGTACAGTTTTATTTGACAAAATAAATAAAATTATTGATCAGTTACAACTTTTGTTCATTTATGCACTAGATTGATATTTTCCATAAAAAATAATGTCATCACCCCTTACGCGGGAGGAAATTTCGAAAGCCAAATGCAGCGGTGTAGCACCGCGTTTGAAGAAAATACTCCTTTGATTCTAGTTTGTCGTTCTTATGCGTAGAAATATATCACTCAGGCCTTCGGCCTTCGTGATATATTTCTACGCATAAGAACTTCAAACTCGGGTTATTCTGCGATATACCACGGTTGATACTTATTATTTCTTAATTAAACAAAGATGCATTAACGCATTAACACCTACTCAGCAAGCATTCTCCGCCAGAGCTTGATGGACCATTGCTGCTGTAGAAGGTAGACAGGCACCCACACGTGTCACTTGTGGAATCACATTCCGAATTGTCTGGTCTGCACATGTTGTTTATAGAAGTACACAAGTCCCCAAGCTCGACCTCTGGAAATACAGATCGGTATATTTTGCATAAAATTAAGAGTCGAAAATTATCACAAAAAAGACGGGTCGTGCATTCAACATGTGAAGGAGTTAAGCAAGGAGAGAATGATTATAAATAGAGATGACTACCCAGTGTCTCTTGGCAGGAATTAACCCTTTCAACAATACATACCTCTAAATAGGCTTACAATAAGTATAGATCCAGATGAGCCAGCTCATTATGAGCCATCTCATCAGGATCTGCACATTTTGCCAGTAATATTACTATTTTTAGACAAAATAACCCATTTTGATAAATGAACTGGTCCAAATGTGATTTTCTTATTAATTTATTGGTCTAAATATACCATGCACCAGTCGATGTCAGTTACTTGGTGTTGAATGGGTTAATCAGAACTTTGAGCAAAATAATGAACATTTATAAAGGACAGGTTGGCAAAGAGTAAGCCATTTTTGAAGTACATGTAACTGCAATTTATTCACTTATAAGGAATATCACATATTACATGGGTCCCTAGTTTGGGCGATGAATATGATATATATTTTTTTAAAAATCCTGTAAAAGATGTTTGTTTAATCCATATATACTTATATTAAATTTACCAATTAAGTCATTGATTTACTAGGTTAATATTCAATATGGTTAGCAAGAACATTTGTCTTACCTACCTAACTTAGTTATGTTTTAACATTTTTCAGCATTAATCTTAGAAACAAATTAATAATAAATATGCATACTATTATCAGGGATTCTAATTTTATAGCTGTTACCATTATTGTATGTTATATAGTCGGTACAAAAGCTCACTCAGAGCTTGTGTTGTACTGTTGCTATCTGGCCGACTCAAAATAAACTTTCAAAGATAGTGGCACTGTCGGGCACATTCAAAGATAGTGGCACTGTCGGGCACATTCAAAGATAGTGGCACTGTCAGGCACATTCAAAGATAGTGGCACTGTCAGGCACATTCAACAGTAGTGGCACTGTCAGGCACATTCAAAGATAGTGGCACTGTTGGGCACATTCAACGGTAGTGGCACTGTTGGGCACATTCAAAGGTAGTGGCACTGTCAGGCACATTCAAAGATAGTGGCACTGTTGGGCACATTCAACGGTAGTGGCACTGTTGGGCACATTCAACGGTAGTGGCACTGTCAGGCACATTCAAAGATAGTGGCACTGTTGGGCACATTCAACGGTAGTGGCACTGTCAGGCACATTCAAAGATAGTGGCACTGTCAGGCACATTCAACGGTAGTGGCACTGTCAGGCACATTCAAAGATAGTGGCACTGTTGGGCATATTCAAAGATAGTGGCACTGTTGGGCACATTCAAAGATAGTGGCACTGTCGGGTACATTCAAAGGTAGTGGCACTGTCGGGTACATTCAAAATCATTGACAGAAGAAACAGACCTCCTATGTGTTTCACTAAATTGTATGACATCACAAAGTGCCCCCGATCCACAGTAACAGTTATAGATTAATACAAAACAGGGCAAAAAACAACTCTTTGCATGTTAGCAGTGAAATTATGTCGTTAAATTTCATTAGAATTGTGTGGTTATGTAATTCCATGACATTTATTTCAGGTACAAATAAGAAAAACACATTAATGAATTGTCGGCTGCTATCATTATTTGATCTATTTATAGCCTTTATTTTACCCAACATGCAAAGTGTTTAAACATGAGTCAGCAAACTGAAACAAAGGGTTAGTTTCACAATTGATTATGTACAAACACACTGTTATATCAATAACTCAAGTAAATATACTCAAACGTAAGCTAGTTATATCAATAACTCAAGTAAATATACTCAAACGTAAGCTAGTTATATCAATAACTCAAGTAAATATACTCAAACGTAAGCTAGTTATATCAATAACTCAAGTAAATATACTCAAACGTAAGCTAGTTATATCAATAACTCAAGTAAATATACTCAAACGTAAGCTAGTTATATCAATAACTCAAGTAAATATACTCAAACGTAAGCTAGTTATATCAATAACTCAATAAATATATTCAGACGTAAGCCAGTTATATCAATAACTCAATATATTCAGACGTAAGCCATCCTTTATAGCTCATATCCCAACAAATACGGTTACCTTTTAGATTTTAGATATAAACAAGATATAAAAGTATAGCCAAAAATGTAGTCATGAATGAGAGAGAATAATGATGTACTATGACCATTTACTCCAATTCAGACAAATTTCTGACCAAAATGAGTTCATAAAAGGTAGTTAAAACGATGAAACCCGGAGACCCTAGAAATGATGAAACCCGGATATCCTAGAAAACCTGTCCAACCTGGCAACCATGGTGTTATCTCATATGTCTTCTGGGTGAGGATCCAACCTGGGTAACAATGGTGAGAGGTGAGCAGACTAAGCCACTACATAGAGTGGACAGCAGCAACACACATGAATTAGTTAACAAGTTAAAACTTATCCTTTATTAGTTTATACAAATTTATTTTAGCTCGATTGCGAAACAAGTTCTTAAAACTTATATTAATCACTCTCGAGACCTCATTCCTGGTGGAATCCATCGCCACGAGGGAGAGAGAAGAGGCAACGTGGAATTTAAATGCCTTGCCTAAGGGCACAATCGTAACGGCTCCAGCGGGACTCGAACTCCAGACCTTTCGCACCTGAAGCGAACGCGCATTCACTGCGCTATCTCAACTTCCACTATCCATTATCCTTTATTGATGGCCTTGTCATTACATTAACATAAAACCATTCGCAGGTGTGGATCTAGGTTGTCAGTTTGTTTAGAATGGAGCATAAGTTAGATCATGTTTGTCAGTTTTCAAATAGATCAGGTGGATCCAGGTTGTCAGTTTTGAAATGGAACATGAGGTAGATCCAGGTGGTCAGTTTTGAAATGGAGCAGGCAGGAGGTAAAAATCTGGAGGTAGGTCAGTTTTGAATAAGAGCAGGTGGGGTGGATCCAGGTTGTTTGTTTTGATGTGAAGCAAGAGGTATCCAGGTTGTCAGCTTAGGAATTGAGGAAGTGGATTTTTTAAATTTTGGAATGACGCAGGAGATAGATCCCATTTGTCAGTTTTGACATTGGCTACAATGTTTTCCAGGTTGTTAGTTTTGAAATAGAGCAGGCAGGTGGATTCAGGTTGTCAGTTTTGAAATGAGGCAAGATTTAGATCCAGGTTGTCAGCTATGAAATGGTGCTGGAAGTGTATCTATGTGACAGTTTTGAAAGAGGTAGATCGGCATCCAGGTTGTCAGTTTTGAAATAGAGCAAGAGGTGGATCCAAGTTTTCAGTTTTGGAATGAAGCAGGAGGTGGACCAAAGTTGTCAGTTTGGGAATGGAGCAGGAACTTGATTCAGGTTGTCAGTTTTGAAGTATAGCAGGAACTGGATTCAGGAAGTCAGTTTTGAAATGGAGCAGAAACTGGATTCAGGTTGTCAGTTTTGAAGTGGAGCAGGAACTGGATTCAGATTGTCAGTTTTGAAATGGAGCAGGAACTGGTTTCAGGTTGTCAGTTTTGAAGTGGAGCAGGAACTGGATTCAGATTGTCAGTTTTGAAATGGAGCAGGAACTGGTTTCAGGTATTCAGTTTTGAAGTGGAGCAGGAACTGGATTCAGGTTGTCAGTTTTGAAGTGGAGCAGGAACTGGATTCAGGTTGTCAGTTTTGAAATGGAGTAGATGAGATGTTAACTATTATTCGCGTGTTCTTCTGGCACCAACTCCTATGGAGCATCCAACTGTCATCTTTAATCTATTGTTAGTGTTGGGTCAGATAACACATTATACACAGTTAGACATACTTGGTGTTATAACAAATGTTTCGTCACAGCAAACGACTGAACCTTGGCTCAGACATGAGTCACAGCACACGACTGAACCTTGGCTCAGACATGGGTCACAGCACACGTCTCTGCAAATAACTTACTCAGATAGCAAGTACCGGCCGGATACAACGGGTTATTATCATAATAAAGTTGTTTACAAAGACAGAAAGTGTCAGATGATGACGGGTTCTTTGCTACACATTCTACATGTTCTCCGGAGCATGCTGCATCCATGTATGGACACGAATAGTCCAGTTGTATTTCTGTAAATAATTGTGCAAAATATACAAGGTTGGAGGTCGTTGAACACCATTGAATGTTCCAGTTGTATTTCTGTAAATAATTGTGCAAAATATACAAGGTTGGAGGTCGTTGAACACCATTGAATGATCCAGTTGTATTTCTGTAAATAATTGTGCAAAATATACAAGGTTGGAGGTCGTTGAACACCATTGAATGATCCAGTTGTATTTCTGTAAATAATTGTGCAAAATATACAAGGTTGGAGGTCGTTGAACACCATTGAATGATCCAGTTGTATTTCTGTAAATAATTGTGCAAAATATACAAGGTTGGAGGTCGTTGAACACCATTGAATGATCCAGTTGTATTTCTGTAAATAATTGTGCAAAATATACAAGGTTGGAGGTCGTTGAACACCATTGAATGATCCAGTTGTATTTCTGTAAATAATTGTGCAAAATATACAAGGTTGGAGGTCGTTGAACACCATTGAATGATCCAGTTGTATTTCTGTAAATAATTGTGCAAAATATACAAGGTTGGAGGTCGTTGAACACCATTGAATGATCCAGTGTATCTCTGTAATAATTGTGCAAAATATACAACAAGGTTGGAGGTCGTTGAACACCATTGAATGATCCAGTTGTATTTCTGTAATAATTGTGCAAAATAAACAAGGTTGGAGGTCGTTGAACACTATTGAATGATCCAGTTGTATCTCTGTAAACAATTGTGCCAAATAAACAATGCTGTTAGTGACTATATTGTAGAAGTTTACAAACCAACAATCACCTGAAAGTGATCTCTACTTTAGTGCACATGTATGCATAACAGTTGTTTAAGGTAGATGTGTACTAGCCACTATTCACATGTCCAATACGTGTTTCCATCTGTGCTGTACTGGGCAGCAGCTTTATTCACATAAACAATACACTCATATAACCAATGCTAAACAATACACTCATATAACCAATGCTAAACAATACACTCATATAACCAATGCTAAACAATACACTCATATAACCAATGCTAAACAATACACTCATATAACCAATGCTAAACAATACACTCATATAACCAATGCTAAACAATACACTCATATAACCAATGCTAAACAATACACTCATATAACCAATGCTAAACAATACACTCATATAACCAATGCTAAACAATACACTCATATAACCAATGCTAAACAATACACTCATATAACCAATGCTAAACAATACACTCATATAACCAAGGCTAAACAATACATATACCAAGGCTAAACAATACACTCATATAACCAATGCTAAACAATACACTCATATAACCAATGCTAAACAATACACTCATATAACCAAGGCTAAACAATACATATACCAAGGCTAAACAATACACTCATATAACCAATGCTAAACAATACACTCATATAACCAAGACTAAACAATACACTCATATAACCAATGCTAAACAATACACTCATATAACCAAAGCTAAACAATACATATACCAAGGCTAAACAATACACTCATATAACCAAGGCTAAACAATACACTCATATAACCAAGGCTAAACAATACACTCATATAACCAAGGCTAAACAATACACTCATATAACCAAGGCTAAACAATACACTCATATAACCAAACAGATACGAGTGGAGTGGAAGATCTTCCAAGCATTTGTAGATCCGAGTATCTAGCATATTATATGTAACATTTTACAACACTTACTGTTTTCACATTGTCCACCATCCGTTGTATTGCCATTTTTATCATAGAAATTGTCAGCGCAGACACATATTAAATTATCACATTTTGCATCACGAACCATACACTCGGTAGTCATTGTACAGTTTGCACCGAGATTTCCCGCTGAAAGTAAACAACGATCAACTGTTCATACTTGTCTGCCATGAACATTAACACAATTTATGCCATTAGCTTTTCAAAATATTTTATTTTCAAATATTACACAATTTACACTACACAAGTAATATATACAGGGTGTTATATGAGTGGTGATTAAATGCCATATTTTATGAAATGAGTTTTGGAACGTTGTAAATAGGCGACACTTTTGGAGAGCTTAATAGTTACATTTCAAAACAAGTGTAAGAGCCCTTTTATCACAGTAACCATAAATTTGAAGAAGAAAGTTTTTTGCCTGTATAGTTTGAGCCTTAATACATCTCAAGGAAATCAGTAAGGTGCATCCGTAAGCTGTAGTAAATAGTCCCTGATAGTCAAACAACTCCACGCATAAAATAGTCCTTGATAGTCAAACAACTCCATGCATAAAATAGTCCTTGATAGTCAAACAACTCCATGCATAAAATAGTCCTTGATAGTCAAACAACTCCATGCATAAAATAGTCCCTGATAGTCAAACAACTCCATGCATAAAATAGTCCTTGATAGTCAAACAACTCCATGCATAAAATAGTCCTTGATAGTCAAACAACTCCACGCAAAAATAGTCCTTGATAGTCAAACAACTCCACGCATAAAATAGTCCCTGATAGTCAAACAACTCCATGCATAAAATAGTCCTTGATAGTCAAACAACTCCATGCATAAAATAGTCCTTGATAGTCAAACAACTCCATGCATAAAATATTCCTTGATAGTCAAACAACTCCACGCATAAAATAGTCCCTGATAGTCAAACAACTCCATGCATAAAATAGTCCCTGATAGTCAAACAACTCCATGCATAAAATAGTCCTTGATAGTCAAACAACTCCATGCATAAAATAGTCCTTGATAGTCAAACAACTCCATGCATAAAATAGTCCTTGATAGTCAAACAACTCCATGCATAAAATAGTCCTTGATAGTCAAACAACTCCATGCATAAAATAGTCCTTGATAGTCAAACAACTCCATGCATAAAATAGTCCTTGATAGTCAAACAACTCCACGCATAAAATAGTCCCTGATAGTCAAACAACTCCATGCAAAAAATAGTCCTTGATAGTCAAACAACTCCATGCATAAAATAGTCCTTGATAGTCAAACAACTCCATGCATAATATAGTCCTTGATAGTCAAACAACTCCACGCATAAAATAGTCCCTGATAGTCAAACAACTCCATGCATAAAATAGTCCTTGATAGTCAAACAACTCAACGCAAAAATAGTCCTTGATAGTCAAACAACTCCATGCATAAAATAGTCCTTGATAGTCAAACAACTCCATGCATAAAATAGTCCTTGATAGTCAAACAACTCCATGCATAAAATAGTCCTTGATAGTCAAACAACTCCATGCATAAAATAGTCCTTGATAGTCAAACAACTCCACGCATAAAATAGTCCCTGATAGTCAAACAACTCCACACATAAAATATTCCCTGATAGTCAAACAACTCCATGCATAAAATAGTCCTTGATAGTCAAACAACTCCATGCATAAAATAGTCCTTGATAGTCAAACAACTCCATGCATAAAATAGTCCTTGATAGTCAAACAACTCCATGCATAAAATAGTCCTTGATAGTCAAACAACTCCATGCATAAAATAGTCCTTGATAGTCAAACAACTCCATGCATAAAATAGTCCTTGATAGTCAAACAACTCCATGCATAAAATAGTCCTTGATAGTCAAACAACTCCATGCATAAAATAGTCCGATAGTCAAACAACTCCACGCAAAAAATAGTCCCTGATAGTCAAACAACTCCATGCATAAAATAGTCCTTGATAGTCAAACAACTCCATGCATAAAATAGTCCCTGATAGTCAAACAACTCCACGCATAAAATAGTCCTTGATAGTCAAACAACTCCACGCATAAAATAGTCCTTGATAGTCAAACAACTCCACGCATAAAATAGTCCTTGATAGTCAAACAACTCCACGCATAAAAATAGTCCTTGATAGTCAAACAACTTCATGCATAAAATAGTCCCTGATAGTCAAACAACTCCATGCATAAAATAGTCCTTGATAGTCAAACAACTCCATGCATAAAATAGTCCTTGATAGTCAAACAACTCCATGCATAAAATAGTCCTTGATAGTCAAACAACTCCATGCAAAAAATAGTCACAATACTTTTAATCATGGCACTATGAGGGTCATATATGGAAAATTGACCTAGTCAAATAAGTTTCCCCATTACATAAAGTCATTATTATTAATCATTATACTCTCTACTGCTAGTGCATATTTAACATTTTATTGATTTTTCAAGAAAGAAAACATGAAGGCATAGTTGCAAACTATATGTCAAATGTGTCGACAGCAAGCTGACATAGAGCGACCAATCGGAATCCTTCCAAGGTGTATTACACGTGTGGACATACATGGAAATATGTGATGGCTGTATTACACTGAACTGAATCAAAGATATGTGGTGTAATACACGTGTGGACACACATGGAAATATGTGATGGCTGTATTACACTGAACTGAATCAAAGATATGTGATGTAATACACGTGTGGACATACATGGAAATATGTGGTGGCTGTATTACACTGAACACAATCAAAGATATGTGGTGTAATACACGTGTGGACATACATAGAAATATGTGATGGCTGTATTACACTGAACTGAATCAAAGATATGTGATAAATAAACAGGAAAATGATTACAATGACAGACTTGCAACACAGTGAATGCGCATGCTCATAACTTTGAGTCTGCATGTCAGCTGCATATCATTAGTAAGAACATACACATTAAAATATCTATAAACAGTAACTATAGTCTTCTAGTGGGTAAGTGGTAAAGGTGTCCGCCTAGCGGGATGTCAACGGTTCGAACCTCGTTAGGGGTTCATTCTGATATGGCTGGATGGTTGGTGAGCCACCAACTAGTTAAATAATGGTTACCGATTGCCTATCAGCCTGGTGCCTGGCTTCAAGGATAGGATTCGGGAAGTACTGATGTTCATAACAGGTGTTTCATAAGTCAGAAATGACTGGCCCTTTCAATAGGGGCGACACTATAATAAACAAACACTTACATGTTACTGTTATTGTTTGTTAGATAATGTTAATAAGAATGACATACAGCAAGTAACTGCATCATAATCGAGATAAACGTGTGTTCCAGAGCTGGGGTCATCACAGTTCGTATCATCTTCATTTAATATCCCTCGGCTTAAATCAAACTCCAGTGTATAGAAGTAATCCCTGACAGTACAATCACACATGAAGGGATTACTTGAAAAGTCGCTGAAAGTAGAAAATATACACAACATAATTCAGGGATCATTCTAGAGGGTGATGTGGGCGAAATTGTCGCCCTAGGGACCCTGACTTCACCCTCTGGGGGCCCCACTTCTCCCTAAAAAATAATTATTATTTTTTGGTTTTTACGATTTTCAAACAAAATTTTGTCTAGTAATTTTGGCCCATTATAAAGCACTCCTTCTATTCAAATGTTGTATTTAATGGTTGTACTGTGCATTTTAACCCTATTTTGCAGAAGTATATTAAAGAACAACATTTAAGGAAGCGATCACGCGCTTTCTCACTTCTCCCAAAAATTCTGACCTAGAATGAACCCTGCATAATTATATTAAACACTGAAAATCACCATTTTGTTTTTGGTGTCCTTTTGCTATGCATACTGGTTGGCGACACTTTTCCCTCCAAAAAACGATGTCTTTCACTCATAACGTTAAACGTTTATGCTTCATCCTCATTTCTTTTAGTTTATGCAAATCTTGATTGGGAAACAAATTCTTACAAGTTATATTAATCACTCTTGAGACCTCATTCCTGATGGAATCCATCGCTACGAGGGAGAGAAGAGGCAATGTGGAATTTAAATACCTTGCCTACGGGCACAATCGTAACGGTTACATTTTTCTTGTTGGTACCCCTTTTGATCAATACGAAGTTGCACACATGATTGTTTATTGTGTTATTGCATATTCAGTTGAATATAAACAAACAATGGTGGAAAATACAAGTGTTCGGATAATGGGACTTCTGTTGAATTTTAATTGACATTTTAGTTCCCCATTTGGAGCCTCACTATCGGTGTGTGCCTCCCTTGATGTTAGCCTTTTTGTGTTATACGATGAGCTGACCTATTTATGATGTAAAAGAAATGATAATGTCGAAGTCACGTTCGCTTCAGGTCGCTTGTTTACATTTTCTATAATATTGATTGAAGCACTTGCATTATTATGGTTGAAGTATGCTGCATGAAGCTATTACAATTTTAAGGTTGATGTCTGCGTCGTGAAGTACTTACATTTTTAAGGTTGATGTCTGCGTCATGAAGTACTTACATTTTTAAGGTTGATGTCTGCGTCGTGAAGTACTTACATTTTTAAGGTTGATATCTGCATCGTGAAGTACTTACATTTTTAAAGTTGATATCTGCGTCGTGAAGTACTTACATTTTTAAGGTTGATATCTGCGTCGTGAAGTACATACATTTGTAAGGTTGATATCTGCGTCGTGAAGTACTTACATTTTTAAGGTTGATGTCTGCGTCGTGAAGTACTTACATTTTTAAGGTTGATATCTGCGTTGTGAAGTACTTACATTTTTAAGGTTGATATCTGCGTTGTGAAGTACTTACATTTTTAAGGTTGATGTCTGTGTCGTGAAGTACTTACATTTTTAAAGTTGATATCTGCGTTGTGAAGTACTTACATTTTTAAGGTTGATGTCTGCGTCGTAAACAGTGCCGTGGATATTGTATTAAAGTCATTACCGCTCAAATTCCTGCATAGAAAATTAAACATGTTTGATTCAGTTCTAAGAAACGAGAGATTTCAGAGTGGTATTAGTTTAATTGTGTCTGAAAATGTAAGATAAGGGAAGTCAAACATTGCTATACTTCATTTAATGAAATAGGTAACTCTGATATCACAGAGCTTACATATATTGGGAGAATCTAGGATGAAGTAGTGAAGATGCTCCAAAATATAAATATTCATACCTCAATGGCCCAATGGTATAGCCAGATGGCCCCAGGGTATATCCGACATGTATATGGTAGTTGAGTGGGTATGTCTGTATATGGTAGTTGAGTGGGAATGTCTGTATATGGTAGTTGAGTGGGCATGTCTGTATATGGTAGTTGAGTGGGCATGTCTGTATATGGTAGTTGAGTGGGCATGTCTGTATATGGTAGTTGAGTGGGCATGTCTGTATATGGTAGTTGAGTGGGCATGTCTGTATATGGTAGTTGAGTGTGTATGTCTATATGGTAGTTGAGTAATTCGGAACATGGTAGTTAAGTGGACAAGAAATGGTATTGTTTTCTTTTAAGACATCTATTGAGAGATGGCTGAGCAATACACTTACACGTATTCCAAATTTACACATGCCGCAAAGGTATCATTATCTATGGAGGTCAGCACATTGTCGTTCAAGTACCTGAAATGAAATTGACGTATATTTTAGATTTAATATTTAAAATTATGATGTCAAACATTGATCAATTTAGGAAGAAAATCAACCGTATAATTAATATTATTTACCAATGAACGGATACTAATTACTCATTTGTGTGTTCGGAAAGTTTAATTTTGCTTTTTCACCTGATAATGTACGCAAATAATTTATTATAGGATATTATCTGTGAAACATAAATCTACATCTATATGTCGGCCGCAGATTCTCGTCTTTGCAGGATGTATGCTACACCTTCTTCAAAGTAGGGAGATGTTTCAGGTATACAAGGGAGAAGTTTCAGGTATACAAGGGAGAAGTTTCAGGTATACAAGGGAGATTTTTCAGGTATACAATGGAGATTTTCAGGTATACAAGGGAGATTTTTCAGGTATACAAGGGAGATTTTTCAGGTATACAAGGGAGTTTGTTGAGTCATCCAATGTCATCTAGATAAATATGAACATAAATTCTCTGTGAATTCCATTATATTAATATCTCTCATTGGCACGAATGAAATCATATATGTGGTCATTCGTGTGCAACCGAGATAGCCAACATGTATGATGTGGCGACCACCGTACCATCTCACATACTTCCCGGTCAAAGGATCAAACCCAGGTAGCATTGGCGTGAAGCAAGCACGCTAACTCAGAAGTGTGTAGTGCAGATTATTCCTTCAGCATTGCCCTCTAGCTGTAGCCCTGCATTGTGTACAACATTTCACCTAATGAATGTACTTACAAAGTTCTAAGTACAACAGTTCTCTGGAAAATCTCAGCTGGTAGGCTGTACAACAAGTTGTCATTTAGGTACCTGCAAAGTAAAGTAATGGCAGTCAAGGATAGTTTATGTCATTTAGGTATCTGCAAAGTAAAGTAACGGCAGTCAAGGAAAGTTTATGTCATTTAGGTATCTGCAAAGTAAAGTAACGGCAGTCAAGGAAAGTTTATGTCATTTAGGTATCTGCAAAGTAAAGTAATGGCAGTCAAGGAAAGTTTATGTCATTTAGGTATCTGCAAAGTAAAGTAATGGCAGTCAAGGATAGTTTATGTCATTTAGGTATCTGCATAGTAAAGTAACGGCAGTCAAGGAAAGTTTATGTCATTTAGGTATCTGCAAAGTAAAGTAATGGCAGTCAAGGAAAGTTTATGTCATTTAGGTATCTGCAAAGTAAAGTAATGGCAGTCAAGGAAAGTTTATGTCATTTAGGTATCTGCAAAGTAAAGTAACGGCAGTCAAGGAAAGTTTATGTCATTTAGGTATCTGCAAAGTAAAGTAACGGCAGTCAAGGAAAGTTTATGTCATTTAGGTATCTGCAAAGTAAAGTAATGGCAGTCAAGGAAAGTTTATGTCATTTAGGTATCTGCAAAGTAAAGTAATGGCAGTCAAGGAAAGTTTATGTCATTTAGGTATCTGCAAAGTAAAATAATGGCAGTCAAGGAAAGTTTATGTCATTTAGGTATCTGCAAAGTAAAGTAATGGCAGTCAAGGAAAGTTTATGTCATTTAGGTACCTGCAAAGTAAAGTAATGGCAGTCAAGGAAAGTTTATGTCATTTAGGTATCTGCAAAGTAAAGTAATGGCAGTCAAGGAAAGTTTATGTCATTTAGGTATCTGCAAAGTAAAGTAATGGCAGTCAAGGAAAGTTTATGTCATTTAGGTACCTGCAAAGTAAAGTAATGGCAGTCAAGGAAAGTTTATGTCATTTAGGTATCTGCAAAGTAAAGTAATGGCAGTCAAGGAAAGTTTATGTCATTTAGGTATCTGCAAAGTAAAGTAATGGCAGTCAAGGAAAGTTTATGTCATTTAGGTATCTGCAAAGTAAAGTAATGGCAGTCAAGGAAAGTTTATGTCATTTAGGTATCTGCAAAGTAAAGTAACGGCAGTCAAGGAAAGTTTATGTCATTTAGGTATCTGCAAAGTAAAGTAACGGCAGTCAAGGAAAGTTTATGTCATTTAGGTATCTGCAAAGTAAAGTAATGGCAGTCAAGGAAAGTTTATGTCATTTAGGTATCTGCAAAGTAAAGTAATGGCAGTCAAGGAAAGTTTATGTCATTTAGGTATCTGCAAAGTAAAATAATGGCAGTCAAGGAAAGTTTATGTCATTTAGGTATCTGCAAAGTAAAGTAATGGCAGTCAAGGAAAGTTTATGTCATTTAGGTACCTGCAAAGTAAAGTAATGGCAGTCAAGGAAAGTTTATGTCATTTAGGTATCTGCAAAGTAAAGTAATGGCAGTCAAGGAAAGTTTATGTCATTTAGGTATCTGCAAAGTAAAGTAATGGCAGTCAAGGAAAGTTTATGTCATTTAGGTACCTGCAAAGTAAAGTAATGGCAGTCAAGGAAAGTTTATGTCATTTAGGTATCTGCAAAGTAAAGTAATGGCAGTCAAGGAAAGTTGATGTCATTTAGGTACCTGCAAAGTAAAGTAACGGCAGTCAAGGACAGTTTATGTCATTTAGGTATCTGCAAAGTAAAGTAATGGCAGTCAAGGAAAGTTTACAAGTATTTGATTTATTCCATACCATTTTAGTTAGTTTAGTTATACAAATTTACTATAGTTTGATTGCGAAACAAGTTCTTACAACTTATATTAATCACTCTCGAGACCTCATTCCTGATGGAATCCATCGCCACGAGGGAGAGAGAAGAGACATCATGGAATTTAAGTGCCTTGCCTAAGGGCACAATTGTAACGGTTCAAGCAGGGCTCGAACTCCGGACCTTTCATATCTGAAATGAACGTGCTACCACTGCGCTATCACGACTTCCACAAAGTGACAAGTTACAAATTGACTTACAGTGTGTCTAGGTAACCAACTTCCTTGAACAGATCTTTGTCCAGCGAATTTAACTTGTTATGACTAAAATCTCTGTAATACAAATATAAGTACAATGTTATAATATGAAATAGGCACTAGCTATCAATGGGGGAAAGCCAATAAAGGGTTGAAGTCAAAATCAATTACTGAAATAGACATTATAGAAGTAATATGACTACATCTCCGCGATCTCCGCGATCTCCGCGATCCCCATGAGGGGTTTGACATCTAAGGAAGATTAAGATGATATTTGTTTGCTTCAGTGTCTAATTGTATTTCGCCGAAAGAAAATATTGAAAGCATTGTTATCACGAGTGGTGGTAGATAGCCACGTGTGATAATAATAGCTTTCTATTTTCGTAAGTGAATTGCTATTTAGTTTATATAAATCTACTTGAGTTTGATTGCGAAACAAGTTCTTATAACTTATATTAATCACTCTTGAGACCTCATTCCTGATGGAATCTATCGCCACGAGGGAGAGAGAAGAGGCATGTGGAATTTAAATGCCTTGCCTAAGGGCACAATCATAACGGCTCCAGCGGGGCTCGAACTCTGAGCCTTTCACACATGAAGCGAATGCGCAACCACTGAGCTATCACGACTATGAAATGCTATTTGATCATTCACTTAAGCAAACAAACATTTATGTTAGCTGAGGCTGACGTGTTTTTATGAAAGAGAACGATGCAACTGTGCGCTAAATGGCGTTTAGTCGACCAAACATGACGCCACAATAGACGTCATAAATGGCATGACTGACAGCTTGATTCGGAAATGTTCGAGTTGACAACATTTCAGCATGGAGCATCTAGGTACCACACATGCAAAGCAGTGAGAAATCAAATGTGTTATTCAACTTGATTTTATTTTGATTTCACTGATAAATTTCCATATTTCATTGAAAAGCATAAAATGATGATAAATAGAATACTGACAAACTGACAACAAGTTTGCTTTTCTTGTAGACATTAAAATATTATTTGCAGAAATCACGATATGTGTTCATAATCAAGCGCCACCGGTGACATTGTGTAATATATGAACTGTGAGAAGTGATCAATCCATGGAAAATTATTTGCTACTACATTATGTATTGTAAATTTTGACAATTACTGCATGTTCTTTTGTGTACGAAAGTTTTGTTGGCAGTACAATCCTGAACTTTCCCCGTATCATTAAAGTAGCAGAGCTCTATAAATGATAAGCTTAGAGGGCAGACTTAAACATCAATCCAAAGTGCTCTCAACGACACAGATACAAGAGCTGTCAGGGGGCCGTAACTAATGTCGGGAAGGGCCGTAACTAATGTCGGGAAGGGCCGTAACTAATGTCGGGAAGGGCTGTAACTAATGTTGCTAAAACTTGTGGCCCGACCCGTTTGCCTTTATTTAATTTGTCATGTTTTGTATATGTAAAACGAATCAAGCAATAAAATATGATTAAACTAAGTCAGGGGGCAGCACGCATTTGAAGAATGATTTGAATCATAAAGTTGAACATAGAAACAGGTGTTCCATTGTTAATAACATAAAATGCCAGATGTTGCTTGCACCTAAGTATAGATAAATGTCTATCAGGGTAAGTCAGGTGTACCTTGTGCTTGCGATTGGTAGATCAACTAGTGAAGTACATAATTACATTAAAACATTCATCTACATCTCACACTATTTTGGTCTTTCCCAATTACCCAATAGGAGCGATCAATTGAATTGTACCGATAAGTCTAAGTATAAACTTTATTTATTTTACAATGATTGCGAAGCAAGTTCTAACAACTTATATTAATCACTCTCGTTGGCATGGATGAAAGCTTAAATGTGGTCATTCATGTGGGAGGAAACCGGAGTACCCGGAGAAAGTACCCGGAGAAAGTTACAGCTCATAACTGTTGACCCCACCCCACATAACTCGGGAAATGAATTTGTTTACCTATTCAACACCAAGTATCTGACATGGACTGGTCCATGATATCTTTAGACCAATAAATTAATAAGAAAATGACATTTGGACCAGTTCATTTATCAAAATGTGTAATTTTGTCTAAAAATAGTAATATTGCTGGCAAAAAGTGCAGATCCTGATGAGATGGCTTTTCATGAGCCGGCTCATCTGGATCTACACTTTTTGTAAGCCTATTTAGAGGTGTGTAGTGTTGAAAGGGTTAATAAGACAGAGATATGGTACTTACATCGTACTAAGTACTGTATTGTCTTGGAATATATCCTTTGGTACTGTGGTCAGCATGTTGTTACTCACATCCCTAAAACGTTAAATAATCACATAACATGTACCACATACACCACCGCTACAGGTCCATTGTTTCCTGCAATATATGCCATATTAGGGCATACTTCTATACGATCATTACCATCTAATGGATGCACAGATTCACGTATATAATCATTGCATGTTTCGTTAGATTCGATTTATTCCACAGATAAATAACTACAGACTCTTTCTTACAGAAGTTTGGTTAACCCATTCAACACCAAGTATCTCACATGGACTGGTCCATGATATTCATAAACCAATAAATGAATCAGAATATCACATTTGGACAAGTTCATTTATCAAAATGGGTAATTATGTCTAAAAATAGTCATATCACTGGCAAAAAGTGCAGATCCTGATGAGACGGCTCGTCACGAGCCGGCTCATCTGGATCTACACTTTTTGTAAGCCTATTTAGAGGTCTGTGGTGTTGAAAGGGTTAAGGTTTGATTTATTCCATAGATAAATAACTACAGACTCTTTCATACAGAAGTTTAGTTAGACTTTTACATACAAGCATAGAATCTGACTTACAATGTTTCTATAGTATCAAGGTCTTTGAAAAGATCTGTGTGCAGTGTAGTTAACTGGTTGGAGCTCAAGTCCCTGGAATATAAAATACATGTAGATATACAGAGGCTACTACATAATCTGTAATGACCTTTGCAAGATACTCTGTGTGTGTGTTTTACGTTTATTTATCGTCGCTATCGGTTGCCCATATGAGCGACTCCTCCTGAAGAGATTAGTCATTTTAGATTTTCAGAGGATAGTGCAATGATACAGAAATAGACCCATTCCAGAGTCTCCTCTGGTTCTTTTACGTGCAAGGTGTAAAGCACCAACACGAGACCTCGGTTTAAAGTCCCATCTGAAAGACTGTTAATGATGAATTCTACAATTATTTGAACTATTTATAGCATTTAGTATACCGTACCCATCATGCAACTGAATGTCAACAACATGTAGGATTCAGCCAATTAACCCTTTGCATGCTAGCGGCAGATAGAATCACCTTTGCAAACAGCATAGAGCCAGATCAGACGGCACAGAACGTGCCGTCTGATCAGGCTCTATGCTGTTTGCTATTCGGATAGTGGAGCTAAAAAATTTGGCTGAATAGCAAACAACATAGATCCTGATCAGACGAGGCGTTACGCCGCGGCTGATCTGGATCTATGTTGTTTGCAAAAGTAATTTTATTTACTCAGCAGGCAAAGAGTTAAACGCCTGCTTAGAACCTACTGCTAGATTAGGCAGACTTGATACCAGGCTAATCAATATGTGCTACAAGTTGGTTTAAACATATTTATTCATTCATAATGTACAGTACATATCTATTGTATACAGAATGAAAATGGATTTAATCGAAAGCTTAAAGTTATTGAGATTATCTCCATTTTTACAAGTCACCCTTTCATCATTACGTTGTCTGTCGGTCTATGATGCTTGCTATAAGTGCAGATCTAGCCATCACATAATTATAATAATATGTAATTGTCATATAGAGCATCTTGAAAACCTTCATTTTTTATGCAAATTAGGTAAAAAAACACTGACATTTCAAACATCGATGAAACTCAGAAAAATAACATTTAATTGTTAATTAATTAATTATCATAAATATACAATACATCAATACAATTGTGTGCACTTTTAACTGTTAAATTAGATTCACCAGCCTGTTTGCTAAAGGATTTCACAAAAGGCACACTTCACCTTGATGGTCAAAATACACAAGTGGTTAGAAATCTACACACAAAACATTCATACAAGTAATTCACAAGCTGCCACTTTTCTTAAGCCTTGCAACACTACAGAACTCAAAATAGGCTTACAAAAAGTGTAGATCCTGATGAGACGGCTCATCATGAGCCGTCTCATCAGGATCTGCACTTTTTGTCACGAGCCGTCTCATCAGGAACTGCACTTTTTGACAGTAATATATCTATTTTTAGACAAAATTACCCATTTTGGTAAATGAACTGGTCCAAGTGTAATTTTCTTATTAATTTATTGGTAAAAAATATCATGTACGAGTCCATGTCGGTTTACTTGGTGTTGATTGGGTTACGTAGCATACCAAATATGTACAGTAATACACATCTGTATGATTCTACCCACAACACTACCAAGATGAACAAAACATGGACAATCTTCAAGTGGTTCTAGACATTACAAGAAAATGAGTCCAACATTGACTCAGATGTTGTTTGAATGTGTTGGCTACCAGTATACTAAGAGAGCAATTGCTCATGCCGGAAATAGTGCATGCAGTCTTGAAAAATAATATCACAAAAGTAAACTCTTCAAACTTTAATTTTAGGTTTAGTCATTTCCATTGAATGTAAAATGTCCGATTAGCGCAGTGGTTAGCGCGCTCGCTTCTCACCAATGCGACCCGGGTTCGATCCTCGGACAGGGAGATGGTACGATGGTCGCCAGATCGGACAGGTGGGTTTTCTCCGGGTACTCCGGTTTCCTCCCACATGAATGACCACATATACGCATTCATCCGAGCCAATGAGAGTGATTAATATAAGTTGTTAAAACTTGCTTCGAAATCGTTGTAAAATAAATAAAGTATAAAACAAACAAAAATGTCTGAGGTTTTTTCCCCGCTGATTTGAAATTGCAAAAACATTTCTTATCTTATTTTAGAAATTCCTTCACCAGTGTGAATGTGAATGATTTCCCTTCAAACAAACACTTTGCTTGGTTCTACTGTGATCTACCAGGCTGTCCGATTAGCGCAGTGGTTAGCGCGCTCGCTTCTCACCAATGCAACCCGGGTTCGACCCTCGGACTGGGAAGTATGTGAGATGGTATGGTGGTTGCCAGATCAGACAGGTGGGTTTTCTCCGGGTACTCCAGATTCCTAAGTTGTTAAAACTTGCTTCGCAATAATTGTAAACTAAATAAATTTTAAATCTACCAAGGCCTGAAAATATTAAAGGCAGCAAAACAATTTTACACATGAAAACTGGGTATTAGGGAATTAAACACACATTTGTTAGACAAACTTCCACACTAACTTACAGATGAACTATAGACCTGGATTAAGAAAGTAATTATGAGCTATGAATATGTATTTCAATTTTATGCATTATAAAATTTGTATATACAGTCAAACCTGTCTTAAGCAGCCAGCCAAGGGAGTCTCAGAGAAAGTGGCTGCTTAGTACAGGTGGCTGCTTAATAGAGGTCAAATTATAATAAGACAACCGATTGGGAATATGGAAACTGGCTGCTTAATACAGGTTGGCTGCTTAATGGAGGTGACCACTAACACAGGTTTGACTGTATAACCATTTGCCTGGGTGAAATAGATATTCCCAATATGACCAATCAGTCTATTACATCAAGTAATGAATTAACCGGGCGTCGGAGTGCTAAATCAGCCTGTTACCTCAAATAATGAATTAACCGGGCGTCGGAGTGCTAAATCAGCCTCTTACCTCAAATAATGAATTGATTGGGCGTCGGAGTGCTAAATCAGCCTGTTACCTCAAATAATGAATAAACTGGGCATCGGAGTGCTAAATCAGCCTGTTACCTCAAATAATGAATTGATTGGGCAGTCGGAGTGCTAAATCAGTCTGTTACCTCAAATAATGAATTGATTGGGCGTCGGAGTGCTAAATCAGCCTGTTACCTCAAATAATGAATTGATTGGGCGGTCGGAGTGCTAAATCAGTCTGTTACCTCAAATAATGAATTGATTGGGCGTCGGAGTGCTAAATCAGCCTGTTACCTTAAATAATGAATAAACTGGGCATCGGAATGCTAAATCAGTCTGTTATCTCAAATAATGAATTGATTGGGCGTCGGAGTGCTAAATCAGCCTGTTATCTCAAATAATGAATTGATTGGGCATCGGAATGCTAAATCAGTCTGTTATCTCAAATAATGAATTGATTGGGCATCGGAATGCTAAATCAGTCTGTTATCTCAAATAATGAATTGATTGAGCGTCGGAGAGCTAAATCAGTCTTGTTATCTCAAATAATGAATTGATTGGGTGTCGGAGAGCTAAATCAGCCTGTTACCTCAAATAATGAATTGATTGGGCGTCGGAGAGATCAGCCTGTTATCTCAAATAATGAATTGATTGGGCGTCGGAGTGCTAAATCAGCCTGTTACCTCAAATAATGAATTAACCGAGCATTGGAGAGCTAAATCAGCCTGTTACCTCAAATAATGAATTGATTGGGTGTCGGAGAGCTAAATCAGTCTGTCACCTCAAATAATGAATTGATTGGGTGTCGGAGAGCTAAATCAGTCTGTTACCTCAAATAATGAATTGATTGGGCGTCGGAGTGCTAAATCAGCCTGTTACCTCAAATAATGAATTGATTGGGCGGTCGGAGTGCTAAATCAGTCTGTTACCTCAAATAATGAATTGATTGGGCGTCGGAGTGCTAAATCAGCCTGTTACCTTAAATAATGAATAAACTGGGCATCGGAATGCTAAATCAGTCTGTTATCTCAAATAATGAATTGATTGGGCGTCGGAGTGCTAAATCAGCCTGTTATCTCAAATAATGAATTGATTGGGCATCGGAATGCTAAATCAGTCTGTTATCTCAAATAATGAATTGATTGGGCATCGGAATGCTAAATCAGTCTGTTATCTCAAATAATGAATTGATTGAGCGTCGGAGAGCTAAATCAGTCTTGTTATCTCAAATAATGAATTGATTGGGTGTCGGAGAGCTAAATCAGCCTGTTACCTCAAATAATGAATTGATTGGGCGTCGGAGAGATCAGCCTGTTATCTCAAATAATGAATTGATTGGGCGTCGGAGTGCTAAATCAGCCTGTTACCTCAAATAATGAATTAACCGAGCATTGGAGAGCTAAATCAGCCTGTTACCTCAAATAATGAATTGATTGGGTGTCGGAGAGCTAAATCAGTCTGTCACCTCAAATAATGAATTGATTGGGTGTCGGAGAGCTAAATCAGTCTGTTACCTCAAATAATGAATTGATTGGGCGTCGGAGTGCTAAATCAGTCTGTTATCTCAAATAATGAATTCATAAATAGGGCGTCGCAGAGCTAAATCAGTCTATTAATATATATTACCTCAATTAATAGGGCGTCAGAGTGCTAAATCAGTCTATTACCTCAATTAATAAGGCGTCGGAATGCTAAATCAGTCTATTACCTCAATTAATAGGGTTTCAGAGAGCTGTCTATTAACTCAATTAATAGGGTTTCAGAGAGCTGTCTATTAACTCAATTAATAGGGTGTCGGAGAGCTGTCTATTAACTCAATTAATAGGGTTTCGGAGAGCTGTCTATTAACTCAATTAATAGGGTGTCAGAGAGCTAAATCAGTCTATTACCTCAATTAATAGGGCATCAGTGTGCTACATGTAAATCAATATATTACCTCAATTAATAGGGCGTCAGAGAGCTGGCATCGGAGAGCTGTCTATTAACTCAATTAATAGGGTGTCGGAGAGCTGTCTATTAACTCAATTAATAGGGTGTCGGAGTGCTGTCTATTAACTCAATTAATAGGGTGTTGGAGAGCTAAATCAGTCTATTACCTCATTTAATAGGGCATCAGTGTGCTACATGTAAATCAATATATTACCTCAATTAATAGGGTGTCGGAATGTAATCAGTCTATTACCTCAATTAATAGGGTGTCGGAATGTAATCAGTCTATTACCTCAATTAATAGGGTGTCGGAATGTACTCAGTCTATTACCTCAATTAATAGGGTGTCGGAATGTAATCAGTCTATTACCTCAATTAATAGGGTGTCGGAATGTACTCAGTCTATTACCTCAATTAATAGGGTGTCGGAATGTACTCAGTCTATTACCTCAATTAATAGGGTGTCAGAATGTAATCAGTCTATTACCTCAATTAATAGGGTGTCAGAATGTAATCAGTCTATTACCTCAATGATGGGGTGGTTGAGCTATTGTTGGAATGGGTGAGAGAACACACAAGTAACTTACAGGTTTGTCACGGAAGTGGCGTCGTTTAGAAAGTTCTGGTCAATTGTGCTGATTACGTTGTTGCTCAAATCTCTGTAATAATATAACATTGTAGATTAGTATTCATCTATTAACCCATTCAACACTACATACCTCTAAATAGGCTTACAAAAAGTGTAGATCCAGATGAGTCGGCTTGTAACTGACATGGACTGGTGCATGATATTTTTAAACCAATAAATTAATAAGAAAATTATATTCGGACCAGTTCATTTATCAAAATGGGTAATTTTGTCTAAAATTAGTAATATTACTCGCAAAAAGTGCAGATCCTGATGAGACACGAGCCGGCTGATCTGGATCTACATATTTTGTAAGCCTATTTAGAGGTGTGTAGAGTTGAAATGGTTAATAAGAAGAACAGAGATATTGACAATGATAGGAACGGGCTATTTTAAACATTTAATGAATGTTATGTTATATGTTATATTTCGGGTTTTACGCCTGCATCAGCACCATTTTGGGCTATATCACCGGTGGGCAGTTTACCTAACAACACCTTTCCTGGGCAGGCTCCAGTGGTTAACCAGTACTTGGGTGCACCAACCTCCGTAAGAAACTGCCAACTTTTTCATATAAATGAGACACGGTCTGAGCGGGGCTCGAACCCGTGACCATCAGTGATAATAGGTTACAGTGGTATACAAGTCAGCGACCTTAACCACTCGACCACGGAGGCGGACTCACATTTAATGAAAGAAAACATTACTAGATATACTAACATAACTCGATCAAAATATGATACAAACAAACTGTTGCAGGATAATTGAAATGAAAAATAAACCAAAGCCACACAATAACCCTTTGCCTGCTGAGTAAATAAAATCACAATTTGCAAACAACATAGATCCAGATCAGTCTGATCAGGATCTATGTTGTTTACTATTCAGCCAAATGGTTTAGCTCCACTATCAGAATAGCAAACAGCATGGAGCCTGGCTCTATGCTGTTTGCAAAAGTGAGTTTATCTGGCTCTAGAGTGCAGTGTTGACTAATACATTATTTATGTCATTACTTCCTCAAGCAAACAGTGCTTGCTTAAAAAATGAAATATATGAAATTCGAAAAATAATTTAATCTCTTCAGCTTATCACAAATACAAACAGTCGACTAGTTTCTTGATCGGTTGATCTACTCTCAAAGGTTTAACCCTTTCCTTCATAGAGATTTAGGTTAATATACTATTATATCTCCATACAAACGGCGGCCATTTAGCTATCATACAGTAGATAAGTAGTCGCCATATCTATCCCACCTTTACATATATTACTGGGACTACATGAGATTCTGGCCTTTATTATGAACATTGGTTTGGCTACTACATTGTCAATGTATGTCGTATTGGTAATGGCGTGAAGAGGTGCTTCTATGAGGGAAAGGGTTTATGAACATTGGTTTGGCTACTACCTTGTCAATGTATGTCGTATTGGTAATGGCGTCAAGGGGTGCTTCTATGAGGGAAAGGGTTATGAACATTGATTTGACTACTACATTGTCAATGTATGTCGTATTGGTAATGGCGTGAAGAGGTGCTTCTATGAGGGAAAGGGTTATGAACATTGATTTGGCTACTACATTGTCAATGTATGTCGTATTGGTAATGGCGTCAAGAGGTGCTTCTATGAGGGAAAGGGTTATGAACATTGATTTGACTACTACATTGTCAATGTATGTCGTATTGGTAATGGCATCAAGAGGTGCTTCTATGAGGGAAAGGGTTATGAACATTGATTTGACTACTACATTGTCAATGCATGTCGTATTGGTAATGGCGTGAAGAGGTGCTTCTATGAGGGAAAGGGTTATGAACATTGATTTGACACTACATTGTCAATGTATGTTGTATTGGTAATGGCATGAAAAGGTGCTTCTATGAGGGAAAGGGTTAACATACAGGTAATTATACTAGGAAGGTTTAGACCCAATTTGATCTAATTCAGGCACATACTTTCATAATATGTAGCTAAAGATTTTTTTTCCATGGTTCAATCTAATGTTTATGGATTCAGTTATTGAGAAACATTAGTCAGTTACTGCCCCTGAATACTCTTAAAGGTTAGTCAGTTACTGCCCCTGAATACTCTTAAAGGTTAGTCAGTTACTGCCCCTGAATACTCTTAAAGGTTAGTCAGTTACTGCCTCTGAATACTCTTAAAGGTTAGTCAGTTACTGCCCCTGAATACTCTTAAAGGTTAGTCAGTTACTGCCCCTGAATACTCTTAAAGGTTAGTCAGTTACTGCCCTTGAATACTCTTACAGGTAGATTGGTCCTCTTAATTGGATTCCTCTGTTTTTATCGTTGTTTCCTTTGCACAACATGTTATCCATTTTCATTCATTTTCTCATCTTTTTTAATTATTAAAGTTATGTTATATTTCGAGTTTTACGCCTGCATCAGCACCATTTTGGGCTATATCGCCGGCGGACAGTTTAACAACACCTTTCCTGGGCAGGCACCAGCGGTTAACCAGTACTTGGGTGCACCAACCTCCGTAAGAAACTGCCAACTTTTTCATATAAATGAGACACGGCCTGAGCGGGGCTCGAACCCGTGACCATCAGTGATGATAGGTTACAGTGGTATACAAGTCAGCGACCTTAACCACTCGACCACGGAGGCGGACTTTTTAATTATTAAGTTATTAAATCTCGACAGATATCCTACAGTATATCCAATGGATACCGTACTGTAAAACTTTGTTAGCAATTAATTAAAATTACATTGAACCACCGTATCATACCAAAATATCTGGTTAGGTTCAACTACAGTAAAAACAAAGGATTTCAACTAAAAGGACCAATATACATTTAGGGATAAATCTGACATTATTTGTCAAGGGAGGTAATAGAAAAACCAGAGATGTCTCTCAATATTTGAACAAATGTGGTCTATTTGGTCAAATCATCATATAATTACGTCAGATTAAAACAAACCATTTAAACAATATCTCATCTGAAAACATAGTTCAGGATTTGAGTAAACATTGTCTGAAGCATACTGGTAATTTAATTACATGTGGTAATGCGATATTGTTTAAAGCGACACTACATCAGTGAAAACGCAAATTTCTACAGGATGTATTCTTATTATAATACTATGGTAGAATTGTGTTCAAAATATTTGCCTCAAAAACTGAGTATTTCAACTAATAAACAAATGTCGTATACGCGGTTTGTTGACATGTAAATAGTTTCGACATCCTAGCGTAATACAATGCGTGTATCCTGACTAACACGATTTATGGTACCGATTTACCGTTATATCTCACATTTGTGCCGATGCATATTTATTTGTACAGTAATCTTAGTTAAAATATCTCTAAACGACATTATCACGTGTTTAGTAATGACTCCAATCACAAACAAACGTCAATTCAGGAGCGTGGCTGACCATTATATGAAATCCTTTTTTCACTGTTTATTGATTCAATGTTAGTATTCGAATGTATTCAGAAGAATTTGTAGTAGCAATGCATTTATACGTAAAAAAGTGCATTTTGTTTATGCTTTTTGCAATGTAATGTCGCTTTAAAAGGTTTGTTTCCATCAGACGTAGTTGACTGAATTTGTCTGCATTTGAGTAAACATTGTAGCTTGAGAGGAAATGGTGGTTGAGCAGGATGTTGATGAACAAACATAACCAGAGGATGATCACAGAACTCCATCGTGGGGAGATCACAGAACCCTGTCGTGGGGAGATCACAGAACCCTGTCGTGGGGAGATCAAAGAACCCTGTCGTGGGGAGATCACAGAACCCTGTCGTGGGGAGATCACAGAACCATGTAGTGGGGAGGTCACAGAACCCCGAATCCCGTCGTGGGGAGAACACAGAACCCCGTCATGGGGAGATCACAGAACCCCGTCGTGGGGAGAACACAGAACCCCGTCGTGGGGAGTTCACATAACCCTGTCGTGGGGAGATCACAGAACCCCATCGTGGGGAGTTCACAGAACCCCATCATGGGGAGATCACAGAACCCTGTAGTGGGGAGATCGCAGAACCCTGTCGTGGGGAGATCACAGAACCCTGTAGTGGGGAGATCACAGAACCCCGTGTGGGGAGTTCACAGAACCCTGTCGTGGGGAGATCACAGAACCCATCATGGGGAGATCGCAGAACCCTGTCATGGGGAGATCACAGAACCCTGTCATGGGGAGATCACAGAACCCCATCGTGGGGAGATCACAGAACCCCATCATGGGGAGTTCACAGAACCCCATCGTGGGGAGATCACAGAACCCTGTAGTGGGGAGGTCACAGAACCCCATCGTGGGGAGATCACAGAACCCATCATGGGGAGATCACAGAACCCTGTAGTGGGGAGTTCACAGAACCCTGTCGTGGGGAGATCACAGAACCCTGGTAGTGGGGAGATCACAGAACCCTGTAGTGGGGAGATCACAGAACCCCATCATGGGGAGATCACAGAACCCCGTCGTGGGGAGATCACAGAATCCCATCGTGGGGAGATCACAGAATCCCATCATGGGGAGGTCACAGAATCCCATCATGGGGAGTTCACAGAATCCTATCATGGGGAGATCACAGAACCCCATCGTGGGGAGGTCACAGAATCCCATCATGGGGAGATCACAGAATCCCATCATGGGGAGATCACAGAATCCCATCATGGGGAGATCACAGAATCCCATCATGGGGAGATCACAGAATCTCATCATGGGGAGATCACAGAATCCCATCATGGGGAGATCACAGAATCTCATCATGGGGAGATCACAGAATCCCATCATGGGGAGATCACAGAACATGCTATAGATGTTCATCTGTTGGGTGGGGTACATTCTGGTCTTCAACCTATACATATTGAACATGTGGGGAGAAGCTGAACATATTGTTTGATTTGTTGGGTTTAACGTTGCACCAACAACTTAGGTCATATGGCGACTCTCCAGCTATTAATGGTGGAGGAACACCCCGGGTTTAACGTTGCACCAACAGCTTAGGTCATATGGCGACTTTCCAGCTATTAATGGTGGAGGAAGACCCCGGATGCCCCTCCAAGCAGTATTTCAGGCACGAGTGGGCACACAGGTATAACCACCGACCTACCGCAAGGCAGCTGGATAAAACCACCGACCCGTTTGCCTATATTTAATTGGCATGTTTTGTATTCACATGTATATGTAAAAACGAATCGAGCAATAAAATATGATTAAACTAAGCTGGAGAGTTTCCTCACTTGAAAATATTTCAAAACCCCCCGGTGGGATTCGAACCTATAGCAGTGAGGGGCAAATAATTTAAAGTCAATGACGGTAACCACTGAAGGTATATATAATTGAGAAGTCTGTTGACTAGGCCAGAATATTTATGTCCTCGATATATTCCATATGAAAATACTTCTCCCTGCGGTCAAAACAGGGAGAGTACGGCAATTCAGGGAGATTTCTTCAAAACTATCCTCTAACCCTGATAATACACAAAACAGGGAGAGTAAGACAATTCAGGGAGATTTCTCCAAAACTATCCTCTAACTCTAACCCTGATAATACATGTATTCCTGCCCATACTGCTCCGAATTCTGCTTAGAATTGGTACAGCGGGTACATTGTACATGTATTCCTGCCCGTACTGCTCGGAATTCTGCTTAGAATTGGTACAGCGGGTACATTGTACATGTATTCCTGCCCATACTGCTCCGAATTCTGCTTAGAATTGGTACAGCGGGTACATTGTACATGTATTCCTGCCCGTACTGCTCGGAATTCTGCTTAGAATTGGTACAGTGGGTACATTGTACAACATGTATTCCCGACCATACTGCTTGGAATTCTGCTTAGAATTGGTACAGTGGGTACATTGTACAACATGTATTCCTGACCATACTGCTTGGAATTCTGCTTAGAATTGGTACAGTGGGTACATTGTACAACATGTATTCCCGACCATACTGCTTGGAATTCTGCTTAGAATTGGTAAAGTGGGTACATTGTACAACATGTATTCCCGCTCGTACTGCTCGGAATTCTGCTTAGAATTGGTACAGTGGGTACATTGTACATGTATTCCTGCCCGTACTGTATGGAATTCTGCTTAGAATTGGTACAGCGGGTACATTGTACATGTATTCCTGCCCGTACTGTATGGAATTCTGCTTAGAATTGGTAAAGTGGGTACATTGTACAACATGTATTCCCGCCCGTACTGCTCGGAATTCTGCTTAGAATTGGTAAAGTGGGTACATTGTACAACATGTATTCCTGCCCATACTGCTTGGAATTCTGCTTAGAATTGGTACAGCTGGTACATTGTACAACATGTATTCCCGACCATACTGCTTGGAATTCTGCTTAGAATTGGTACAGCGGGTACATTGTACAACATGTATTCCCGCCCATACTGCTCGAAATTCTGCTTAGAATTGGTACAGTGGGTACATTGTACATGTATTCCTGCCCGTACTGTATGGAATTCTGCTTAGAATTGGTACAGCCGTACAACATGTAGTGAAACAACTGAAGCAGAGTAACACATCATGCTTTACAGGAATATAGTCAATGAGATAGATACACATGTACATTTTCAAATTTGCTGCAAAACATCATGTCTAAATATCGGGATAAAATGAATTACATTTACATATCAATATTTATCTCTTAAAAAACGTCTTTACTCATCAAAGATATTCCAGAAAAACATGAAGTTTGAATATTTGTTACCATTGTGGTGAAGGTAAAATAATTATATGAGGGTTGAATTACAGATGCTTGGGGTCTACAGACGGATATGTAGTACAGTGGTAACATGCTGGACTGGTAATCCAGGGATCGCAGGTTCGATCCCCAGTCTGACCCTAATAAAATTAACAGTCTTTCAGATGGGACGTTAAACCGAGGTCTCGTGTCGGTGCTTTACACCGTGCACGTAAAAGAACCAGAGGAGATTCTGGAATGGGTCTCTGTCTGTATCATGCACTATCCTCCATAAATCTAAAATAACTAATCTCTTCAGGAGGCGTCGCTCATATGGGCAACTGGTAGCGATGATAAATAAACGTAAAAACACACTGCTTGGGGTCTGGTATCGGGCTAAAAACCAAAATAATGTTTAATTTTTTTTTTTAAGGACACTTTTATGTAGATATGTAAATTGTATGTAGAGTGCCAAGTCTATAGTGTATCATATGTTCTTAAAAAATAATATTTTCAGTTTTTTGGTTTTGAACCCGAAACCATTTGTCCAGACCCCAAGCGTCTGTGGTTTGTCCAGACCCCAAGCACCTGTGGTTTGTCCAGACCCCAAGCACCTGTGGTTTGTCCAGACCCCAAGCATCTGTGGTTTGTCCAGACCCCAAGCACCTGTGGTTTGTCCAGACCCCAAGCATCTGTGGTTTGTCCAGACCCCAAGCACCTGTGGTTTGTCCAGACCCCAAGCATCTGTGGTTTGTCCAGACCCCAAGCATCTGTGGTTTGTCCAGACCCCAAGCACCTGTGGTTTGTCCAGACCCCAAGCATCTGTGGTTTGTCCAGACCCCAAGCACCTGTGCTTTGTCCAGACCCCAATCACCTGTGGTTTGTCCAGACCCCAAGCATCTGTGGTTTGTCCAGACCCCAAGCACCTGTGGTTTGTCCAGACCCCAAGCACCTGTGGTTTGTCCAGACCCCAAGCACCTGTGGTTTGTCCAGACCCCAAGCATCTGTGGTTTGTCCAGACCCCAAGCACCTGTGGTTTGTCCAGACCCCAAGCACCTGTGCTTTGTCCAGACCCCAAGCACCTGTGCTTTGTCCAGACCCCAAGCACCTGTGCTTTGTCCAGACCCCAAGCACCTGTGGTTTGTCCAGACCCCAAGCACCTGTGGTTTGTCCAGACCCCAAGCACCTGTGGTTTGTCCAGACCCCAAGCATCTGTGGTTGTCCAGACCCCAAGCACCTGTGGTTTGTCCAGACCCCAAGCACCTGTGATTTGTCCAGACCCAAGCACCGTGTTTGTCCAAACCCCAAGCACCTGTGCTTTGTCCAGACCCCAAGCACCTGTGGTTTGTCCAGACCCCAAGCACCTGTGCTTTGTCCAGACCCCAAGCACCTGTGATTTGTCCAGACCCCAAGCACCTGTGGTTTGTCCAGACCCCAAGCACCTGTGGTTTGTCCAGACCCCAAGCACCTGTGGTTTGTCCAGACCCCAAGCACCTGTGGTTTGTCCAGACCCCAAGCACCTGTGATCTTCCTTTGTCCAGACCCCAAGCACCTGTGATCTTCCTTTGTCCAGACCCCAAGCACCTGTGGTTTGTCCAGACCCCAAGCACCTGTGCAAGCATCTGTGGTTTGTGCCTTAGTGATGAAGGTAAATATATATGAGGCTTGAATTGCCATTGCCTTAGTGATGAAGGTAAATATATGAG
Organism: Archivesica marissinica; assembly: GCA_014843695.1. Lineage (NCBI taxonomy): Eukaryota > Metazoa > Mollusca > Bivalvia > Venerida > Vesicomyidae > Archivesica > Archivesica marissinica. The sequence goes on along the minus strand of CM026390.1, from coordinate 88,132,398 downwards.
GTTTGAATTGCCATTGCCTTAGTGATGAAGGTAAATATATATGAGGCTTGAATTGCCATTGCCTTAGTGATGAAGGTAAATATATGAGGTTTGAATTGCCATTGCCTTAGTGATGAAGGTAAACATATATGAGGCTTGAATTGCCATTGCCTTAGTGATGAAGGTAAATATATATGAGGCTTGAATTGCCATTGCCTTAGTGATGAAGGTAAACATATATGAGGCTTGAATTGCCATTGCCTTAGTGATGAAGGTAAACATATATGAGGCTTGAATTGCCATTGCCTTAGTGATGAAGGTAAATATATGAGGCTTGAATTGCCATTGCCTTAGTGATGAAGGTAAACATATATGAGGCTTGAATTGCTATTGCCTTAGTGATGAAGGTAAATATATGAGGTTTGAATTGCCATTGCCTTAGTGATGAAGGTAAACATATATGAGGCTTGAATTGCTATTGCCTTAGTGATGAAGGTAAATATATGAGGTTTGAATATAGAACAGAACAGAACATATTATTTATTAGACTGAAGCATTGCATAGCTCATCATCATAATAATACATATACAATTTGCATGCAATGAAAAAAATGAAGAATGTTAAATAGGCAGTATATATACATGTTGATTAAAATGTTTCCAATATACATAGCAATTACCATATATAGGTGAACATAAATATATGAGAAACAATATCAATCTAGCAGATTAAATTCCATTATACCGTATTATCAAAGGATTACACTAGATGCCTTTGACAATAAATTGCCTATGATAGAATATTTTGTCAATTCTTGTCAAGGGTAGAAATGCCTATCAATCAATGTCTTAGGCATGTTAATAAGCAACAGCATATATGTGAAGTAGAAACTGTACAAACACCAATAGCCCGGTAGGAATTTGAAAAAATAATAATAAGAAAGAAAAAGAACAAAATTTAATTATGACATATGGTAGAAATTTCTTAGAATAAGTATTATATGGCAAAATCTCCAAATAAAGACAAGATCGAGCTACATATTATAAAGATTTAGCTACAAGAGACAGAGACAAGATAGAGGTACAAACTATATATACAAGAGACTATTGCTGCACTTTTACCCAAACTTACAAGGTAGTCAAGGCGTTCTTCTTGAACATGTCCCCATTGTCTAGTGCAATAAGATTATTCCACGACAAATCGCTGGAAATACGTCAGTCATGATCAATATTAATACAGTGTTAGTTTATACAAATGTGTGTTAGCCTCATTGTGAAACAAGTTCTTACAACGTTAGATTAATCGCTCTCGAGACGTCCTGATGGAATCCATCGCCATGAGACAGAGAGAAGATGCAATGTGGATTTAAATGTCTTGCCTTTGCAGAACACAACCAGCATGGCTCTGATGAGGTTTAAACTCACAACCATCCGGCTACACGGTATACACTGTATACATTACCACATGGAGGCTCTCATACAGTGTTTGCAGTATACGATAGTCTTAATATTACACATGCATATATGCATAGTTATGTGCTAGTACTTGACCCCATCATAATATAAATATAATTAGCCAGTATCAAGTATGACCCCATCACAGGTATAATTAGCCAGTATTAAGTATGACCCCATCACAGGTATAATTAGCCAGTATTAAGCATAACTCCATCACAGGTATAATTAGCCAGTATCAAGTATAACTGTATCACAGGTATAATTAGCCAGTATCAAGTATGACCCCATCACAGGTATAATTAGCCAGTATCAAGTATAACTGTATCACAGGTATAATTAGCCAGTATCAAGTATGACCCCATCACAGGTATAATTAGCCAGTATTAAGTATAACCCCATCACAGGTATAATTAGCCAGTATCAAGTATGACCTCATCACAGGTATAATTAGCCAGTATTAAGTATGACCCCATCACAGGTATAATTAGCCAGTATTAAGTATAACTGTATCACAGGTATAATTAGCCAGTATTAAGCATAACCCCATCACAGGTATAATTAGCCAGTATCAAGTATAACTGTATCACAGGTATAATTAGCCAGTATCAAGTATAACCCCATCACAGGTATAATTAGCCAGTATTAAGTATGACCCCATCACAGGTATAATTAGCCAGTATTAAGTATAACTGTATCACAGGTATAATTAGCCAGTATCAAGTATGACCCCATCACAGGTATAATTAGCCAGTATTAAGTATAACCCCATCACAGGTATAATTAGCCAGTATTAAGTATAACTGTATCACAGGTATAATTAGCCAGTATCAAGTATGACCCCATCACAGGTATAATTAGCCAGTATTAAGTATAACCCCATCACAGGTATAATTAGCCAGTATCAAGTATAACCCCATCACAGGTATAATTAGCCAGTATTAAGTATGACCCCATCACAGGTATAATTAGCCAGTATCAAGTATAACCCCATCACAGGTATAATTAGCCAGTATTAAGTATAACCCCATCACAGGTATAATTAGCCAGTATTAAATATGACCCCATCACAGGTATAATTAGCCAGTATCAAGTATAACCCCATCACAGGTATAATTAGCCAGTATCAAGTATAACCCCATCACAGGTATAATTAGTCAGTATTAAGTATAACTGTATCACAGGTATAATTAGCCAGTATCAAGTATGACCCCATCACAGGTATAATTAGCCAGTATCAAGTATAACCCCATCACAGGTATAATTAGCCAGTATCAAGTATAACCCCATCACAGGTATAATTAGCCAGTATTAAGTATAACTGTATCACAGGTATAATTAGCCAGTATCAAGTATAACCCCATCACAGGTATAATTAGCCAGTATCAAGTATAACCCCATCACAGGTATAATTAGCCAGTATTAAGTATGACCCCATCACAGGTATAATTAGCCAGTATTAAGTATGACCCCATCACAGGTATAATTAGCCAGTATTAAGTATGACCCCATCACAGGTATAATTAGCCAGTATCAAGTATAACCCCATCACAGGTATAATTAGCCAGTATTAAGTATGACCCCATCACAGGTATAATTAGCCGGTATCAAGTATAACCCCATCACAGGTATAATTAGCCAGTATTAAGTATGACCTCATCACATCACAGGTATAATTAGCCAGTATTAAGTATGACCCCATCACAGGTATAATTAGCCAGTATCAAGTATAACCCCATCACAGGTATAATTAGCCAGTATTAAGTATAACCCCATCACAGGTATAATTAGCCAGTATCAAGTATAACCCCACCACAGGTATAATTAGCCAGTATGAAGTATGACCTCATCACAGGTATAATTAGCCAGTATCAAGTATGACCCCATCACAGGTATAATTAGCCAGTATCAAGTATAACCCCATCACAGGTATAATTAGCCGGTATCAAGTATAACCCCATCACAGGTATAATTAGCCAGTATTAAGTATGACCTCATCACATCACAGGTATAATTAGCCAGTATTAAGTATGACCTCATCACATCACAGGTATAATTAGCCAGTATTAAGTATGACCTCATCACATCACAGGTATAATTAGCCAGTATTATGTATGACCCCATCACAGGTATAATTAGCCAGTATTAAGTATAACCCCATCACAGGTATAATTAGCCAGTATCAAGTATGACCCCATCACAGGTATAATTAGCCAGTATTAAGTATAACCCCATCACAGGTATAATTAGCCAGTATCAAGTATAACCCCATCACAGGTATAATTAGCCAGTATTAAGTATAACCCCATCACAGGTATAATTAGCCAGTATTAAGTATAACCCCATCACAGGTATAATTAGCCAGTATCAAGTATAACCCCATCACAGGTATAATTAGCCAGTATTAAGTATAACCCCATCACAGGTATAATTAGCCAGTATTAAGTATAACCCCATCACAGGTATAATTAGCCAGTATCAAGTATAACCCCATCACAGGTATAATTAGCCAGTATTAAGTATAACCCCATCACAGGTATAATTAGCCAGTATTAAGTATAACCCCATCACAGGTATAATTAGCCAGTATCAAGTCAGTTAAATGGCAACATGGAAAGCTATATTCCTCAATCACATTTAGGAACGTAGTTCATAATTTTTACAGAATGGACTATAAATTGTAATATACAGTTAAACCTATCTTAAGCAGCCACTTTCTGTCATTCCCTTGACACAGGTGGCTGCTTAATAGAGGTCAAATGTATAGTAAAACAACACATTGGGAATCTGGAAACTGGCTGCTTAATACAGGTTGGCTACTTAATAGAGGTCAAATGTATAGTAAAACAACACATTGGGAATCTGGAAACTGGCTGCTTAATACAGGTTGGCTACTTAATGGAGGTCAAATGTATAATAAAACAACACATTGGGAATCTGGAAACAAGCTGCTTAATACAGGTTGGCTACTTAATAGAGGTCAAATGTATAATAAAACAACATATTGGGAATCTTGAAACTGGCTGCTTAACACAGGTTGGCTACTTAATAGAGGTGACCACTAACACAGGTTTGACTGTATAAACTTCTTGTTATAATACAATGTATGTAGTATCTGACATGCTACTGATATAACTGAAGTGTCTTCCTCCACAACCACACTCTATTACCAGCGATGCGGATGACAGTTTACTATCATTATGCGAGAGTTCAACAAGAAGAAGGTGCTGCTGCGGTGGGTAAGCTCTTTTAGTAAAATTTCAAAAATAGACATCAAAAGTTTAAACTTTATTTATTTTACAAAGATTATATTAACCACTCTCGTTGGCGCGGAAGAAAGTGTATGTGGTCATTCGTGTGGGAGGAAACCGGAGTACCCGGAGAAAACCCACCTGTCCGATCTGGCGATAACCGTACCATCTCACATACTTCCCGGTCAGAGGATCGAACAAGGGTTGTTGCATTGGTGAGAAGCGCTAATCGGACAACCTAAAGCTACTAAATGATTCTATAGCTTAACCCATTCAACCCCAAGTAACTGACATGGACTGGTCCATGATATTTTTAGACCAATAAATTAATAAGAAAATTACATTTGGACCAGTTCATTTATCAAAATGGGTAATTTTATCTAAAAATAGTAATAATTATTACTGGCAAAAAAGTGCAGATCCTGATGAGACGGCTCGTTACGAGCCGGCTCATCTGGATCTACACTTTTCATAAGCCTATTTAGAGGCCTGTGGGGTTGAAAGGGTTAAGCTAAGATCCCTTCTCTTCTTAATTGATGGATGGGGCATTTATTAGAGGTATGTCGGTGGAAACCTATATGTACCACCCATAATGTTGTATAATCTACATGATGTTGGAATTTCAATGCAGATTGCTTTCTATCATATAAATATATGCAAGAAGAAGTACTTTCCAGCAGAGGACAGGCGGATCTGTAGTCCAGTGGTAACACGCTGGACTGGTAATCCAGGAATCGCAGGTTCGATCCCCCGTCTGACCCTAATGAAATTAACGCTCTTTCAGATGGGACGTTAAACCGAGGTCTCGTGTCGGTGCTGTACACCGTGCACGTAAAGGAACCAGAGGAGACTCTGGAATGGGTCTCTGGTATCATTGCACTATCCTCCAAAAATCTAAAATAACTAATCTCTTCAGGAGGCGTCACTCATATGGGCAACTTGTAGCGACGATAAATAAACGTAAAACACACGTTCCAGCAGAGGTATACATGTATATATATATATATAACTGTCAGGGTGTTATACAATAACGGAATTAATCAGCGGTTTAATTACCCAGGGCTATTGACTGAGTTTAAACAATTCCTTCTTAATTTACTATAGAAACTTGATATTCTGTTTAGTTAGTTTTAATTATTTTTTTAATACTAATATTACAGTTAATTGTGAAGGTTTATTATTATCATCCTGTTCATTAACTTCAGTGCACAAACCTACCGTAATGTTCCTATTAAATCCCTGTGCAACTAAATTTAACTTAGTGCAAGGAAATATTCCAATTTTTTTAAATCGAGATAAATAATTGGCAATCGGAAAGTTTTGCTTGATGCTTTCCAATGCCTCTAATAAAATACGGATTCACTCAAAATAAAACCACAAGCACTTAACCCATTCAACACCAAGTAACTGACATGGACTGGTCCATGATATTCTTAGACCAATAAATTAATAACAAAATTACATTCGGACCAGTTCATTTATCAAAATGGGTTTTTTTCTCTCTAAAAATAGTTATATTACTTGAAAAAAGTGCAGATCCTGATGAGACGGCTCGTCACGAGCCGGCTCATCTGGATCTACACTTTTTGTAAGCCTATTTAGAGGTCTGTGGTGTTGAAAGGGTTAAGCTCATATTAATACGTATAGGTTTTATATGTATACGTCATGATAGCGCAGTGGTAGTTTGCGCCCAGCTGTAGCCGTTACAATTGTGCACTTAGGTAGGCATTTAAATTCCACATTGCCTCTTCTCTCTCCCTCGAGGCGATGAATTTCATCAGGAATCGAGTCGAGGTGTCGATAGTGATTAATATAACATTGTAAAAACTTGTTTCGCAATTGAGCTAAAATAAATTTGTACAAACTAAACTAGGATTTATTCAGGTTCATAACTTAACGGGTATTTATACGTTTATTTATCGCCCCCCCCGGGATAATCTAGATCAAGCCTCCTGTAGTATTATTAACCCATTCAACACCAAGTAACTGAAATGGACTGGTCCATGATCAGTTTTTAGACCAATAAATTAATACGAAAATTACATTTGGACCAGTTCATTTATCAAAATGGGTAATTATGTTTAAAAATAGTCATATCACTGGCAAAAAGTGCAGATCCTGATGAGACGGCTCGTCACGAGCCGGCTCATCTGGATCTACACTTTTTGTAAGCCTATTTAGAGGTCTGTGGTGTTGAAAGGGTTAATCATTCTATGTTTTGGAAGATAGTGCTCCAATTCCAGTAGCATCCCTGGTTGTTTTACATGCCCCGGTGTATAGCGGCAATACACGAGACCTTGGTTTATAGTACCCTCTGAAAGACTGTTAAGATTATTATGGTCAGATGGGGATTGAACCTGTGATCCATGGATTCGACGCCCAACATGTTAACCACTGAACAACTGACCCATCTGCACTTAAAAGGTACTGTTTATTCACATGTGGTCTTTCTTGCAGAGCTCAAAATGCATAATCAGGCTTCCAACTGTTGATCGAGACAATGGCACCAATTGCGATAAAAATGAAACACTGGCGCTAAATGTTGTGAATTGGCGAAAATATTTGGTGCAATTTGTTTTTTTTTTAGTCACAACATGTTTTGCCAAATACATGAGTTAAAATATTGATCTCTGAACTATATGGCTCTTAGTTGGTTCCAAGTTTTTCAAATTGGCTCCTGTTTTTTTCAATTGGCGACAACAGTGACGCAAGACAAAAATTCAGATATTATCTAATATTAAAATAATTTCACAAATGCATCTTAGGAATCCAAAATGACAACATTATTGGCACAGGGCAAGGAGGAAATGATGTCGCCAAGACCAAGGTAAACAAAATTCTGTAATGTTTTGTTTCAAGAAATTGTTACTATAATCATAACTAATTTCTAATAAGGGACTGAAATATAAGTAGAAAACCTAGCCGCAAGCAATTATATTTGTTTGGCCTAATAATTATGTACCCAACAACCTACATACAAACTTAGTCCAAAAATTGTGGAAAATATTTATTTTTTGAAAGATTACATATCAGTCGTTAAACAATTGTCATTTGGACTGTGTCCAGCAGTTTAGTAGACTAACAAAGCTACGTTGACAAAAGTTTGGAGATTAGCTTGGGTATATTTTGTACGGGTCTATGAAATCTATAAGCATATCAGTGTTAGGAAACCGCGTGACACCCGATCAATTATACAGAATAAAAAAACTGAATGACAGCCAACAAAACTGCAGATTATCTTCTACATTATGCACATGTTTATAATTTTACAATAGTTGTTAGTTATACTGACATTTGAAGTTAAAGTTCATTAAATATTCCTTATAAAATTTGTGCAAAAATATTCAATTAGTCAACTATAACTACTTTAGATTTATGTTTAAATTCTTATATTAGAGAATGCTTAAGAATATCTGTGCCCCTTGTCTAATTGTCATTATTTTTCCATGTATGTCCATAATCATTACATCATTTGTCCATCCTCATCATGATTGCATATATCATAATATTGTACTATATATATTGTAAATATGTTTAAATGTTACAGACGAGAAACTGTAAAGTTTAAGTCTTAATAAAGCATTCTTCTTCTTCTTCTTCTTCTTCTTCTTCTTCTAATGACTGTCTCTATTAGTGACAGGTATACATGATTGGTGTATTTTATGGCAGGTTCTGTGTTTTTTGATTGCTGGTTATGTATATTTGTTGAATAAGCAAACAGTTTCTTTTTAATTAAGATCATATCATATCTTATTATCTATAGATCTATAGGACAACATTTACGAAAAGATGAAAAAATAAATAGTAATGAATATGTATAGTAGGTATTGTCAGTAATGTATATGTACAGTAGGTATTGTCAGTAATGTATATGTATAGTAGGTATTGTCAGTAATGTATATGTATAGTAGGTATTGTCAGTAATGTATATGTACAGTAGGTATTGTCAGTAATGTATATGTACAGTAGGTATTGTCAGTAATGTATATGTATAGTGGGTATTGTCAGTAATGTATATGTACAGTAGGTATTGTCAGTAATGTATATGTACAGTAGGTATTGTCAGTAATGTATATGTACAGTAGGTATTGTCAGTAATGTATATGTACAGTAGGTATTGTCAGTAATGTATATGTACAGTAGGTATTGTCAGTAATGTATATGTACAGTAGGTATTGTCAGTAATGTATATGTACAGTAGGTATTGTCACTAATGTATATGTACAGTAGGTATTGTCAGTAATGTATATGTACAGTAGGTATTGTCAGTAATGTATATGTACAGTAGGTATTGTCAGTAATGTATATGTACAGTAGGTATTGTCAGTAATGTATATGTACAGTAGGTATTGTCACTAATGTATATGTACAGTAGGTATTGTCAGTAATGTATATGTACAGTAGGTATTGTCAGTAATGTATATGTACAGTAGGTATTGTCAGTAATGTATATGTACAGTAGGTATTGTCAGTAATGTATATGTACAGTAGGTATTGTCACTAATGTATATGTACAGTAGGTATTGTCAGTAATGTATATATATACAGTAGGTATTGTCAGTAATGTATATATACAGTAGGTATTGTCAGTAATGTATATGTACAGTAGCAATGAAGATACACTGCTTGACTAAAATTGGAGTAAAATGTTCTTTTTACATTCAAATGTTACCTAAAATCTGAAGAATTATTATTGAAATATAGGACTGTATTCTGAATCTAAAATCCTCATCACATTGGAACATCACAGTGTGCAGTACATACCGAGTATATGGTAGAACATCACAGTGTGCAGTACATCCCAAGTATATGGTAGAACATCACAGTGTGCAGTACATACTGAGTATATGGTAGAACATCACAGTGTGCAGTACATCCCAAGTATATGGTAGAACATCACAGTGTGCAGTACATACTGAGTATATGGTAGAACATCACAGTGTGCAGTACATCCCGAGTATATGGTAGAACATCACAGTGTGCAGTACATACCGAGTATATGGTAGAACATCACAGTGTGCAGTACATACCGAGTATATGGTAGAACATCACAGTGTGCAGTACATCCCGAGTATACGCATAGGATGACTTTAAATGGCTATAAATCCTGAAAACCCATCTCAATATTACATGCATTGTATTCTTCTATTTTAGTAGCACTCCGGAACCAGGCGGTAGAGATGGTAAGTCTGGCACAACCCAACAGCAATGATATAAACCAGAAACTATTCCTAATAACTTACATCGTTTCTAAATTGGAATCTTTAAATAAGTGTTTCTCCAAAGTTGATATATTGTTGTATGACAGGTCACTGAAAAATAACAAAATACAAATTGGTATCTTCACATATGCTGCTACAAGTCAATAGCCAACCATTTTACAAATTAAAATAGAGATCAACCCAGAGACTAATAGATGAGGGACTTGTGGTAGAGTAATTCCTAACTAATAGATGAGGGACTTGTGGTAGAGTAATTCCTAACTAATAGATAAGGGACTTGTGGTAGAGTAATTCCTAACTAATAGATAAGGGACTTGTGGTAGAGTAATTCCTAACTAATAGATAAGGGACTTGTGGTAGAGTAATTCCTAACTAATAGATAAGGGACTTGTGGTAGAGTAATTCCTAACTAATAGATAAGGGACTTGCGGTAGAGTAATTCCTAACTAATAGATAAGGGACGTGTGGTAGAGTAGTTCCTAACTAATAGATAAGGGACTTGTGGTAGAGTAATTCCTAACTAATAGATAAGGGACTTGTGGTAGAGTAATTCCTAACTAATAGATAAGGGACTTGTGGTAGAGTAATTCCTAACTAATAGATGAGGGACTTGTGGTAGAGTAATTCCTAACTAATAGATGAGGGACTTGTGGTAGAGTAATTCCTAACTAATAGATGAGGGACTTGTGGTAGAGTAATTCCTAACTAATAGATAAGGGACTTGTGGTAGAGTAATTCCTAACTAATAGATAAGGGACTTGTGGTAGAGTAATTCCTAACTAATAGATAAGGGACTTGTGGTAGAGTAATTCCTAACTAATAGATGAGGGACTTGTGGTAGAGTAATTCCTCACTAATAGATAAGGGACTTGTGGTAGAGTACTCCCTAACTAACAGATGAGGGACTTGTGGTAGAGCAATTCCTAACTAACAAATGAGGGACTTGTCTTGTGGTAGAGTACTCCCTAACTAACAGATGAGGGACTTGTGGTAGTGTACTCCCTAACTAACCGATGAGGGACTTGTGGTAGAGTACTCCCTAACTAACAGATGAGGGACTTGTGGTAGAGTACTCCCTAACTAACAGATGAGGGACTTGTGGTAGAGTACTCCCTAACTAACAAATGAGGGACTTGTGGTAGAGTACTCCCTAACTAACAAATGAGGGACTTGTGGTAGAGTACTCCCTAACTAACAAATGAGGGACTTGTGGTAGAGTACTCCCTAACTAACAAATGAGGGACTTGTCTTGTGGTAGAGTACTCCCTAACTAACAGATGAGGGACTTGTGGTAAAGTTCTCCTTAACTAACAGATGAGGGACTTGTCTTGTGGTAGAGTACTCCCTAACTAACAGATGAGGGACTTTTCTTGTGGTAGAGTACTCCCTAACTAACAGGGTAGAGTACTCCCTAACTAACAAATGAGGGACTTGTCTTGTGGTAGAGTACTCCCTAACTAACAAATGAGGGACTTGTCTTGTGGTAGAGTATTTGTGGGGTTGTTTGTGGTGTTTCCGTAATAGATGAGGGACTTGTCTTGTGGTAGAGTAATCCGTAATAGATGAGGGACTTGTGGTAGAGTAATCCGTAATAGATGAGGGACTTGTGGTAGAGTAGTTCCTAACTAATAAATGCGGGACTTATAATGTAAGGTAAGATAAGGTATCTCTATAGTACTTACACTACAAGCAGGCTTGTCAGGGATTTGAAGAAATCCTTGTCTAACGTTCCCAGGTTCAGGTGACTGAGATCTCTGTAAAACAGCAAGAAACAATCACACTATCTTACAATATCTTCTTTCATGGGTGGAGCACAGAATTAAGATAAGCACTATAGTAGATTTACGTGTTATACAGATTAAAAAAGGAACCGTACAGATGAAAAATATACAGATTAAAAAAGGAACCGTACAGATGAAAAATATACAGATTAAAAAAGGAACTGTACAGATGAAAAATATACAGATTAAAAAAGGAACCGTACAGATGAAAAATATACAGATTAAAAAAGGAACTGTACAGATGAAAAATATACAGATTAAAAAAGGAACCGTACAGATGAAAAATATACAGATTAAAAAAGGAACTGTACAGATGAAAAATATACAGATTAAAAAAGGAACCGTACAGATGAAAAATATACAGATTAAAAAAGGAACTGTACAGATGAAAAATATACAGATTAAAAAAAGGAACCGTACAGATAAAAAATGTACAGATTAAAAAAAGGAACCGTACAGATAAAAAATGTACAGATTAAAATCGCAAATTAAAGCAAATGGAAGTACTTAAGATGTATGTATTTCTTGACAGCATCCTCTAGTGCCCTCAAATCGTGATACCTTCGTTTTCGTTACCCCGGAAGTATTTACAGTACTGCACGCGATCAGTGTTTTCTGACGTCACCAACAAGGAAGAGAGACTGTCAACAGTCATTTTCCATAATTGGCAACAAAATGCTCCGTATAATCCTTGGAGGTGTAAGTAATCGGTTATTTTCCTTGTATTGGTATAAACATGCTATATATTTATTTGAATTATTGTGAACATTAAATAGTATTGTTTATTTAGTCTTTTAGCCCTTTCCTTCATAGAGATTTAGTTAATATACTATTATATCTCCATACAAACGACAGCCATTTAGCTATCATGCAGTGGATAAGTAGTCACCATATCTATCCAATCTCCATAGATATTACTGGGACTACATGAGATTCTGGCATGCATAATGAACATTGGTTTGACTACTACATTGTCAATATATGTTGTATTTGTAATGGCGTGCTTCTATGAGGAAAATCAGTCTGTAAATATTGACAATACATATTAAACAAACAATATTGGAATGAGATCATGTTTAGTGTCCTATAGTATGAACAATATTGGGCTGTTCAAAGTGGATAAGAATAGCTTCTCGGACAGAATCAAAGGGCCATAACTCAATGAATAATCAATCGAGTGAACGCGTCGATGATATGCACAACTAGTCTTGGTACAAATCACTTCTGATAAAGTTTAACTGATTTCCAGTGGTTATTACCTGCACGAAAGGCTCAAGAAGAATTACATTAATAAAGATACATGTAAACATAAATCCAACTACATAATATACATTGTTTATAATATGTAAATAGAGTAAGCAGGTTAGTTTATACAAATTTATTTTAGCTCGATTGCAAAACAAGTTCTTTCAACTTATATTAATCACTCTCGAGACCTCATTCCTGATGGAATCTATCGCCATGAAGGAGAGAGAAGAGGCAATTTGGAATTTAAATGCCTTGCCTAAGGGCACAATCGTAACGGCTCCAGCGGGGCTTGAACTTCGGGCCTTTCGCACCTGAAGCGAACGCGCTTCCACTGCGCTATCATAACTTCTACAAGTAAGTAGGTTATAGAGCAAGGTAAATAAGCAAGTTAGACGGACACCCATAACCTGTAAGCTGTAAATGAAGAAGTTAAACCATGTCCATACATTCATACATCCATTACTGTAACATTCACTGTCCGATTAGCACAGTTGTTAGCGCGCTCGCATCTCACCAATGCATCCCGGGTGCGATCCTCGGGCCGGGAAGCATGTGAGATGGTACGATGGTCGCCAGGTCGGACAAGTGGGTGTTCTCCGGGTACTCCGGTTTCCTCCCACATGAATGACCACATATACGCTTTCATCCGCACCAACGAGAGTGATTACTATAAGTTGTTAAAACTTGCTTCGCAATCGTTGTAAAATAAATAAAGTTTATAATAACATTCACATAGCATTGAGGGATGTAAATTATGGGATTCAGGAATAATATTATGGTCTTTCTCAATTAACCCATTCAACACCAAGTAACTGACATGGCCCCCGAGTTATAAAACTGTTATCATATCTCAAACTTTGGATTGGTTCAGCTGAGTGTGAAACTCTCAAACCATCAACCAATCAAATTTCTTTTTGATTGAGTTTGAGATTGGAGAAAAGTTTTATAACCTCGGGGGCCAGGACTGGTGCATGATATTTTTAGATCAATAAATTAATAGGAAAATTACAATTCCACCAGTTCATTTATCAAAATGGGTAATTTTGTCTTAAAATAGTAATATTACTGGCAAAAAGTGCAGATCCTGATGAGACGGCTCGTCACGAGCCGGCTCATCTGGATCTACACTTTTTGTAAGCCTATTTATAGGTCTGTAGTGTTGAAAGGGTTAAAACTCTGTTATAATCATGTGTAAACTAAACAAGAAAGGGGCTATAAATGTGTACCACTTCACTTCCTTTGTCCTATATAAAGAAGCAAACTTAGTCAAATATTTGTCAAAGTTATAAAAATATGTTTACTACCGAAAACCATCTACCGTATTTTAGGAACTGTATATATTATATTATAATGACAGAGATAAGGTTAGAAGTACATGCTTAATGAGAAACCGTAGTTAGTTACCTCCCTTGAATACTCCTAAAATTCTAAAATTAGATTGGTCTTCTTAATTGGATTCCTCTGTTATTATCATTGCTTCCTTTGCACAACATGCTCTCCATTTCCAGCCGTTTTCTCGTCTTATTATTATTAAATTATTAAATTATTATCTCGACAGATATCCTACAGTATATACTGTAAAAATTAATTAACATGATTTTGGTAAGATCACATTTATCATACCGCAGGATCCCAACTAAAACAACCACTATGCATTTTAGGATAAATCAGACTTTATCTTCCAAGGGAGGTAATAGAAAAACCAACAATGTCAATCATTGGAATTATAAGGATTAATTTCATTTCCAGTTTGTGGTGTTTATCGAAATTTAATAAGCCTCTTTTATACGATGAAGCTTGTTTTATACACGAACCTGGAACAACACGATATCAGTGGAATAACACAATATCAGTGGAATGACACAATATCAGTGGAATAACACGATATCAGTGGAATAACACAATATCAGTGGAATGACATGATATCATTTTCGTGACCGTTTATACTTCGATAAACACCATAAACAATGAATTCAATCCAATAATTTTCATGAATAAATAGAGTAAATAAAAATTAATGTACGTTTGTTACAACACAATTCTAATGAAATTCCATGGCATATTTGTCTGTGGTTTTCACTGCTATCGTGCACAGAATGAAGACAATTATCTATGTCATCGCGTTGGCACAAAAGCTGTTTGTACGAAGATGATACAATTTGCATGTATGCGTCTAATGTTTCCCTAATAGGTGTATAACCCATATGCAAATATAGGTGTATAACCCATATGTAAATATAGGTGTATAACCCATATGCAAATATAGGTGTATAACCCATATGCAAATATAGGTGTATAACCCATATGCAAATATAGGTGCATAACACATATGCAAATATAGGTGGAAACCCATATGCAAATATAGGTGGAAACCCATATGTAAATATAGGTGGAAACCCATATGCAAATATAGGTGTATAACCCATATGCAAATATAGGTGTATAACCCATATGCAAATATAGGTGTATAACCCATATGCAAATATAGGTGTATAACCCATATGCAAATATAGGTGTATAACCCATATGCAAATATAGGTGTATAACCCATATGCAAATATAGGTGTATAACCCATATGCAAATATAGGTGGAAACCCATATGCAAATAGGTGTATAACCCATATGCAAATATAGGTGTATAACCATATGCAAATATAGGTGTATAACCCATATGCAAATATAGGTGGAAACCCATATGCAAATATAGGTGGAAACCCATATGTAAATATAGGTGGAAACCCATATGCAAATATAGGTGTATAACCCATATGCAAATATAGGTGGAAACCCATATGCAAATATAGGTGTATAACCCATATGCAAATATAGGTGGAAACCCATATGCAAATATAGGTGGAAACCCATATGTAAATATAGGTGGAAACCCATATGCAAATATAGGTGTATAACCCATATGCAAATATAGGTGTAAACCCATATGCAAATATAGGTGTATAACCCATATGCAAATATAGGTGATAACACATATGCAAATATAGGTGTATAACCCATATGCAAATATAGGTGTATAACACATATGCAAATATAGGTTGAAACCCATATGTAAATATAGGTGGAAACCCATATGCAAATATAGGTGTATAACCCATATGTAAATATAGGTGGAAACCCATATGCAAATATAGGTGTATAACCCATATGCAAATATAGGTGTATAACCCATATGTAAATATAGGTGTATAACACATATGTAAATATAGGTGTATAACCCATATGTAAATATAGGTGTATAACCCATATGCAAATATAGGTGTATAACCCATATGTAAATATAGGTACATAACCCATATGTAAATATAGGTGTATAACCCATATGCAAATATAGGTGTATAACACATATGCAAATATAGGTGTATAACACATATGAAATATAGGTGTATAACACATATGCAAATATAGGTGTATAACACATATGCAAATATAGGTGTATAACACATATGCAAATATAGGTGTATAACCCATATGCAAATATAGGTGTATAACACATATGCAAATATAGGTGTATAACACATATGCAAATATAGGTGTATAACCCATATGCAAATATAGGTGTATAACACATATGCAAATATAGGTGTATAACACATATGCAAATATAGGTGTATAACCCATATGCAAATATAGGTGTATAACACATATGCAAATATAGGTGTATAACACATATGCAAATATAGGTGTATAACCCATATGCAAATATAGGTGTATAACACATATGCAAATATAGGTGTATAACACATATGCAAATATAGGTGTATAACCCATATGCAAATATAGGTGTATAACACATATGCAAATATAGGTGTATAACACATATGCAAATATAGGTGTATAACACATATGTAAATATAGGTGTATAACCCATATGCAAATATAGGTGTATAACCCATATGCAAATATAGGTGTATAACCCATATGCAAATATAGGTGTATAACCCATATGCAAATATAGGTGGAAACCCATATGCAAATATAGGTGTATAACCCATATGCAAATATAGGTGGAAACCCATATGCAAATATATATACTGTATCTAAACCTATGGGCATCGATTGTTCACAGTAGACGGACAGTTATACACTGGACTATGTTAATATATTGACCAATCACAGGGCCATAATACAGTCAGAGAAGTTGGGAAAAAAGTGCAAAAACCTTTAACTTTAAAAAAATAAATAGACGTTATTCGACTGATAAAACTTGAAAATGATATATAGTGAAAATAGATGGCACATTGTTTTAATGTCTGCAATAAACTATGCCATACTGTGTTAATGGTCACATCTCTTAAAACAGCCAATCTGTATTAAGCAGCCAGTTTCAAGATTCCCAATAATATGCTTTATTATTCATTTGACACCTATTAAGCAGCCACTTTCTGTGATTTCCTTGGATGGCTGGTTAAGACAGGTTTCACTGTATATAATTCACAATTATAAATAGAGTGGCCAGAAGAGTGACAGGATGAAAGTTCATTATATATGAAGTAAAAATAACCAGAAATAAGAAAAATGAAAATCTACTCCTAGACAAGGAATTACAGGTTTGTGAGAGTTCTAGACTTTGGCTTTCTTGGAATTTCCAGGTTTGGGATTGACGATACGCTCCTGTAAATAAAGTATATTCATCGCTATATCTACACGATACACCCCTGTAAATGAAGTATATTCATCACTATATCTACACGATACACCCCTGTAAATGAAGTATATTCATCGCTACATCTATATAATACACCCCTGTAACTAAAGCATATTCATCGCTACATCTACATGATACACCCCTGTAAATAAAGTATATTCATCGCTATATCTATATGATACACCCCTGTAAATAAAGTATATTCATCGCTATATCTATATGATACACCCCTGTAACTAAAGCATATTCATCGCTATATCTACATGATACACCCCTGTAAATAAAGTATATTCATCGCTACATCTACATGATACACCCCTGTAAATAAAGTATATTCATCGCTATATCTATATGATACACCTGTAAATAAAGTATATTCATCGCTACATCTACATGATACACCCCTATAAATAAAGTATATTCATCGCTATATCTACATGATAACAGGGCAGTAGTCCACACGTTGGACTATGGTAAGTCTAATAACAGGGCAGTAGTCCACACGTTGGACTATGGTAAGTCTAATAACAGGGCAGTAGTCCATACGTTGGACTATGGTAAGTCTAATAACAGGGCAGTAGTCCACACGTTGGACTATGGTAAGTGTAATAACAGGGCATTAGTCCACATGCTGGACTTGTAATCCTGAGACTTCTTTTTTCAAAATTTAACTCATGCAGGGACGTAGCTTGTGTGGAATTGATGTGTAGGCCAACTTGACAGAGGGGTCTGCAGATACATATGTATGCCTAAAGGCTTGTTCATTGTATATTGAAGCTGCTTGTGGAAAGTTTTTAATCTGATCTAAGAAGCAAGCTAATATAGTCAGTCATCTTGTATTCATCACAGAACGAAACAAAACAACTAATCCTAACACAAGTACGTCAGAGTCTCACAAATACACAACCAGTGAAAATATAATGAATGCAACATTTTAATAACCTATATTTGACAATCGAAAAAGTGTGCAAAATAATGTGTATATGTTAACAACATGCATCGGGGGGGGGGGGGGCCCCGGTCGATGTCATCAAATGTGAGATTGAATACCTTCATTTTGTCATTTGCTTTCAGAGAGACATGTCTCAATGATAAGTAGATCAAGTTATATAGGCCATGGTATGATGCAGATGTGTATTGGATTTTCCCACGTCTATTATAGATGCGTGAGGTCACTTATGTCGTTAGATCTTATTGGTTTTAACTTATTTATTCCACATTATATAACATAATTTACAACATAATAGTACACGTTAGTTTATACAAATTTATCTTAGATCGATTGCGCGAAACAAGTTCTTACAACTGATATTAATCACTCTCGAGACCTCATTCCTGATGGAATCCATAGCCACGAGGGAGAGAGAAGAGGCAATGTGGAATTTAAATGCCTTGCATAAGGGCACAATCGTAACGGCTCCAGCGGGGCTCGAACTCTGGGCCTTTCACACATGAAGCGAACGCGCAATCACTGAGCTATGAAATGCTATTTGATCATTCACTTAACCCATTCAACACCAAGTAACTCACATGGACTGGTCCATGATATTCATAAACCAATAAATGAATCAGAAAATCACATTTGGACAAGTTCATTTATCAAAATGGGTAATTATGTCTAAAAATAGTCATATCACTGGCAAAAAGTGCAGATCCTGATGAGACGGCTCGTCACGAGCCGGCTCATCTGGATCTACATTTTTTGTAAGCCTATTTAGAGGTCTGTGGTGTTGAAAGGGTTAAGCAAATAAACATTTATGTTAGCTGAGGCCCTTTCGCACCTGAAGTGAACGTGCTACCACTGCGCTATCACGACTTCCACACAATTAATACAAGTGGATTGAAATGAAAGCTATAAGCTTATAGGATTTCTCTCCTCTTATGTCAAAATGCAATAACCACAATTTTGCGAGTAATTTGAAAAGTCACTCACAACAATGAGTGAGTGTAATTTTGATTTAATTTCTAACCTTGCTACTGTATAATACATGACACCTGTATTGAGTACTTTGGTCTATATGTACTGTGAGCGGATTAAAGTATTTAAATAGTTGATAGCTTAGACATGCATATAAATCTGATTTATAGTACGATAACATTTCATACACAACAATTATATCTATATATTAAATGCACATCATAGAGCTATCTGTCAAGCAATCTGCGGAATTATAAACATGGAAGCGGGCATGTTTCTCAAGTAACAATAGAACACGGCTCGGTATTTGGTCTGTATACGCAAAGATGGGAACTTAAAGTGTTTAAATCTGCAATAAAACATTGTTTAGTGAGTGACGTTAATGTGACGTCATTTTACTAGCAAGTTTGTGACATCATTTTACTAGCATGTTTGTGACATCATTTTACTAGCATGTTTGTGATGTCATTTTACTAGCATGTTTGTGATGTCATTTTACTAGCATGTTTGTGACGTCATTTTACTAGCATGTTTGTTGTTTGTGATGTCATTTTACTAGCATGTTTGTGATGTCATTTTACTAGCATGTTTGTGACGTCATTTTACTAGCATGTTTGTGACGTCATTTTACTAGCATGTTTGTGATGTCATTTTACTAGCATGTTTGTGATGTCATTTTACTAGCATGTTTGTGACGTCATTTTACTAGCATGTTTGTGACGTCATTTTACTAGCATGTTTGTGGTGTCATTTTATTAGCATGTTTGTGGCGTCATTTTATTAGCATGTTTGTTGTTTGTGACATTCACGTACCAACTATTTTTGCGCATTTTAGATATTTTGGTCATGTTCGAATCAACATATTTGTATTTAAGTTATTTATTGCCGAAATAAAACATGGTTTGTCGTTCTGAGCACCGGAAGTAGCCACTAGGGCCTGTGGCCAGTGTGACTAATTCCTACACGTCAGAGTTCCAAACCATGTTATATTCACCAAATATTATTCACTCCATGATTCGTCACGGAGAAATGGAGCTATGAGGAGAGCCAATTGAAAACAAGACTCTCCAAGATATAATATTACAGTGTACATCCGTTATGTCGAATTCTGTCGGACCGAAGTTTGACATAACGAAATTCGATATAAACGGAGCCAGCTATATGTAAAATGGTAGTGTCTGAAACGGGACATTGATCCGACTTCGAGATAACCGGAGAATTCGACATAACCGACTTTGACATAATGGATGTAGACTGTATATATTTTTCAACAATGTTCCAAGTACATATAGGATCGTATCTGAGTACTGATTTCATGCCATGTTTTATGAAACGAGTTTTGGAATTTTGCTATTTAAATGAGCTTCTGGTGAGCTTATTGTAAAAATTCCAAAACAAGTGTCATAAAATATAGTATGAAATAACCACGAGTGTAAGATCCTTTTTATCAGATTACCATAGTTACCATAATGTGCTCGTTTTAATAAATAATGTTGCTACTTTCATTTTGGCGCCAAGTGTCAGCGCAAATTGTCATGAGGTCACTAAATTTTCATGACATCACTATGCACAGCGTGTGTGTTTTACGTTTATTTATCGTCGCTACCGGTTACCCATATGAGCGACGCCTCCTGAAGAGATTAGTCAGTTTAGATTTTGGAGGATAGTGCAATGATACAGACAGAGACCCATTCCAGAGTCTCCTCTGGTTCTTTTACATGCACGGTGTACAGCACCGACACCAGACCTCGGTTTAACGTCCTATCTGAAAGACTGTTAATTTTATTAGGGTCAGACGGGGGATCAAACCTGCGATCCCTGGATTAGCAGTCCAGCGTGTTAAAGCAGAGTTATATTTATGTTTTAAACAGCATTATAATTGTGTTGACACTTCTTTTAAATCATAGTGTGTCTTACGATTAACGTTATGTACCAATTCAACTAGTATACTTTAAAGTTTAATATACAAATTATTAGAATTATTCTCTCAACCAATCAGAACTCTCCCAGGTGTTATTACACGTGTGTTGGAACAGGTTGGAATTTGATACTGCAACACTTTGGTATTACTAGTTTTGTAATGTATATAATTGTATCGTAGCAACTGCTTTTTAAAAATTGACAGCAAGTTTGAACAGGAATATGACGTTAATATTGCATAATTATGAAGTGATTAATATATTGATATGCAGGTGCTCACATTGGTTGCAACATTGTGATTATATATTGACAGAGCGAGGCAATCACTAGATTTGCTAACAGGTGCAAGTTTGAAACCCGAGTAGTGGTCCACTGTCGCTCATCTGATACTTATTTGTATCGTGAAATTACATTTTGACCTGACAAGGATATCTGACTGGGATACCTGACTGGGATATCTGACTGGATATCTGACCACGATATCTGACTGGGTTATCTGACTGAGATATGTGACCAGGATATCTGACTGGGATATGTGACCAGGAAATCTGACTGGGATATGTGACCAGGATATCTGGCTGGGACATATGACCGGGATACCTGACCTACATGCCTAGGGATGTAAGCTAATCACAGGTAAAACAAAATCTGAAGAATATATATTTTGATTTGAAACTGTTACAAAAACACATTAAAATTGTCACAAAAAATGAATAAATATACGATATATACATTGTCATGTGAGAATGTGTTTACGTCATTGTATTTTTAACAAACATCCAAGCTAAAAGCAACATAAACAACACCACTCTATTGCTCTTATAAGCTTAATCAATACTTACAAAGTAACTAAACTGCATTCTGTAAAAATCTCCGACGGTAAAGTGCTGATTGGGTTCGCTGTTAAGTTCCTGCAAAATAAAAATATATTTTGGATACATACACACGGAGATAGTTTTGTACAAGCTAAAGAGGATAACCAGTGGACAGATTTACACAGTCACTACAGGTTGTCCGATTAGCGCAGTGGTTAGCGCGCTCGCTTCTCACCAATGCAACCTAGGTTCGATGCTCGGACCGAGAAGTATGTGAGATGGTACGGTGGTCGCCAGGTCGGACAGGTTGGTTTTCTCCGGGTATTCCGGTTTCCTCACATATGAATGACCACATATACGCTTTCATCTGCGCCAATGAGAGTGATTAATATAAGTTGTTAAAACATGCGAGAATATTTATGCATACTTATTGCAATATAATTTTGAACCAGAATAAAAAGAACTATATACACTTGAAATCAGCAGCAGCATACAGATGGATCTATAGCCCAGTGGTAACACGCTGGACTGGTAATCCAGGGATCGCAGGTTCGATCCCCCGTCTGACCCTAATAAAATTAACAGTCTTTCAGATGGGACATTAAACCGAGGTCTCGTGTCGGTGCTTTACACTGTGCACGTCAAAGAACCAGAGGAGACTCTGGAATGGCTCTCTGTCTGTATCATTGCACTATCCTCCAAAATCTAAAATGACTAATATCTTCAGGAGGCGTCGCTCATATGGGCAACTGGTAGCGACGATAAATAAACGTAAAAAAACAAAAACAAATGAAATCAGCAGCAGCATCTCGGCGGATGAATCCGTTCAGGCACGCATTGAAGATTTTTGTAGCTGTACAAACTGCCTAATTATGCCCAGAATTGTTGTCATGGGAGTGATTTAACTGTCAGCAATCATGACACATAATGCATAATAGAAGACAATTTTGCAACTGTATTGTTCAATCCTACTGTTTTGAGTGTTGTCCATAATGCATGTATAGTTTACAAAGGGAATCACGCGCATCGAACACGCTTAAAATCAAAGAGTTAAAATAACAACCTTAGAATTATATTCAGCATAAATGTGACAATACATTGTGTTGCTTACATTAGGCTGTCCGATTAGCACAGTGGTTAGCGCGCTCGCTTCTCACCAATGCAACCCGGGTTCGATCCTCGGGCCGGGAAGTATGTGAGATGGTACGGTGGGCACCAGATCAGACAGGTGGGTTTTCTCCGGGTACTCCGGTTTCCTCCCACACGAATGATAACATTTACGCTTTCATCCACGTCAACGAGAGTGATTAATATAAGTTGTTAGAACTTGCTTCGCAATCGTTGTAAAATAAATAAAGTTTAAACTTGAATACATTGTGTGACTACAATGGCATACCGGTATACACATTGTTTTAATTGTAGTTCATTTGCATGCCACGATTCGAGCTGATAAAATATATTCTGCATTGTTACCCTTATTGGTTTTTTCCCTTTAATTAAGGTTCAAATTCAGGTTACATGTTGTAAAATAAATAAAGTTTAAACTTTAATACATTGTGTGACTACAATGGCATATGCACATTGTTTTAATGGTAGTTCATTTGCATGCCACGATTCGAGCTATTTCGGTTCCTGGCTGATAAAATATATTCTGCATTGTTACCCTTATTGGCGTTTTTTCCCTTTAATTAGGGTTCAAATTCAGGTTACATGTTAATCACTTTAATCTAATTTACTTATATTTGACTAAACAATTAATAGAAATCTTGTAGCCTGGTACAAACCTGTACTTAATACCAAAACCATCAACGTTCACCATGCAACCCTGGGCGAATTGAAGTACGTTATATTTGCTACAAGCAAACATAGTCTAATGTTGATGAATGAGCCAGGTCATTTTTACAAAATGCTGTCCAAATATAGCTACTGCTAATATTCCAAGTAGTTTCAATTTGCCTATATTTACTACCGGTACATCTAAAAATGTGATGAATGTAAATAATATTGATTCTTAATTTGAACTGTTTCACTTTTTAAAATATGTGTTAACCTGTTCACGGGACATATAATGTAGTAATCTATACTTTTCTGCTACTGAAGTGAAATGTATAAATAACAATAACAACTCTGTCGTAAAACCTGTCAACACTTACAACGGACTTCACACATTCACCAGCTGTTTGTATACTCAATGATTTACCAACTAATTCCAAGGTTGGGCAATCTGGGTCGATGCTATAAGGTATGTTCATCGGTCGATGCTATGAGGTATGTTCATTGGTCGATGCTATGAGGTATGTTCATTGGTTGATGTTATGAGGTATGTTCATTGGTCGATGCTATGAGGTATGTTCATAGGTCGATGCTATGAGGTATGTTCATCGGTCGATGTTATGAGGTATGTTCATTGGTTGACGATATAAGGTATGTTCATTGGTCGATGCTATGAGGTATGTTCATTGGTCGATGCTATGAGGTATGTTCATTGGTTGACGATATAAGGTATGTTCATTGGTCGATGCTATGAGGTATGTTCATTGGTCGATGCTATGAGGTATGTTCATTGGTCGATGCTATGAGGTATGTTCATTGGTCGATGCTATGAGGTATGTTCATTGGTCGACGATATAAGGTATGTTCATTGGTCGATGCTATGAGGTATGTTCATTGGTCGATGCTATGAGGTATGTTCATTGGTCGACGATATAAGGTATGTTCATTGGTCGATGCTATGAGGTATGTTCATTGGTCGATGCTATGAGGTATGTTCATTGGTCGATGCTATGAGGAATGTTCATTGGTCGATGCTATGAGGTATGTTCATTGGTCGATACTATGAGGTATGTTCATTGGTCGATGCTATGAGGTATGTTCATTGGTCGATGCTATGAGGAATGTTCATTGGTCGATGCTATGAGGTATGTTCATTGGTCTACGATATAAGGTATGTTCATTGGTCGATGCTATGAGGTATGTTCATTGGTCGATACTATGAGGTATGTTCATTAGTCGATGCTATGAGGTATGTTCATTGGTCCATGCTATGAGGTATGTTCATTGGTCGATGCTATGAGGTATGTTCATTGGTCGATACTATGAGGTATGTTCATTGGTCCATGCTATGAGGTATGTTCATTGGTCGATGGTATGAGGTATGTTCATTGGTCCATGCTATGAGGTATGTTCATTGGTCGATGCTATGAGGTATGTTCATTGGTCCATGCTATGAGATATGTTCATTGGTCCATGCTATGAGGTATGTTCATTGGTCGACGATATAAGGTATGTTCATTGGTCGATACTATGAGGTATGTTCATTGGTCGATGCTATGAGGTATGTTCATCGGTTGATACTATGAGGTATGTTCATTGGTCGATACTATGAGGTATGTTCATCGGTCGATGCAGGGAAGCAGCACTAATTGTGTGCAGGGAAGCGGCGCTAATTGTATGCAGGGAAGTGGCACTAATTGTGTGCAGGGAAACAGCACTAATTGTGTGCAGGGAAGTGGAACTAATTGTGTGCAGGGAAGCGGCACTAATTGTGTGCAGGGAAACAGCACTAATTGTGTGCAGGGAAGCGGCACTAATTGTGTGCAGGGAAGCAGCACTAATTGTATGCAGGGAAACAGCACTAATTGTGTGCAGGGAAGCGGCACTAATTGTGTGCAGGGAAGCGGCACTAATTGTGTGCAGGGAAGCGGCACTAATTGTGTGCAGGGAAGCGGCACTAATTGTGTGCAGGGAAGCGGCACTAATTGTGTGCAGGGAAGCAGCACTAATTGTGTGCAGGGAAGCGGCACTAATTGTGTGCAGGGAAGCGGCACTAATTGTGTGCAGGGAAACAGCACTAATTGTGTGCAGGGAAACAGCACTAATTGTGTGCAGGGAAACAGCACTAATTGTGTGCAGGGAAACAGCACTAATTGTGTGCAGGGAAACAGCACTAATTGTGTGCAGGGAAGCGGCACTAATTGTGTGCAGGAAAACAGCACTAATTGTGTGCAGGGAAACAGCACTAAGTGTATGCAGGGAAACAGCACTAATTGTGTGCAGGGAAACAGCACTAATTGTGTGCAGGGAAACAGCACTAATTGTGTGCAGGGAAACAGAACTAATTGTGTGCAGGGAAGCGGCACTAATTGTGTGCAGGGAAGCGGCACTAATTGTGTGCAGGGAAACAGAACTAATTGTGTGCAGGGAAGCGGCACTAATTGTGTGCAGGGAAGCGGCACTAATTTTATGCAGGGAAGCAACACTGACAAACTCTAATATAGTTAAATATACACACAACAAAACGGGCATAGCCCGGTACTTACAAATATTGAAGCCTCGTCAAGTTGGAAAAAGTTTCAACAGTTATATTTGGTATCTGATTGCCCGATAAATCTCTGAAATTTATCAAATGAAATGTAATGAATAAACATTCATGCAACTATAAATTGTACGTATAATATCAATAAGCTAGTTATTGTATGTACAGTTAGATCAATAAGCTAGTTATTGTATGTACAGTTAGATCAATAAGCTAGTTATTGTATGTACAGTTAGATCAATAAGCTAGTTATTGTATGTACAGTTAGATCTATAAGCTAGTTATCTTAGCAATGTGTATTTTAATCAATATAGATATTTGTACGGCTAGAGTGTAATTGGAGCTCAGTGCAAAGTGTTTTCATATGGAAGTCTTGGGTGTGACTACCCTTGTATATTTTAAACAAAGTCTTATTTTGAAGGTACGAATAATGATATTATGTCACACAATTATATAATGGTAAAGTATACAAATTAATAAAAATGTTACTTACAAATCTATTAAATTAACAAAATACTTGAATTCATCTATCGCTAGTGAAGTAAGCTGGTTGTTTGCGAGATTGCTGAAATGAGAGAAGAAATATATATGACACCTCAATCAGGCAGGCATATCCTTGGTAAGTACACTGTATATCGTGATCAAACTATAGTCAATACACACAACTAATTGTCATCATCATCTTCATTAATTGCATACGTCTGGGGTATTTTCAGAATCAGTTTGCCTGCCTAAGGGGGTATTTTGAAGGAAAATCCATGTCCAGAGGAAGGGGTCCAATAATGTTTGTTTTAGATACCTTCCATGGGGGTATATTTCTCTGTCCGAAGGGACCTATGGCCAATAACCTGCTGAGGCATGACCCCGATGTGCACCCGTCACTTCTTAAAGATTCTGTTTAAGCTTTTAATTTTTTTTATTTAAGTTTATTTAACGTCGCTACCGGTTGCCCATTTCAGCGACGTGCAGTTTACCTAACAACACCTTTCCTGGGCAGGCTCCAGCGGTTAACCAGTACTTGGTGCACCAACCTCCGTAAGAAACTGCCAGCTTTTTCATATAAAGAGACACGGTCTGAGTGGGGCTCGAACCCGTAACCATCAATGATAATAGGTTACAGTGGTATACAAGTCAACGACCATAACCACTTTTTAATGAAAGCATCTGTGTACTTAATGACTCAAATTGGCCATGCTATGAGGTATGTTCATTGGCCTATTTATCGATGTGTATTGTGTCATCTCATGTCATATATGTGTGAAAGTTGAGTTTCAATCATACACAGACGGATCTGTAGTAATCCTGGGATTGCAGGTTCGATCCCCCATCTGACCCTAATAAAATTAACAGTCTTTCAGATGGGACTCGTGTCGGTGGTTTACACCGTGCATGTAAAAGAACCAGAGGAGATTTTGGAATGGGTCTCTGTCTGTATCATTGCACTATCCTCCAAAAATCTAAAATGATTAATCTCTTCAGGAGGCGTCGCTCATATGGGCAACCGGTAGCGACGATATATATACGTAAAACAAACATTCAATAATTATTGATATGAACATGTTAATAACCAACAAAGATCATGGAGCAATTCTATAAAGCAAGCATAAAATATTTAAATATTCATAATATAATGTGTAGGTTTCAATATAATCATGCCACATTTCCTACTTCACTGAAATTAAGTGTGAAAGTCACAATTGTGCAGTGGTAGCGCATTTGCTTCATGTGTGAAAGGTCCGGAGTTTGCACCCAGTTGTAGTCGTTACGGTTGTGCCCTTAGACAAGGCATTTAAGTTCCACATTGCCTCTTCTCTCTCCCTCATGGTGATGGATTACATCAGGAATGAGTTCTCAAGAGCAATTAATATAATGTAAAAACTTGTTTCCCAATCGTAGGTGCGTATGAACCCAGATTAGATATACACTTGCAATGTGGCGTATACATTCCACAAGTATAAAATAAAAAATCCGCCTGCCTGGCCAAAATAATGAGGCCGATGTCGCGTCCCCTGCTCCGACGCCTATAAAACTATAAGGCAGAGACCCATTCCAGAGTCTCCTCTCGTTCTTTTACGTGCACGGTGT
Source organism: Archivesica marissinica (assembly GCA_014843695.1). Taxonomy (NCBI): domain Eukaryota; kingdom Metazoa; phylum Mollusca; class Bivalvia; order Venerida; family Vesicomyidae; genus Archivesica; species Archivesica marissinica. The sequence continues at coordinate 88,103,749 of CM026390.1, read as the reverse complement.
ACAACACCGACACGAGACCTCGGTTTAACGTCCCATCTGAAAGACTGTTCATTTCATTAGGGTCAGACGAGGGATCTAACCTGTTATCAAGTTATCATGATATTTATAATGTCCGCCAGTGTAAATGGCGATATTAATCAAAGGGCAACAACTCTGTAACCTACTGTTGTAATACTAAAATTGTGAGTCTTATACTAGACTTTATACAGTTGCAGAATATACAATGCGTATAGTGTTTATGACTGTGTATGGAATTATTTATCAGGCACGTAGCTACTATAAGGCACCGAAGTCCCGGTCTGCAGATTGTCCCAAAAAATGAAAAATCTGAAACCTCGAAAATGTAATAAAAAATGTAGGGGGGTATGGTGGGGGTACATCTCGAAATTGGAACGATGACGTACATTAAAATGTGTCAGAGTGCACAATTGATGTTCTAGGATTCACACTTTTCATGGGGGGAAGCATGCCTCCAGACCCATCTAACAACAGCGCATCGTTGATGCTCAATTTATTAGTCGGGCCTGCAAATTCAAAATTGCTAGCTACGCCCCTGTTTATGGGTAGAGTAGTCATATGTGTCCTCATTTCTGTCTGTCTGTGAACCAAGAACAGGTCCAAGTAATATACCATAATTATATCAAAGAAGACTTAAAACTTTATCATACATAGGCCTACATCATATTGTGAAATGGATTGTACCAGGGAAATAATATCTAAATGATCCGAACTGCAGACAATGAGAGACATCTCTAATTTTCTATTACCTCCCTTGGTAGATAAAGTCTGATTTATTCCAAAATGTTAATAGGTCTTTTTAGTTAGAATCCTTTGTTTTTACTGTTGTTCCCTCACCAGATGTTGCGGTATGATAAATGTGATTATATCCAAATCGTGTTAATTAACTGAAAACATTCGTTTAGTAATAAGTACCTATTGCATATACTGCAGGCTCTCTGTGGAGATACAGTAATTTAATAATCATAAGAAGCTATAGTGGAATAAAATTGCTAGCATGATGTGTAGAGGAAACAGCGATAAAAAACAGAGGAACACACGTAATAGTACCCATCTACTTTTAGAGAGTGTCCAGGTGCAGTGACCGATGTCTCTCATAGCACGCCGCGTGTATACGATCTCATGCATGTTTGTTAAAGAACTTTGACTTAGATTACTTTATTCTTATACTGACGATCTACAGTAGGGCCTAATCAAAGGCAGCCACGCAGACGTATATATGTATATATTAGGGATGGCAACGAATAGCTATTTTGGTATTAGAATATTCGGTCGGGGCGATATTCGAATATTTGTTGTAGTTCTGTGAAAAACTCAAAATATCTCAAACACATACATTTTCACAATTAATCTACTTTCTGTTTTATGCCCTACGTCATATCTGCTTCCTGTAAATTTGGTGACGACTATATATAGCTTATATGTAAGGTAACGAGACCATGCGATCACCATATATCCAGATAAAGGCGGACACCTTGGAGCATTGCCGCTGTTGAAGTGCTTGTCTATCTATCTATTTAAGCATATACTATAGCACCTCTATTAGCACGAGTAGTATGCGCAGTTGTCCCCTTTTTAATCAATCCCGATGTAGTCCGCCAAGAACGAGAAAGGCAAGTCTGAGAGAGCATACTAGCCTGGGAACAGGCGTTGCTATTAGTTTGCCTGGCCAGTCATATAAATATATATTAATACCGAGATCATTAATTGGGCTGTAGTAGGTTTCTGATAATATAAATTAAAGTAAATTGGTGAACAATCGACAGACTGGAACCCAGGCTAAGAGTATACGTGTCGGTACAGAAGCTTATAACAAATGGTGCGATCTCTTGTAACCATGGTTGATACTAGCCTGGGTTCTAGTCTGTCCACTTTTCACATTTTTTCTTCTGGCAAAATGTTGATATTATCAGAAACTCAATACGGCTCAATTAATGGGGTGTGTGTGTGTTTTACGTTTATTTATCGTCGCTACCGGTTGCCAATATGAGCGACGCCTCCTGAAGAGGGATAGTTATTTTAGATGTTGGAGGATAGTGCATGATACAGACAGAGACCCATTCCAGATTCTCCTCTGGTTCTTTTACGTTCACGTCCCATCTTAAAGACTGTTAATTTTATTAGTGTCAGACGGGGGATTGAACCTGGGCTCGGTGTTAAAAATATATTTATATGACTGACCAGGAAAACTATATCAACGTCTGTTCCCAGATTACGTTGATACGCAATGCCGACACTATGTTTTCATCAGATCTGCATTTGCCAGCCTTGATGTCATTCCCGGGAATTGGGCATTTATCTTGCCTAAAGTAGTGGTATTGGCGGATATTAAATGTCGGATAATAAATCAAGAGGGATATCATGTGACTAATCGAATATGCCTATATATACGAGTCTGGCTATACAAGACAGTGTAGCATGAATTATTGTAAATTACTGTTTGCATGTAAAGTCAAATGCCGACAGTTAATATGTAATTAATGTGCACTGACGCTGTCGCATCCATAATCCGTATTAAGTAAATTATTAACGGATTTAAATACTGGCATTCAGAAAACGTTATGGAGGAACGATCAATAAGCATATGTATAATGTAACACACACCGTGAAAAGCAACAACGTCAGTAGGCAATATATCTGTGTTAATCTATTCATTATGAACAGGAACGTGACGTCAACAAACTGACTGAAACACCACAATGTCTCGCCGGATGCGATATCAGCAGAAATGTAGGTAACCGAAATGTAGGTAATAGGTATGCAATGGCCCGGCATAATACACGTATGGGAACCGACATGTAGGTAATAGGTATGCAATGGCCCGGCATAATACACGTATGGGAACCGAAATGTAGGTAATAGGTATGCAATGGCCCGGCATAATATACGTATGGGAACCGAAATGTAGGTAATAGGTATGCAATGGCCCGTCATAATATACGTATGGGAACCGACATGTAGGTAATAGGTATGCAATGGCCCGTCATAATATACGTATGGGAACCGACATGTAGGTAATAGGTATGCAATGGCCCGTCATAATATACGTATGGGAACCGACATGTAGGTAATATGTATGCAATGGCCCGTCATAATATACGTATGGGAACCGACATGTAGGTAATAGGTATGCAATGGCCCGTCATAATATACGTATGGGAACCGACATGTAGGTAATAGGTATGCAATGGCCCGGCGGCATAATATACGTATGGGAACCGAAATGTAGGTAATAGGTATGCAATGGCCCGGCGGCATAATATACGTATGGGAACCGACATGTAGGTAATAGGTATGCAATGGCCCGGCGGCATAATACACGAATGGGAACCGAAATGTAGGTAATAGGTATGCAATGGTCCGTCATAATACACGTATGGGAACCGACATGTAGGTAATAGGTAGGCAATGACCCGGCGGCATACTACACGTATGGGAACCGACATGTAGGTAATAGGTATGCAATGGCCCGGCGGCATAATACACGTATGGGAACCGACATGTAGGTAATAGGTATGCAATGGCCCGGCGGCATTATACACGAATGGGAACCGACATGTAGGTAATAGGTATGCAATGGCCCGGCGGCATAATACACGAATGGGAACCGACATGTAGGTAATAGGTATGCAATGGCCCGGCATAATACACGTATGGGAACCGAAATGTAGGTAATAGGTATGCAATGGCCCGTCATAATACACGTATGTGAACCGAATGTAGGTAATAGGTATGCAATGGCCCGGCATAATACACGTATGGGAACCGACATGTAGGTAATGGGTATGCAATGGCCCGGCATAATACACGTATGGGAACCGACATGTAGGTAATAGGTATGCAATGGCCCGGCATAATACACGTATGGGAACCGACATGTAGGTAATAGGTATGCAATGGCCCGGCATAATACACGTATGGGAACCGAAATGTAGGTAATAGGTATGCAATGGCCCGGCATAATACACGTATGGGAACCGACATGTAGGTAATAGGTATGCAATGGCCCGGCATAATACACGTAAGGGAACCGACATGTAGGTAATATGTATGCAATGGCCCGGCATAATACACGAATGGGAACAGACATGTAGGTAATAGGTATGCAATGGCCCAGCATAATTTAATTCTAATCCAATGTTCCTCTACTTCTATTTAGTTTAAACATTATTTATTTCCGTAAGTTTACATGTAATCAAGAAATGAACATTTTACATATAATTTAACAGCAGTCGACTGAAATTTAATAGGTTATTATCAAACACGTGAAGGCTATTACGTGTCAATTAATGAATCCTATATTTATTCAATTCACAGTTAATTTTATGTTTTCATTCAGAACACAGAATTTTTGTGTGTGTTTATACATCTTCTCTCAGCGCAATCAATCATTAGATCAGTTATGTATTTGTATTTATTTATATCACCTAATGGTTTCTTCGCATTTGTTGCAGGAGACATTGGAAATGAGGGCACAAGTTCGATACGAGACATGTCTAAGAGACTCGGCTAGCATGCCATATCGGTACTTAAATAACACTAGACATGCGACAGTATTGCCACACACATCTACACAGAACGTTATCACGTTCTTTCACCAAGAACAAAAATCAGACCTTAGTTCGAACTATTCAACATGTTTATCACGGGTCGGCGGATAAAATGAAACCGTGCGTTTAACTATCTACATTTGCTTAATTATTTACTATTCAAAAACGATAACTCAATTGATTCATTTAGACATTTAGACAGTTATACTGTGGATGGATACTGTCCTATATCACTTGATTCATTTAGACATTTAGACAGTTATACTGTGGATGGATACTGCCCTATATCACTTGATTCAAATAGACAATTAGACCGGATCTTGACAAATCGTTTCGGGTTCAAAACCCAAACACTAAAAACCTTTTTTATTTCATTTTTAAGAACACTATGATACACTATAGGTTTGACACTATACATTATATCAAGGCTATGAATATGTTGACGAGGTGTATTTTTCAAAATTGCTTGGAATGGCCTAAAACTAGTTTGTGTGTATAATGTCATAGTGTTCTTAAAACCCTCCCAAAAAATGTTTTTTAGTTTTTGGGTTTTGAATCCGAAACATGTTGTCCAGACCGCAAGCGTCTATTGTCGAAACCAGGCACATATGAAATGTAAGTGTCACATTTTACCAGCCACACAGGACAACTATTAGTTTATACTAATTTATTTTAGCTCGATTGCGAAACAAGTTCTTATAACTTATATTAATCACTCTCGAGACCTCATTCCTGATGGAATCCATCGCCACGAGCACTGATTCCTTAGAAAGCTAAACCCTGCAGTCTGACAATTATATCAACTATATCAACACACTCAGTACGTACGATGCACGAACGAGCAGACTAATTAAATATTTAATTGACAAGATATCACATCTCTTATTGTTTTGCCATTTGAGTCTGCCTCCGTGGTCGAGTGGTTACGGTCGCTGACATGTATACCATTATAACCTATCATCACTGATATATCAAACCGTGTCCCTTTATATGAAAATGTTGGCAGTTTCATACGGAGGTTGGTGCACCGAGTACTGGTTAACCGCTGGAGCCTTCCCAAGAAAGGTGTTGATAGGTAAGCTGCCCGTCGCTCGATTGGGCAGCGGGTAGCGATGTTAAATAAATTTAAATACAAAAAGAAGAAAACAAGCCCTTTGACTGTCTCGTTGGTGTTATGAGAAAACTAGTATGGTAATATATAGAGGACCTTACACTCGTGGTGATTTCATATCATATTATTGTTTTTGTTGGTTTTAAGCTACGTGTAGAAACATTTCCTGGAATCGGAAGGCTTAGAATGCTGGCATTATCTTATTTATACATACATGTATATTTCTTAGTATTGCCTTCTTGATATTATTATTATTATTACCCGGCATTCACGTATTCCTAGTACATAGCCAGGTCCCTAGAACTCATTCTAACTATAACAGCATTTGTATTTGATTTTCTCAATAAAAATCTAAATAAAAATAACAACAGGAACCATTATTTTTTTCTTCAGGATACATACTATCGGCGTAAATTCAAGCGTTTGCATTAAAGATAAATATGCCTCATTCAAATGCGAGATGTTGGCTTTTTTTAAATTGCAATATTCAACCTACACAAACATGTCAACATTTAGTCTTCATAATTAGAAAACAATTTGAGATTGTGCGTGTCTCAATGCCAGTCAATGAATTGATTGCTGGTTCACTCGGCGTTACTTGGGCTACAGTCAATGAATTTATTGCTGGTTCCCTCGGCGTTACTTGGGCTACAGTCAATGAATTTATTGCTGGTTCCCTCGGCGTTACTTGGGCTAGATCGCAATCGCTGTAAATACCAAGTTCGTCAACATAAAAGGCCGTAAGCTCTCCGTTGACTAAGATTTTTATTTTCCAATGTTTGCTCAGAATGTTGGGACTATTTTCTGTTGGCGTATGTAAATAGAAAGTTAAACTGGTAACACTGTAAATTGAAATAAGTGAACCACTGTGATTGCTTCGATCGATTGCCATTTTCAAGATTGATCTGATGATGATGATGATGATAATGATGATGATGATGATTGAGCTGATTCACACTCGCCGCTGGCGAACCATGTGGGCGAGCGTACTAAGACGTGTATAGACTATTATTATTATAGTTATATTACAGTTATATTACAGTTATATTATAGTTATATTACAGTTATATTACAGTTATTACAGTTATATTACAGTTATATTACAGTTATATTACAGTTATATTACAGTTATATTACAGTTATATTACAGTTATATTACAGTTATATTACAGTTATATTATATTACAGTTATATTACAGTTATATTACAGTTATATTACAGTTATATTACAGTTATATTACAGTTATATTACAGTTATATTACAGTTATATTACAGTTATATTACAGTTATATTACAGTTATATTACAGTTATATTATAGACTAAGGTGATTAAGTTGTGGGGCATTAGTAATAGTGTTTGAATGCTCAGCCCGGTCAAATTAGGCTACACGCACAAACATATAATTATAGAGTCAGTACATGAGTCACGCTGTACCATTCCGCATCCTATATTCGTGACACCAATGGCACACTGTGTGTAGACATCGGTGTAATGAAAGGCAAGCATATATATATATATATTACACCAAATATATATATACACACCGGCTTAACCCTTTCAATACTACATACCTCTAAATAGGCTAACAAAAAGTGTAGATCTGCACTTTTTGCCATTAATATTACTATTTTTAGACACAATTACCCATTTTGATAAATGAACTGGTCCAAATGTCATTTTCTTATTAATTTATTGGTCTAAAAATACCAGTCCACCAGTACTTGATGTTGAATGGATTAATTACATCAACATCGAATTAGAACAATATATACATGAACAGCTGAAAACACACACATAATCGTATGATTTGGAAAATATTTTCAATCATGTTGTTACTACTGTATAACCTGATTATAAATAATAGTAATGTTGTTGTTGTTGTTGTTTTAAACAATATTTCTTAGATATTCAATCACACTTGTGGCTGAATTACCTCCCTTAATACATCAACATGGCACAATCTGTTCCACACCACAGTTGCTTTGGGTTGGACAAATGTGTGCGGGTTCAAAACGATAAAACTAAAAAAGGGTTTTGTTGTTGGGTTTTTAAGAACACTATGATACACTATAAGCTTGACACTATGCATACTTTTTTTACGCCATTCCAAGCAAGTTTAAATATGACACCCCGTCAGTATCTGGTAATCCAGGGATCGCAGGTTCGATCCCCCGTCTGACCCTAATAAAATTAACAGTCTTTCAGATGGGACGTTAAACCGAGGTCTCGTTTCGGTGCTTTACACCGTGCACGTAAAAGAACCAGAGGAGACTCTGGAATGGGTCTCTCTCTCTGTATCATTGCACTATCCTCCACAAATCTAAAATGACTAATCTCTTCAGGAGGCGTCGCTCATATGGGCAACCGGTAGCGACGATAAATAAACGTAAAAACACACATATCTAGGCTATATAGTGCACCATAGTGAAAAAAGAAAGTTTTGTCGTTTTGAGCTAGCCTGGGAACAGGCGTCGATATATTTTGCCTTGTCAGTCAAATAAATATATATTAACACCGATACTATTAATTGGGCCGTATTGAGTTTCTGATCATATCAACGTCATTTTGCCAGAAGCTAAAAAGTGAAAAATCGACAGACTGGAATCCAGGCTAGTTTTGAGCCCGCAAACATGTGCCCAGACTCCAAACGTCTGTGTTCCACACTACACACGGCTCACTACAAAAGCTTTACTCCATATATCATGTGGTGCAGATCGTTAATCCAATAAACTGATAAATTATAATTATAAATATACATAAGCATTAGTTCTTGCAGCATCTATCTCATTTCCAATGCCTATCTGTAGTATTGGTTACTGTTTACATGTTACATCATGCTATTTCATGTTTTAATTTGTTGAGTGCTTCATGGTAGATTGACTTAATTTTTCAAATGACGTATCTTGTTGGATGAAGTCTTTATTATTATTATTATTATTATTATTATTATCATTATCGTTATTATTATTAATATTTGTATTTTTTTAATTATTATTATCATTATCATCATCATCATCATCATCATCATCATCATCATCATCATCATCATCATCATCATCATCATCATCATATCATCATCATCATCATATCATCATCATCATCATCATCATCATCATCATCATCTCATCATCATCATCATCATCATCATAATTATCATCATCATCATCCATCATCATCATCATCATCATCATAATTATCATCATCATCATCATTATCATTATTATTATTATTATTATTATTATTATTATTATTATTATTATTATTATTATTATTATTATTATTAGTATTATTATTATTATTATTATTATTATTATTATTATATAGTTACCATGGAGTTATACGTGTACATATTTGGCATGGCACGACATTTGTTGCTTTTTTGTGATTCGAAGACGAGGAACGGAAGAGTGGAAGTCGTGATAGCGTAGTAATAGCGAGTTCGCTTCAGGTACGAGAGGCCCGGAGTCCATGCCCAGAAGTAGCACTTACGAGTGTGCCCTTAGACAAGGCACTTTAACTTCCACGTTGCCTCTTCTCTTGCCTTCATGCCAATGCATTCCAACTGGATTGAGGTCTCGAAAGCGATTAAAATAATGTTGTAAGGACTCTTTTCGCAATCGAGCTAAAATTATTTTGTTTAGACTAAACCAAAAGGTAACCAACAATTACTCGCTTTATTTCATAAACAAAACATTAACAAAAAACATGATCATTATAAAGTAATGATTTTCAATAATTTATGATAAGATAAGAAGTCGTGATAGCGCAGTGGATGCGCGTTCGCTTCAGGTGCGAAAGGTCTGGAGTTCGAGCCCCACTGGAGCCGTTACGATTGTGCCCTTAGGCAAGGCATTTAAATTCCACGTTGCCTCTTCTCTCTCCCTCGTGGCGATGGATTCCATCAGGAATGAGGTCTCGAGAGTGATTTATATAAGTTGAAATAACTTGTTTCGCAATCGAGCTAAAATAAATTTGTATAAACTAAATAAGATAAGAGGCCAAATTATTGGGCCCGATTAGAAAATGTCTGTGCATGGTGAACTCGCATTCTTGTGTATTAATAAAGTATAGTGAAGTGTGGCGGTATGAAACTGGACTATAGTACCCGGCCCATAATGCGTACAATGAACTTAGTTTGCTTACAGTCATAAATATCTAAACTTTGACAAATTGATCGATATATTGTATTGAGCGCGATACGTATATATTTGAATGTGTGTATATTTAGTGCTGTTGTTAACATAGCCCAGGCCTTGGCTCTATCTTTACGTGTGTGTGTTTTACGTTTATTATCGTCGCTACCGGTTACCCATATGAACGACGCCTCCTGAAGAGATTAGTCATTTTAGATTTTGGAGGATAGTGAAATGATACAGACAGAGACCCATTCCAGAGTCTCCTCTGGTTCTGTTACGTGCACGGTGTAAAGCACCGACACGAGACCTCGGTTTAACGTCCCATCTGAAAGACTGTTAATTTTATTAGGGTCAGACGGGGAGTCGAACCTGCGATCCCTGGATTACCAGTCCAGCGTGTTACCACTGGACTACAGATCCGTCTATCTTTACCGGGATCCATTTTGTATTTATACCTCTTATATCAATATGACAATATCACTAATATTAATGTCTCTATATTAACACAAATTTAAGTTTGCCATTTCATCGTAATTCAATGTATTCGCTATGTAGTGTCCATTTAAATGGAAGATATATAGGCCTAAAGAGATTACACTAAGACTCGATCTTTCATATAGTAAATGACATGTACAGTGTGGCCAATCCGATTAGGCGATTTATATGCCCGCAGCCTGCGATTATGCTAACATATTAAGGAGTGCTATATCAGGGACCAGAACGTATTCTTGCTTCATAAGCACATTCATGCATAACATGCTTAATTAATTAAGCATTAATTGTTTTATATTATTCTATATTAATACTATTAATATAGATGTTTCATGTTTGTGCTGTTTCCTGTCATTGACGGTTAATCCCTCTGTTCCAAGCTCATGTGTAGAATGTATTTCAACAATTATATACATGTATATATTATGACACTGGTACATATATCCCTGGCATGTCGGGATCACTTCACGCGGCTACCTGACATGTCGGGAACACTTCACGCGGCTACCTGTCATGCCGCGAACACTTCACGTGGTTACCTGTCATGCCGGGAACAATTCACGTGGCTACCTGTCATGTCGGGAACACTTCACGTGGCTACCTGACATGCCGCGATCACTTCACGCGGCTACCTATATTCTGGAGCAGCTCCATGTGATGCTTTATACATTTGTATAGCCTTCTGATATATGACAGACTCGTTCTGGAAAGGTCATCCATTTTAGTTTAATAATTGTGATTGAGTGTCAAAATCCTGATCTATAATTATTCGAGCTGCTCTCTTTTGGAAACGAACTAGATGAGTTGCACTTACCCCAAATTACACAACAAAAGTCGAATTGTAGAAGAGTTTGCGATTGTGAATAGAGAGATATATTTTGATACGAGACAGTAAATATGTATATAAGGGTTACAATTGTTGAGAACATTGTCAGTATGTTTATCCCAGACTAGTGTGTTGTCGATCGTGACTCCCAGTAGCCGTTCAGCAGAACTCGGATGTATGATGGTGTTGTTCAATATCACTTCAGGGGCAGGCTCAGTAACACTATGAGCGTTCAATGTAGAGGAGGTATATAGGATTTTGGTTTTAGAAGAATTGAGAATCATACGATTGTCTAGACACCATTGGCGAACATTTATCAAATCAGTAGATAAAGAAGTAGTAAGAGTGTCACGCGATTGGTCGGAGGCGGATATAGTTTTATCGTCAGCAAATATGTCTGCAACTGTACTGGTAATATATCAAATAATAGTCGGTGTCTGATAATAGTATATGTTTGGATGCAAATTCTATAAATTCTCCTCAATATATCGTGCCAAAAATAATAATAGAAAAAAAAAATAAAGACTTATTTTCCATAAGCCCTCAAAACAGTCGTGATAGCGCAATGATATGGGTTCGCTTCAGATGCGAAATGCCCGGAGTTCGTGCCCTGCTGGAGTCGTTACGATTTTGCCCTTAGGTAAGGACTTTAAATGCACGTGCCTCTTCTCTCTCCCTCGTGGCGATGGATTCCAATAGGAATGAGGTCTCTGGATTGATTAAAATAAGTTGTAAGAAGTTGTTTCGCAATCGCCTAAAATATGTATGTAGAATTTATGTTCACAGGTATAAACAAATCCTGCCGAGAAGGTGGTCATGTATTTACTACAATGCTGTGCATAGGAATATACCCTGCCGAGAAGGTGGTCATGTATTTACTACAATGCTGTGCATAGGAATATACCCTGCCGAGAAGGTGGTCATGTATTTACTACAATGCTGTGCATAGGAATATACCCTGCCGAGAAGGTGGTCATGTATTTACTACAATGCTGTGCATAGGAATATACCCTGCCGAGAAGGTGGTCATGTATTTACTACAATGCTGTGCATAGGAATATACCCTGCCGAGAAGGTGGTCATGTATTTACTACAATGCTGTGCATAGGAATATACCCTGCCGAGAAGGTGGTCATGTATTTACTACAATGCTGTGCATAGGAATATACCCTGCCGAGAAGGTGGTCATGTATTTACTACAATGCTGTGCATAGGAATATACCCTGCCGAGAAGGTGGTCATGTATTTACTACAATGCTGTGCATAGGAATTAAACACATCAAGAGTTCACGTTCATCAATAAAACGTAGACTTGAATCGCTTCATATAATGACGATGCAGTTAATTTGGGATTTGGGATATGTATGCACACGTATATAGCTTGTGTTGGCATTGAACATGTATGTGGCAATATCGTTGTCGTGGTGACGATATGGACCCGACCCGTCGAATAGGGTTGATTGTGTTAGGCGGTCGGAGAGGTTATATTATATATCCAGGGTCACACTTGTGGAATTCCCTCCCTTATCACATCAAAACAGCACATTGTGTTCCACATTTCAAAGCTTTATATAGCAGGTGGTGCAAAGAACAGACCAATAACCTAATAAGCTATACATGAATATAAGTATTAGTTCTTGCAGCTTATATCTTATTTCCTATGACAGTTTTGCTGGTTACTGTTTACATGTTTCATTATGCTATTTCATGTTTTAATTTGTTGAGGCATCGTGGTAGATTGACTTAATTTTTCAAATGAGTTCTCTCGTTAAATAAAGTCTTTATTATTATTATTATTACATTATTAAATAATGATGTATGGCATACGTACAGCTTGACCACGTCTTCACCTTCCTTCCCATCTGTTGGCACTTCACTTTGACCCGAACAGGTGATGTTTTGCACCTTAGCACCGTCGAGTTTCCACGTAACACTCGTGCACCCAGCCGGTGCCGTAAATGTCGAGTTCGTGAAATCTGGTACGAATGTAAGAAATAATAATCCAAACAATAGCACATTGTAGCCCCAGGACGGTGGCGCTCCATAGCTGTTCCTAATACAGGAAGGGTTGTCCTTCATACTACGTGGGCAACACAGACGATTTTGTCGCGGCATAGGTAAATGTCCGAGTGTTACCTAATTCCCACCGCATTATTCACATAGCGATGTACACGTGCTTTTAGGCGAAGTTTGTGACACGGGATTTCTGCGATTGATAAGACGTATTCCGAATGATGGTCTGAAAAATATATAAATAGTTAGATGAGTGTACATAATAGCTAGTAGATGGATGGTATGAATTGCCTGTGGCTGTCAGTAAGTAGGTCTCGAGAGTGATTAATATAAGTTGTAAGAACTTGTTTCGCAATCGAGCTAAAGTAAATTTGTATTAACTAAACCTGTGCATTTCAAACAACGTGCCCCTCATTCCGAGGGTGTCGAATTAGTCCATGTATGAAAGCTATCCATGGCAGCTGGTTTGTGGAAGGTGGGTTGTTGTACCCGGGTTTCCTTCCGTTCCCGAAATACTGCTCGAATGGGCGATCCGGGGGCCTTCCTCCACAATCAACAGCGGGATAATCGCCATATGACCCAAGTTGTTTGTGCGACATTAAACTAAACACAAAACCAAACAATTTCTTTTCGGCTTAATTTGTACATATATATTCCTGCATATTTTTAAAAGTAATATATATCACAGACGGATCTGTAGCCCAGTGATAACACGCTGGACTGGTAATCCAGGGATCACAGGTTCGATCCCCCGTCTGACCCTAATAAAATTAACAGTCTTTCAGATGTGACATTAAACCGAGGTCTCGTGTCGGTGCTTTACATCGTGCAGGTAAAAGAACAGAGGAGACTCTTGAATGGGTCTCTGTCTGTATCATGCACTATCCTCCTAAAATCTAAAATGACTAATCTCTTCAGGAGGCGTCGCTCATATGGGCAACCGGTAGCGACGATAAATAAACGCAAGACACACACACACACAGTATTGTACAACATTTCAAGGTAATACATTATCTACCAGCATGCATCTAGTTCAAGTAAGCAGGTTTTAAATAAACATTGAATGTGTATATATTCTCAGTTCATGGTACAACACATAATTTCTTCTTGAATTAACAATATGAAGTTGCACGAGTATGATCTTGTAAAGATATATGTCCGCCTACGGAGCGGGAGGTCGAAGGTTCGAATCTCGTCAGGTGTTTGATATCGCCGGTTGGTGAGCCGCCAGCTAGTTAAATAATGGTTACCGATTGCCTACCAGCCTGGCGCCTGGCATGCAAGTATAAGATTTGGGAAGTACTGATGTTCATAAAAAGAGGTGTCTCATAAGTCAGAAATGGATGGCTCTTTAAATAGGGGTGACACTATAATGAACAAACACTTTATACTTTTATATTTTCTGGACCTCGGCTTATCCTTGTTAGAAACACGTATCGGCAACCATTTAAAATGTTTCTGATTCCTTAAAAGCACGCACGTATATTCAGATTAAGCTTTGATCTCATTAACGATGCATTGTAAGAGCACCCGAACCCGGCATGAAACTGCACTATTTAGCTATTTAATATGCACGTTTGATTCCTATACCAAGAAGCAGACGGATATGTAGTCCAGTGGTAACACGCTGGACTGGTAATCCAGGGATCGCAGGTTCGATCCCCGTCTGACCCTAATAAAATTAACAGTCTTTCAGATGGGACGTTAAACCGAGGTCTCGTATCGGTGCTTTACACCATGCACGTAAAAGAACCAGAGGAGACTCTGGAATGGGTCTCTCTCTGTATCATTGCACTATCCTCCAAAAATCTAAAATAACTAATCTCTTCAGGAGGCGTCACTCATAATTATGGGCAACCGGTAGCGACGATAAATAAACGTAAAAAAAATATATACCAAGATACAACATGCATATGTACTTTGTTTCATTTTTCTCATAACAATGAACTGATGTAAAACAAAAACCCAACTGCTTTAGACCCTATTTATGTTATGTTGGTTACTATTGTTTCGGGAAGAGCCGTAACTAATGTTGCTTGTGGTCCAATCCGTTTGTTGTTATTTAAAGTGTCATGTTTTGTATCATATATACTATATAAAATACATTTCTCTCAACTATTCTGACTTGTAATGTCCCTAAGCGAACCCTTTTAATCTTATGAGATACACCACGCTGGACTGGTAATCCAGGGATCTCAGGTTCGATCCCCCGTCTTACCATAATAAAATTAACAATCTTTCAGATGGACTTTAAACCGAGATCTCGAGTCGCTGCTGTACACCGTGCACGTAAAAGAACCAGAGGATACTCTGGAATAGGTCTCTGTCTGTATCATTGCACTATTCTCCAACAAATCTAAAATGACTAATCTCTTCCGGAGGCGTCGCTCATATGGGCAACGATATGGTAGCGACGATAAATAAACGTAAAACACGATGAATTACTAGAAACGTCTGTACACATTATTATTATTATTATTATTAATAATAATATTAATAATAAAGACTTTATTTTACGAGAGAACTTATTTAACAAAAGTTAATCTACCATGAGGCCCTCAACATACATACACATTAAGTACAATTAAAAGATAGGACTAGAAGTGAAAACTGCACATTGGAATTATATAGTAATGTTAAAGCTGAAAAGTAGAGAAACTATATAATTATATAATATGTTACGGAATATGATGATATTTGGAATTGTCTAGTAGAGTAGAAAAGGGGAATGAGACAATTAATAAATCTATATAACAATGTGCAGATATCTTGAAAATAAATATGAACTCAGCTTAAAGACAGCCATTCACGGATAAACTAGTAAATATAGCAATGATGCTAAAGACTGTGTACAATATCAGCTGAAGTAATAATAGTAGAAATATGTGATTAGTTTGTATTGTTATTGGCCCACCTTAAATGCTATCCTTTATTCAGGACGCTAAGTGTGCATCTATAGCAATATCTACACCATCTAAGTATGCTAGGTATGGACGCTAAGTGTGCATCTATAGCAATATCTACACCATCTAAGTATGTTAGGTATGGACGCTAAGTGTGCATCTATAGCAATATCTACACCATCTAAGTATGTTAGGTATGGACGCTAAGTGTGCATCTATAGCAATATCTACACCATCTAAGTATGTTAGGTATGGACGCTAAGTGTGCATCTATAGCAATATCTACACCATCTAAGTATGTTAGGTATGGACGCTAAGTGTGCATCTATAGCAATATCTACACCATCTAAGTATGTTAGGTATGGACGCTAAGTGTGCATCTATAGCAATATCTACACCATCTAAGTATGTTAGGTATGGACGCTAAGTGTGCATCTATAGCAATATCTACACCATCTAAGTATGTTAGGTATGGACGCTAAGTGTGCATCTATAGCAATATCTACACCATCTAAGTATGTTAGGTATGGACGCTAAGTGTGCATCTATAGCAATATCTACACCATCTAAGTATGTTAGGTATGGAAGCTAAGTGTGCATCTATAGCAATATCTACACCATCTAAGTATGTTAGGTATGGACGCTAAGTGTGCATCTATAGCAATATCTACACCATCTAAGTATGTTAGGTATGGACGCTAAGTGTGCATCTATAGCAATATCTACACCATCTAAGTATGTTAGGTATGGACGCTAAGTGTGCATCTATAGCAATATCTACACCATCTAAGTATGTTAGGTATGGACGCTAAGTGTGCATCTATAGCAATATCTACACCATCTAAGTATGTTAGGTATGGACGCTAAGTGTGCATCTATAGCAATATCTACACCATCTAAGTATGTTAGGTATGGACGCTAAGTGTGCATCTATAGCAATATCTACACCATCTAAGTATGTTAGGTATGGACGCTAAGTGTGCATCTATAGCAATATCTACACCATCTAAGTATGTTAGGTATGGACGCTAAGTGTGCATCTATAGCAATATCTACACCATCTAAGTATGTTAGGTATGGACGCTAAGTGTGCATCTATAGCAATATCTACACCATCTAAGTATGTTAGGTATGGACGCTAAGTGTGCATCTATAGCAATATCTACACCATCTAAGTATGTTAGGTATGGACAGATTATCCCGAATGATCTCTAACATCAATTTTACTTTTAAAAATTTAAACATAAATTTGGAGGCCAATTTACAATATGAGAATTACATGAGCTACTGAACATTTGGAATATTGACCGATATGTATGCCGAGCTTAGCATCAAGCCGTTCTTTCATTAATGAAATAATAACTATATTGACCGACAAGTATGCCGAGCTTAGCATCAAGCCGTTCTTTCATTAATGAAATAATAACTATATTGACCGACAAGTATGCCGAGCTTGGCATCAAGCCGTTCTTTAATTAATGAAATAATAACTAGTGAAAACTAAATAAATGATTATAAAACATAAAGATAGAAGCGCACATCTGTCATGTATTCTTTGTTATCTTTCATTTAATATAATATACAAGTAATTATTTAAAAAATATATAATCACTCACGCTGGTGCGGATGAAAGCATATATATGGGTGGGTGGTCCTTCGCATGGAAGGACACCGTAGTAATGGAGAAACCTCACATGCTCGAGTTGGCGACCACCGTACAATCTCACATACTTCCCGCTCAGAGGAGCAAACCCGGGTTGCGAGGTAAGAAGAGACCCGGGTTGCGAGGTAAGAAGATACCCGGGTTGAGAGGTAAGAAGAGACCCGGGTTGCGAGGTAAGAAGAGACCCGGGTTGAGAGGTAAGAAGAGACCCGGGTTGCGAGGTAAGTAGATACCCGGGTTGAGAGGTAAGAAGAGACCCGGGTTGCGAGGTAAGAAGAGACCCGGGTTGCGAGGTAAGAAGAGACCCGGGTTGCGAGGTAAGAAGAGACCCGGGTTGCGAGGTAAGAAGATACCCGGGTTGCGAGGTAAGAAGAGACCCGGGTTGCGAGGTAAGAAGAGACCCGGGTTGCGAGGTAAGAAGAGACCCGGGTTGCGAGGTAAGAAGATACCCGGGTTGAGAGGTAAGAAGAGACCCGGGTTGCGAGGTAAGAAGATACCCGGGTTGAGAGGTAAGAAGAGACCCGGGTTGCGAGGTAAGAAGAGACCCGGGTTGCGAGGTATACGAAGCGAGTATACTATCCATTTGACATGTATTAATATTGAACAAATAGTTGTCACATTTATTCATGTTTTGCACTTATTTTTCTATTTTGTATAATATGTTTCTGTAACATTTACATGACTTTCATCCGATATAAAACATTTGTAGTTAGGTCCGACACCGCCGGCGTATTATATGAGACTAGGAGATTATGCGGCTCCAGTGAGGTCGGACACTGCCGGCGTAGTATATGAGACTAGGAGATTATGCTGCTCCAGTGAGGTCCGACACCGCCGGCGTAGTATATGAGACTAGGAGAGTATGCGGCACCAGTGAGGTCCGACACCGCCGGCGTAGTATATGAGACTAGGAGATTATGTTGCTCCAGTGAGGTCCGACACCGCCGGCGTAGTATATGAGACTAGGAGAGTATGCGGCACCAGTGAGGTCCGACACCGCCGGCGTAGTATATGAGACTAGGAGAGTATGCGGCACCAGTGAGGTCCGACACCGCCGGCGTAGTATATGAGACTAGGAGAGTATGCGGCACCAGTGAGGTCCGACACCGCCGGCGTAGTATATGAGACTAGGAGAGTATGCGGCACCAGTGAGGTCCGACACCGCCGGCGTAGTATATGAGACTAGGAGAGTATGCGGCACCAGTGAGGTCCGACACCGCCGGCGTAGTATATGAGACTAGGAGAGTATGCGGCACCAGTGAGGTCCGACACCGCCGGCGTAGTATATGAGACTAGGAGAGTATGCGGCACCAGTGAGGTCGGACACCGCCGACGTAGTATATGAGACTAGGAGAGTATGCGGCTCCAGTGAGGTCCGACACCGCCGGCGTAGTATATGAGACTAGGAGATTATGCGGCTCCAGTGAGGCTGACACCGCCGGCGTAGTATGTGATACTAGGAGATTATGCGGCTCCAATGAGGTCGGAAACCGCCGGCGTAGTATATGAGACTAGGAGAGTATGCGGTTCCAGTGAGGTGGGTATTGCATATAGTGTAGCCTGCTTGGTACCGTACTTGCATTGCCCGTACAGTGTAATATATAGCCATCTTTATCAGCGCCGAATAAATCCAAAAGCAGTGTGCAAACAACATAGATCCAGATCAGCCGCGGTGTAGCGCCGCGTCCGATCAGGATCTATGCTGTTTTCTATTCGGACAGGTGCTACAGCTCGACTGTCTGAAGAGCAAACAGCATATAGTCAGATCAGAAGGCACGTTCTATTTTGCCGGTCTGATCAGGTTCCCTGTTGTTTGCAAAATGCATTTTATGCGACATTGGTTGTGAAAGAGTTAATTAATTTGGAAACTAATGGGATTATATCTAGTGGGTCGGGAGTTAACCGTACAGTTTAAATATATTTATCTTAGATCGATTCCGAAGCAATTCTTTACAACATTATTTTAATCGCTCTCGAGACCTCATTCCTGTGGAATCCAACGTCACGAGGGAAAGAGAAGAGGCAATGTGGAACTTAAGTACCTTGCCACAATCGCAAGGGCTACAGCTGGACACGAAATCCGAGCATCTCACACCTGAAGCGAACGCCGTACCACTGCACTATCATGACTTCTAACGGCACATATCGTTGTTGAATGGTTATCAATTTCATTCATGTTTATCAACTTCATTCACATGTGATATTTCCTTTCTCAAGTGTTATTATCTTATGTTGTTTGAATGACTGCTCTCACACGAAATGCAAACGAGTGTGTGTGTTTTACGTTTATTTATCGTCGCTACCGGTTGCCCATATGAGCGACGCCTCCTGAAGAGATTAATCATTTTAGATTTTAGGAGGATAGTGCAATGATACAGACAGAGACCCATTCCAGAGTCTCCTCTGGTTCTTTTACGTACACGGTGTACAGCACCGACACGAGATCTCGGTTTAAAGTTCCATCTGAAAGACTTTTAATTTTATTAGGGTCCGCCGTGGGGATCGAACCTGCAAAACGACCAAGCATGGACAGATTATTTACCATTTCACGTGTGGTTTGATGATACTTGTCGTTTTTCTTTAAATATTTCCCATTAAAACGCTGAATGAGTTAAGTATTTCAAGATTAATACCAGATTAAAAGTGATAAATACATAGCTGAATAAATAAATCATTATGCATTGTAATTAATTATTCAAAACGTTTACCTGAATTGGGAGAATTTAAGCTAGGATAATTTCTCGTGTCATAACAGTATTTCTGCACGTTGTTTTGTGGATTTATTGAAGTTGGTTTATTACTCTTTATTATTACTTTTTGGAACAGAACATAAGTTTATTCATGACGCATACATAAGTACATAGTCATAACCTATACATACAATATACAAATAAACAAGTGCTCACTAAAGCTGTCGTATTGCTACTGTTTACTTAATTTCACTTATAAACATGTATTATTACAACCAACCAAGACCTGAGTTTAGATGCGCATATGTGCGTTGGCAGATCCATAACAAGTGATACATAATAAAACGAAACACGTTACCTCTGAGATATACACATTCCTATACACATTTTATATTTTACAAAACTAAGTATGGAAAATCCTTTAGTTCGCGTGTTGAGTTACAGTTCAACTTATTTAACTATATCCATAGTATTAAGTTTCAAGTCAGATCAAGTACCCACAGACTATTTCAGTACAGAAATCGATAAATCGACTCAATTTAAACTAGATATATAAATTAAACTCACCACAAGTTTATAAAATCTACTGGTAATATTTTTAATTTCTTCACATATTCCACCGCGTATATCTACAGCCTCGTCATTAATGTCGCTCATTTACTGTCGCCTATTTATTTGTTTTGGTAATTTTAAATGGCGATTTACATTTGTTGGGATTAATCCATGTATACACCGATATATCGAGTTAACGTTCCTGCGACATACGACAAGTATTGCAATTTGTCAATAACTGTTCAAGTCTTGAATAGCACATATCAGTCACGTGGTCATGTCAGATATCTCAGGTAGCCAACTGCTCGACTGTTCAATCGCGTTGACCTCGTCCTATCAGCGGTTACCTGGAGACATGGTGACGCGGGCATAGAAGCTCCATTGTTGAATACATGTGTATATATGTGTAGCGTCGTACTGCTATAGAGTGCTTAATAATAATAATACTAATAATAATACAGACGGATATGTAGTCCAGTGGTAACACGCTGGACTGGTAATCCAGGGATCGCAGGTTCGATCCCCCGTCTGGCCCTAATAAAATTAACAGTCTTTCAGATGGGACGTTAAACCGAGGTCTCGTGTCGGTGCTTTACACCGTGAACGTAAAAGAACCAGAGGAGACTCTGTAATGGGTCTCTGTCTGTATCATGCACTATCCTTCAAAATCTAAAATAACTAATCTCTTCAGGAGGCATCGCTCATATGGGCAACCGGTAGCGACGATAAATAAACGTAAAAACACACACATGGTTGACCTTGCGACTAGATGTGATATACATGACTTTAGCAGAATTAATTGACATACAATTATTTGAACACGATAAATCAACATTATTAATGTCGTTAGATAAGGATTCAGCCACATTTCCAAGAAACAGGTGAGATGAAGAAAATGCTGTGTCATCTGCAAATATATATGTCGATTTATGGCTATTATACAGACATGTTTACAACATATTCGGATCATACATCTTGATATATATATAATATATTTGTTGTTTAACTTTATTTTACGAAGTATGATTATATGTGTGTATTTGATATTTGAAGAAAAGCACAATATTTGGCTTGGGAAGTATAATACAATAGTTGACGTGGGAAGTATAGTACACTACTTGGCTTGGGAAGTATAGTACAATATTTGACGTGGGAAGTATAGTACACTACTTGGCTTGGGAAGTATAGTACACTACTGGACGTGGGAAGTATAGTACAAAACTGGACGTGGGAAGTATAGTACCCTACTTGACATGGGAAGTATAGTACAATATTGGACGTGGGAAGTATAGTACCCTACTTGAGGTGGGAAGTATAGTACACTACTTGACTTGGGAAGTATAGTACCCTACTTGAGGTGGGAAGTATAGTACCCTACTTGACTTGGGAAGTATAGTACAATACTGGACGTGGGAAGTATAGTACCCTACTTGAGGTGGGAAGTATAGTACACTACTTGACTTGGGAAGTATAGTACAATACTTGACGTGGGAAGTATAGTAACCTACTTGACGTGGGAAGTATAGTACGCTACTTGACGTGGGAAGTATAGTACACTACTTGACGTGGGAAGTATAGTACACTACTTGGCGTGGGAAGTATAGTACACTACTTGACGTGGGAAGTATAGTACACTACTTGGCGTGGGAAGTATAGTACACTACTTGACGTGGGAAGTATAGTACCCTACTTTACGTGGGAAGTATAGTAACCTACTTGACTTGGGAAGTATAGTAACCTACTTGACGTGGGAAATATAGTACACTATTTGACGTGGGAAGAATAGTACCCTCCTTGACGTGGGAAGTATAGTACACTACTTGACGTGGGAAGTATAGTACACTACTTGGCGTGGGAAGTATAGTACACTACTTGACGTGGGAAGTATAGTACACTACTTGACGTGGGAAGTATAGTAACCTACTTGACGTGGGAAGTATAGTAACCTAATTGATGTGGGAAGTATAGTACACTACTTGACGTGGGAAGTATAGTAACCTACGTGGCGTGGGAAGAATAGTACCATACTGGAAGTGGGAAGTATAGTACACGACTTGGCGTGGGAAGTATAGTACACTACTTGACGTGGGAAGTATAGTACGCTACTTGACGTGGGAAGTATAGTACACTACTTGACGTGGGAAGTATAGTACGCTACTTGACATGGGAAGTATAGTACACTACTTGACGTGGGAAGTATAGTAGAATACTTGACGTGGGAAGCATATTACCCTACTTGACGTGGGAAGTATAGTACACTATTTGACTTGGAAGTATAGTACACTACATGACGTGGGAATTATAGTACACTACTTGGCGTGGGAAGTATAGTACACTACTAGACGTGGGAAGTATAGTACGCTACTTGGCGTGGGAAGTATAGTACACTACTTGACGTGGGAAGTATAGTACCATACTTGGCGTGGGAAGTATAGTACCCTATTGGACGTGGGAAGTATAGTACGCTACTTGGCGTGGGAAGTATAGTACACTACTTGATGTGGGAAGTATAGTACGCTACTTGACGTGGGAAGTATAGTACACTACTTGACGTGGGAAGTATAGTACGCTACTTGACGTGGGACGCATATTACCCTACTTGACGTGGGAAGTATAGTACCCTACTTGACGTGGGAAGTATAGTACACTATTGACGTGGGAAGTATTGTACCCTACTTGGCGTGGGAAGTATAGTACACTACTTGATGTGGGAAGTATAGTACGCTACTTGGCTTGGGAAGTATAGTACCCTACTTGACGTGGGAAGTATAGTACACTACTTGACGTGGGAAGTATAGTACACTACTTGGCATGGGAAGTATAGTACACTACTTGGCTTGGGAAGTATAGTACACTACTTGGCGTGGGAAGTATAGTACACTACTTGACGTGGGAAGTATAGTACCCTACTCGACGTGGGAAGTATAGTACCCTACTTGACGTGGAAAGTATAGTACACTACTTGACGTGGGACGTATAGTACCCTACTTGACGTGGGAAGTATAGTACCCTACTTGACGTGGGAAGTATAGTACACTACTTGACGTGGGAAGTATAGTACACTTCTTGACGTGGGAAGAATAGTACCCTACTTGGCTTGGGAAGTATAGTACCCTACTTGACGTGGGAAGTATAGTACACTACTTGACGTGGAAAGTATAGTACACTTCTTGACGTGGGAAGTATAGTACACTACTTGACGTGGGAAGTATAGTACACTTCTTGACGTGGGAAGTATAGTACACTACTTGACGTGGGAAGTATAGTACACTTCTTGACGTGGGAAGAATAGTACCCTACTTGGCTTGGGAAGTATAGTACCCTACTTGACGTGGGAAGTATAGTACACTACTTGACGTGGGAAGTATAGTACACTTCTTGACGTGGGAAGTATAGTACACTATTTGACTTGGGAAGTATAGTACACTACTTGACGTGGGAAGTATAGTACACGACTTGACGTGGGAAGTATAGTACCCTACTTGACGTGGGAAGTATAGTACCCTACTTGACGTGGGAAGTATAGTACCCTACTTGACGTGGAAAGTATAGTACACTACTTGACTTGGGAAGTATAGTACCCTACTTGGCGTGGGAAGTATAGTACACTACTTGACGTGGAAAGTATAGTACGCTACTTGGCTTGGGAAGTATAGTACACTACTTGACGTGGGAAGTATAGTACGCTACTTGACGTGGGAAGTATAGTACACTACTTGGCTTGGGAAGTATAGTACACTACTTGACGTGGGAAGTATAGTACACTACTTGACGTGGGAAGTATAGTACACTACTTTACGTGGGAAGTATAGTACACTACTTGGCTTGGGAAGAATAGTACCCTACTTGACGTGGGAAGTATAGTACACTACTTGGCTTGGGAAGTATAGTACACTACTTGACTTGGGAAGTATAGTACACTACTTGACTTGGGAAGTATAGTACACTACTTGACTTGGGAAGTATAGTACACTACTTGACGTGGGAAGTATAGTACCCTACTTGACGTGGGAAGTATAGTACACTACTTGACGTGGGAAGTATAGTACACTACTTGACGTGGGAAGTATAGTAACCTACTTGACGTGGGAATTATAGTACACTACTTGACGTGGGAAGTATAGTACAATATTTGACGTGGGAAGTATAGTACAATACTTGACGTGGGACGTATAGTACACTACTTGACGTGGGAAGTATAGTACCCTAATTGACGTGGGAAGTATAGTACCCTACTTGACGTGGGAAGTATAATACAATACTTCCCAGATTCAAGATCTAGTCTAACATTAACTGTAAATGAAATCAATGGTTAAAGCCCCAATATGCGTTTACTTAGAATGTGCTGCACACAGTTGTGTCCTAAGAAGCACATTATTAGATAGTGTGATAATTGTCTTATATATTCATTTTTCAATAATGATTTTTACGGTAAAAAGTGAAATTTGGAAAATATGCCCTCAAATGAACCTGCTTTTGTGAAATTACCATTTGTAAATTACCATTTGTAAATTACCATTTGTAAATTACCTCCCATTATGGACATTAACAAAATCAGCAATAACTATGTAAATGGTGGTATACTAAAGTTAAAACACGTCAACCTTAAGTACTTACATATAGGTTACGATGTCAACCTTATAGGTAACGAAACGTGCTGCACACATTTGACCGTACCGTGTATTATTTTATATAACTGCTTTTTTATTGTGTGTCATAAGGTATATTGAACTAACGTTTAAATAGTCTTTTCTGTAACACTTTAAAATCTAAATACGATTTAGAAATAATAATATAGTAGGATTGGTAATCATTTGCTGCAAGCCATTGTATTACATTATGTGTTCCATTGTATTACATTATGTGTTCCATTGTATTACATTATGTGTTTCATTGTATTACATTATGTGTTCCATTGTATTACATTATGTGTTCCATTGTATTACATTATGTGTTACATTGTATTACATTATGTGTTACATTGTATTACATTATGTGTTACATTGTATTACATTATGTGTTTCCATTGTATTACATTATGTGTTTCCATTACATTATGTGTTTCCATTGTATTACATTATGTGTTTCCATTGTATTACATTATGTGTTACATTGTATTACATTATGTGCTTACATTGTATTACATTATGTGCTTACATTGTATTACATTATGTGCTTACATTGTATTACATTATGTGCTTCCATTGTATTACATTATGTGTTTCCATTACATTATGTGTTTCCATTGTATTACATTATGTGCTTACATTGTATTACATTATGTGTTTCCATTGCATTATGTGTTTCCATTGTATTACATTATGTGTTCCATTGTATTACATTATGTGTTCCATTGTATTACATTATGTGTTTCCATTGTATTACATTATGTGCTTACATTGTATTACATTATGTGTTCCATTGTATTACATTATGTGCTTCCATTGTATTACATTATGTG
Source organism: Archivesica marissinica (assembly GCA_014843695.1). NCBI lineage: Eukaryota > Metazoa > Mollusca > Bivalvia > Venerida > Vesicomyidae > Archivesica > Archivesica marissinica. The sequence continues at coordinate 88,077,332 of CM026390.1, read as the reverse complement.
CTTACATTGTATTACATTATGTGTTCCATTGTATTACATTATGTGCTTCCATTGTATTACATTATGTGTTCCATTGTATTACATTATGTGCTTACATTGTATTACATTATGTGCTTACATTGTATTACATTATGTGTTTCCATTGTATTACATTATGTGTTCCATTGTATTACATTATGTGTTCCATTGTATTACATTATGTGTTTCCATTGTATTACATTATGTGTTCCATTGTATTACATTATGTGTTCCATTGTATTACATTATGTGTTCCATTGTATTACATTATGTGCTTACATTGTATTACATTATGTGCTTCCATTGTATTACATTATGTGTTCCATTGTATTACATTATGTGTTCCATTGTATTACATTATGTGCTTACATTGTATTACATTATGTGCTTCCATTGTATTACATTATGTGCTTACATTGTATTACATTATGTGCTTCCATTGTATTACATTATGTGCTTACATTGTATTACATTATGTGTTCCATTGTATTACATTATGTGCTTACATTGTATTACATTATGTGTTCCATTGTATTACATTATGTGCTTACATTACATTACATTATGTGCTTACATTACATTACATTATGTGCTTACATTGTATTACATTATGTGCTTACATTGTATTACATTATGTGCTTACATTGTATTACATTATGTGCTTACATTACATTACATTATGTGCTTACATTACATTACATTATGTGCTTCCATTGTATTACATTATGTGTTTACATTGTATTACATTATGTGCTTACATTGTATTACAGTATGTGCTTACATTATGTGCTTACATTACATTACATTATGTGCTTCCATTGTATTACATTATGTGCTTACAATGCACTAAGTTTTCATTTTAATGTTCATCCAGCAAACAGGAGGGAATGGCCAGGCAATAGAAGAAAGAAGATTTCGAAACATTGTAATTAGTAATATATTATTATTATTATTATTATTATTATTATTATTATTATTATTATTATACCAGATATTATACCAGATTTGTATAGCACTCTTTTCATACAGAAATTATACGTTCAAAAGTGCCTAACATTAATTTAGCAAGGTAAGACATGCTTACACCATACATTACAATAGACAACAATTTGGTAGGAATAAAAAAATAAAAATAAAACAATGTAAAATGTTTATCAAACATATTAAGAAAAGTACATAAAAGAATAAAGGTTAAGAATTAAAATGCAAAATGCTAAAATCTACTTCATATATATATAATTATATATATATGTATATATACAAGAAATAAATGATGGGACGGATATGTAGTCCAGTGGTAACACGCTGGACTGGTAATCCATGAATCGCAGGTTCGATCCCCCGTCTGACCCTAATAAAATTAACAGTCTTTCAGATGGGACGTTAAACCGAGGTCTCGTGTCGGTGCTTTACACCGTGCACGTAAAAGAACCAGAGGAGATTCTGGAATGGGTCTCTGTCACTATCCTCCAACAATCTAAAATAACTAATCTCTTCAGGAGGCGTCGCTCATATGGGCAACCGGTAGCGACGATAAATAAACGTAAAAAAAATAATAATAAAAAATGATGGGAGCTATATATGTAGCTATGTAAAATATTAATTCCCACTTATATATTGATATAGTAGACCCATATTTATTATAATCATTTATATATATATTATTGTTAATGTCCATACATTAATTAATCTAGAACACTAAATATAACCCATATGACTATTTGTTTTAGGTGACATCGGAAGTTGAATGTGATATAGCTGTCCGATTAGCGCAGTGGTTAGCACGCTCGCATCTCACCAATGCAACCCGGGTTAGATACTCGGATCGGGAAGTATGCGAGATGGTACGGTTGTCGCCAGATCGGACAGGTGGGTTTTCTCCGGGTACTCCAATTTCCTCCCGCACGAATGCTCACATTTACGCTTTCATCCGCGCCAACGAGAGTGATTAATATAAATTGATAGAATGTGCTTGGCAATTGTTGTAAAATGAATAAAGTTTAAGCGAAATAGAACCCGTTTGACAATTACTGTTACATGGCAACCGGAAGGTGTGTGTGACAGGGCATGATTGTGTACATTCCATACGTTACAAGCGATGAATATCCAGTACTTTATTTATTAAATGTATAATAATGTAAGTATCTGGATCACAGGGATTCGGCACGTTTGGGGGTACTAGTATATATATTTACTTAAATACGTGCCGAATCCCTGTGATCTGGATCACAATGTTATAACAAAATCGTTTTGTGTGTTTTACGTTTATTTATCGTCGCTACCGGTTGCCCATATGAGCGACGCCTCCGGAAGAGATAAGTCATTTTTTTTAGATATTTGGAGGATAGTGCAATGATACAGACCGAGACATATTCCAGAGTCTCCTCTGGTTCTTTTACGTACACAGTGTACAGCACCGACACGAGACCTCGGTTTAAAGTCCCATCTGAATGACTGTTAATTTTATTATGGTCAGACGGGGGATCGAACCTGCGATCCCTGGACTACCATAACATAATTTAAAAAAAAAAAACTCAACTTTTACTAACGCTGTTGCTAGGTTCCGTTCCCGGGGATCTCTCACCTGGGGAACGGAACCTAGCAACAGCGTTAGTAAAAGTTGAGTTTTTTTTTTTAATTTATCATTCAAACACTGTTTCAATTGCCTTTCGACTTGATAAATAATATCTCATTAAACTTCAAATATGCATGTCATAAGTTACATATTCGCCAGTATTGCACTAAGTTCAACATACTCTCATGGGAAGGGCCAATTACTAATGTTGTTCAGAACTTGTGGCCCAACCCATTTGCTTTTGCTCTTATTATATATGTCTCTGAATTTATTATGTACATGTATATAGCAATAAAATATGATTAAACTAAAAAAAAAAAAAAAAAAAACCATAACATAATCTACACGAATATCACCTCAAGTCTTTTTATGAAATGAAGAAATAAAGTGTCGTGTGCCTTATTTCCTTATCTCGGTCCGTACCATTGCTCTGACAGACGGATCTGTTGTCCAGTGGTAACACGCTGGACTGGTAATCCAGGGATCGCATGTTCGACCCCTCCTCTCACTCTGACCTAATAAAATTAACAGTCTTTAAGATGGAATTTTAAACCGAGGTCTCGTGTCGCTGCTGTACACCGTGCACGTAAAATAATCAGAGGAGATTCTGGAATGTGTCTCTGTCTGTATCATTGAACTATCCTCCAACTATCTAAAATGAATACTATCTTCAGGAGGCGTCGCTCATATGGGCAACCGGTAGCGACGATAAATAAACACACCAAGCACACCATTGCCCTGTACCATTGCCCTGTACCAGTAGTCCACACTATCTGTCCGTACCATTGCCCTGTACCAGTAGTCCACACTACCTGTCCGTACCATTGCCCTGTACCATTAGTCCACACTGCCTGTCCGTACTATTGCCCTGTACCATTAGTCCACACTGCCTCTCCGTACCATTGCCCTGTACCATTAGTCCACACTACCTGTCCGTACCATTGCCCTGTACCAGTAGTCCACACTACCTGTCCGTACCATTGCCCTGTACCATTAGTCCACACTACCTGTCCGTACCATTGCCCTGTACCATTAGTCCACACTGCCTGTCCGTACCATTGCCCTGTACCATTAGTCCACACTACCTGTCCGTACCATTGCCCTGTACCATTAGTCCACACTACCTGTCCGTACCATTGCCCTGTACCATTAGTCCACACTGCCTGTCCGTACCATTGCCCTGTACCATTAGTCCACACTGCCTATCCGTACCATTGCCCTGTACCATTAGTCCACAATGCCTGTCCGTACCATTGCCCTATACCAGTAGTCCATACTGCCTGTCCGTACCATTGTCCTATACCATTAGTCCACACTATCTGTCCGTACCATTGCCCTGTACCATTAGTCCACACTACCTGTCTGTACCATTGCCCTGTACCATTAGTCCACCCTACCTATCCGTACCATTGCCCTGTACCATTAGTCCACACTGCCTGTCCGTACCATTGCCCTGTACCATTAGTCCACACTACCTGTCCGTACCATTGCCCTATACCATTAGTCCACACTACCTGTCCGTACCATTGCACTGTACCATTAGTCCACACTGCCTGTCCGTACCATTGCCCTGTACCATTAGTCCACACTGCCTGTCCGTACCATTGCCCTGTACCATTAGTCCACACAACCTGTCCGTACCATTGCCCTGTACCATTAGTCCACACTACCTATCCGTACCATTGCCCTGTACCATTAGTCCACACTACCTGTCCGTACCATTGCCCTGTACCATTAGTCCACACTGCCTGTCCGTACCATTGCCCTGTACGATTAGTCCACACTACCTGTCCGTACTATTGCCCTGTACCATTAGTCCACACTATCTGTCCGTACCATTGCCCTATACCATTAGTCCACACTGCCTGTCCGTACCATTGCCCTGTACCATTAGTCCACACTACATGTCCGTACCATTGCCCTGTACCATTAGTCCACACTATCTGTCCGTACCATTGCCCTGTACCAGTTGTCCACACTGCCTGTCTGTACCATTGCCCTGTACCATTAGTCCACACTGCTTGTCCGTACTATTGCCCTGTACCATTAGTCCACACTACCTGTCCGTACCATTGCCCTGTACCATTAGTCCACACTACCTGTCCGTACCATTGCCCTGTATCATTAGTCCACACTACCTGTCCGTACCATTGCCCTGTACCATTAGTCCACACTGCCTGTCCGTACCATTGCCCTGTACCATTAGTCCACACTGCCTATCCGTACCATTGCCCTGTACCATTAGTCCACAATGCCTGTCCGTACCATTGCCCTATACCAGTAGTCCACACTGCCTGTCCGTACCATTGTCCTATACCATTAGTCCACACTATCTGTCCGTACCATTGCCCTGTACCATTAGTCCACACTACCTGTCCGTACCATTGCCCTATACCATTAGTCCACACTGCCTGTCCGTACCATTGCCCTATACCATTAGTCCACACTGCCTGTCCGTACCATTGCCCTGTACGATTAGTCCACACTACCTGTCCGTACTATTGCCCTGTACCATTAGTCCACACTACCTGTCCGTACCATTGCCCTATACCATTAGTCCACACTGCCTGTCCGTACCATTGCCCTGTACCATTAGTCCACACTACATGTCCGTACCATTGCCCTGTACCATTAGTCCACACTATCTGTCAGTTCCATTGCCCTGTACCAGTAGTCCACACTGCCTGTCTGTACCATTGCCCTGTACCATTAGTCCACACTGCTTGTCCGTACTATTGCCCTGTACCATTAGTCCACACTACCTGTCCGTACCATTGCCCTGTACCATTAGTCCACACTACCTGTCCGTACCATTGTCCTGTACCATTAGTCCACACTACCTGTCCGTACCATTGCCCTGTACCATTAGTCCACACTATCTGTCCGTACCATTGCCCTGTACCAGTAGTCCGCACTGCCTGTCCGTACCATTGCCCTGTACCAGTAGTCAACACTACCTGTCCGTACCATTGCCCTGTACCAGTAGTCCACACTGCTTGTCGGTACCATTGCCCTGTACCAGTAGTCCACACTGCTTGTCCGTACCATTGCCCTGTACCAGTAGTCCACACTACCTGTCCGTACCATTGCCCTGTACCAGTAGTCCACACTGCTTGTCCGTACCATTGCCCTGTACCAGTAGTCCACACTACCTGTCCGTACCATTGCCCTGTACCAGTAGTCCACACTACCTGTCCGTACCATTGCCCTGTACCAGTAGTCCACACTGCTTGTCCGTACCATTGCCCTGTACCAGTAGTCCACACTGCTTGTCCGTACCATTGCCCTGTACCAGTAGTCCACACTGCCTGTCCGTACCATTGCCCTGTACCAGTAGTCCACACTACCTGTCAGTACCATTGCCCTGTACCAGTAGTCCACACTACCTGTCCGTACTATTGCCCTGTACCAGTAGTCCACACTGCTTGTCCGTACCATTGCCCTGTACCAGTAGTCCACACTGCTTGTCCATACCATTGCCCTGTACCAGTAGTCCACACTACCTATCCGTACCATTGCCCTGTACCAGTAGTCCACACTGCTTGTCCGTACCATTGCCCTGTACCAGTAGTCCACACTGCTTGTCCGTACCATTGCCCTGTACCAGTAGTCCACACTACCTGTCCGTACCATTGCCCTGTACCAGTAGTCCACACTGCTTGTCCGTACCATTGCCCTGTACCAGTAGTCCACACTACCTGTCCGTACCATTGCCCTGTACCATTAGTCCACACTACCTGTCCGTACCATTGCCCTGTACCAGTAGTCCACACTACCTGTCCGTACCATTGCCCTGTACCATTAGTCCACACTGCCTGTCCGTACCATTGCCCTGTACCATTAGTCCACACTACCTGTCCGTACCATTGCCCTGTACCAGTAGTCCACACTACCTGTCCGTACCATTGCCCTGTACCAGTAGTCCACACTACCTGTCCGTACCATTGCCCTGTACCAGTAGTCCACACTGCCTGTCCGTACCATTGCCCTGTACCAGTAGTCCACACTGCCTGTCCGTACCATTGCCCTGTACCAGTAGTCCACACTACCTGTCCGTACCATTGCCCTGTACCATTAGTCCACACTGCCTGTCCGTACCATTGCCCTGTACCATTAGTCCACACTGCCTGTCCGTACCATTGCCCTGTACCAGTAGTCCACACTACCTGTCCGTACCATTGCCCTGTACCAGTAGTCCACACTGCCTGTCCGTACCATTGCCCTGTACCATTAGTCCACACTGCCTGTCCGTACCATTGCCCTGTACCATTAGTCCACACTACCTGTCCGTACCATTGCCCTGTACCAGTAGTCCACACTACCTGTCCGTACCATTGCCCTGTACCATTAGTCCACACTGCCTGTCCGTACCATTGCCCTGTACCATTAGTCCACACTACCTGTCCGTACCATTGCCCTGTACCAGTAGTCCACACTACCTGTCCGTACCATTGCCCTGTACCAGTAGTCCACACTACCTATCCGTACCATTGCCCTGTACCAGTAGTCCACACTGCCTGTCCGTACCATTGCCCTGTACCATTAGTCCACACTACCTGTCCGTACCATTGCCCTGTACCAGTAGTCCACACTACCTGTCCGTACTATTGCCCTGTACCATTAGTCCACACTGCCTGTCCGTACCATTGCCCTGTACCATTAGTCCACACTGCCTGTCCGTACCATTGCCCTGTACCATTAGTCCACACTACCTGTCCGTACCATTGCCCTGTACCATTAGTCCACACTGCCTGTCCGTACCATTGCCCTGTACCATTAGTCCACACTACCTGTCCGTACCATTGCCCTGTACCATTAGTCCACACTGCCTGTCCGTACCATTGCCCTGTACCATTAGTCCACACTACCTGTCCGTACCATTGCCCTGTACCATTAGTCCACACTGCCTGTCCGTACCATTGCCCTGTACCATAGTCCACACTACCTGTCCGTACCATTGCCCTGTACCATTAGTCCACACTACCTGTCCGTACCATTGCCCTGTACCATTAGTCCACACTGCCTGTCCGTACCATTGCCCTGTACCATTAGTCCACACTACCTGTCCGTACCATTGCCCTGTACCATTAGTCCACACTGCCTGTCCGTACCATTGCCCTGTACCATTAGTCCACACTGCCTGTCCGTACCATTGCCCTGTACCATTAGTCCACACTGCCTGTCCGTACCATTGCCCTGTACCATTAGTCCACACTGCATATCCGTACCATTGCCCTGTACCATTAGTCCACACTACCTGTCAGTACCATTGCCCTGTACCATTAGTCCACACTGCCTGTCCGTACCATTGCCCTGTACCATTAGTCCACACTGCCTGTCCGTACCATTGCCCTGTACCAGTAGTCCACACTGCCTGTCCGTACTAATGCCCTGTACCAGTAGTCCACACTGCCTGTCCGTACCATTGCCCTGTACCAGTAGTCCACACTGCCTGTCCGTACCATTGCCCTGTACCATTAGTCTACATTGCCTGTCCGTACCATTGCCCTGTACCAGTAGTTCACACTGCTTGTCCGTACCATTGCCCTGTACCAGTAGTTCACACTACCTGTCCGTACCATTGCCCTGTACCATTAGTCCACACTACCTGTCCTTACCATTGCCCTGTACCAGTAGTCCACACTACCTGTCCGTACCATTGCCCTGTACCATTAGTCCACACTGCCTGTCCGTACCATTGCCCTGTACCAGTAGTCCACACTGCCTGTCCGTACCATTGCCCTGTACCAGTAGTCCACACTACCTGTCCGTACCATTGCCCTGTACCAGTAGTCCACACTACCTGTCCGTACCATTGCCCTGTACCAGTAGTCCACACTACCTGTCCGTACCATTGCCCTGTACCAGTAGTCCACACTGCTTGTCCGTACCATTGCCCTGTACCAGTAGTCCACACTGCTTGTCCGTACCATTGCCCTGTACCAGTAGTCCACACTACCTGTCCGTACCATTGCCCTGTACCAGTAGTCCACACTGCCTGTCCGTACCATTGCCCTGTACCAGTAGTCCACACTACCTGTCCGTACCATTGCCCTGTACCATTAGTCCACACTACCTGTCCGTACCATTGCCCTGTACCATTAGTCCACACTGCCTGTCCGTACCATTGCCCTGTACCATTAGTCCACACTGCCTGTCCGTACCATTGCCCTGTACCATTAGTCCACACTGCCTGTCCGTACCATTGCCCTGTACCATTAGTCCACACTACCTGTCCGTACCATTGCCCTGTACCAGTAGTCCACACTACCTGTCCGTACCATTGCCCTGTACCAGTAGTCCACACTGCCTGTCCGTACCATTGCCCTGTACCATTAGTCCACACTACCTGTCCGTACCATTGCCCTGTACCATTAGTCCACACTG
>CM026390.1:88032314-88067352 GCA_014843695.1 Archivesica marissinica | reverse complement strand
TACCATTAGTCCACACTGCCTGTCCGTACCATTGCCCTGTACCATTAGTCCACACTACCTGTCCGTACCATTGCCCTGTACCAGTAGTCCACACTGCCTGTCCGTACCATTGCCCTGTACCAGTAGTCCACACTACCTGTCCGTACCATTGCCCTGTACCAGTAGTCCACACTGCCTGTCCGTACCATTGCCCTGTACCAGTAGTCCACACTACCTGTCCGTACCATTGCCCTGTACCAGTAGTCCACACTGCCTGTCCGTACCATTGCCCTGTACCAGTAGTCCACACTGCCTGTCCGTACCATTGCCCTGTACCAGTAGTCCACACTGCTTGTCCGTACCATTGCCCTGTACCAGTAGTCCACACTGCCTGTCCGTACCATTGCCCTGTACCAGTAGTCCACACTACCTGTCCGTACCATTGCCCTGTACCAGTAGTCCACACTGCCTGTCCGTACCATTGCCCTGTACCAGTAGTCCACACTACCTGTCCGTACCATTGCCCTGTACCATTAGTCCACACTGCCTGTCCGTACCATTGCCCTGTACCATTAGTCCACACTGCCTGTCCGTACCATTGCCCTGTACCATTAGTCCACACTGCCTGTCCGTACCATTGCCCTGTACCATTAGTCCACACTACCTGTCCGTACCATTGCCCTGTACCAGTAGTCCACACTACCTGTCCGTACCATTGCCCTGTACCATTAGTCCACACTGCCTGTCCGTACCATTGCCCTGTACCATTAGTCCACACTACCTGTCCGTACCATTGCCCTGTACCAGTAGTCCACACTACCTGTCCGTACCATTGCCCTGTACCAGTAGTCCACACTACCTGTCCGTACCATTGCCCTGTACCAGTAGTCCACACTGCCTGTCCGTACCATTGCCCTGTACCATTAGTCCACACTACCTGTCCGTACCATTGCCCTGTACCAGTAGTCCACACTACCTGTCCGTACCATTGCCCTGTACCATTAGTCCACACTGCCTGTCCGTACCATTGCCCTGTACCATTAGTCCACACTGCCTGTCCGTACCATTGCCCTGTACCATTAGTCCACACTACCTGTCCGTACCATTGCCCTGTACCATTAGTCCACACTACCTGTCCGTACCATTGCCCTGTACCAGTAGTCCACACTACCTGTCCGTACCATTGCCCTGTACCATTAGTCCACACTGCCTGTCCGTACCATTGCCCTGTACCATTAGTCCACACTACCTGTCCGTACCATTGCCCTGTACCAGTAGTCCACACTGCCTGTCCGTACCATTGCCCTGTACCAGTAGTCCACACTACCTGTCCGTACCATTGCCCTGTACCATTAGTCCACACTGCCTGTCCGTACCATTGCCCTGTACCATTAGTCCACACTGCCTGTCCGTACCATTGCCCTGTACCATTAGTCCACACTGCCTGTCCGTACCATTGCCCTGTACCATTAGTCCACACTGCCTGTCCGTACCATTGCCCTGTACCAGTAGTCCACACTACCTGTCCGTACCATTGCCCTGTACCATTAGTCCACACTGCCTGTCCGTACCATTGCCCTGTACCAGTAGTCCACACTACCTGTCCGTACCATTGCCCTGTACCATTAGTCCACACTGCCTGTCCGTACCATTGCCCTGTACCATTAGTCCACACTACCTGTCCGTACCATTGCCCTGTACCAGTAGTCCACACTACCTGTCCGTACCATTGCCCTGTACCAGTAGTCCACACTACCTGTCCGTACCATTGCCCTGTACCAGTAGTCCACACTACCTGTCCGTACCATTGCCCTGTACCATTAGTCCACACTGCCTGTCCGTACCATTGCCCTGTACCATTAGTCCACACTGCCTGTCCGTACCATTGCCCTGTACCATTAGTCCACACTGCCTGTCCGTACCATTGCCCTGTACCATTAGTCCACACTGCCTGTCCGTACCATTGCCCTGTACCATTAGTCCACACTGCCTGTCCGTACCATTGCCCTGTACCAGTAGTCCACACTGCCTGTCCGTACCATTGCCCTGTACCAGTAGTCCACACTACCTGTCCGTACCATTGCCCTGTACCATTAGTCCACACTGCCTGTCCGTACCATTGCCCTGTACCAGTAGTCCACACTGCCTGTCCGTACCATTGCCCTGTACCAGTAGTCCACACTGCCTGTCCGTACCATTGCCCTGTACCAGTAGTCCACACTGCCTGTCCGTACCATTGCCCTGTACCAGTAGTCCACACTGCCTGTCCGTACCATTGCCCTGTACCATTAGTCCACACTACCTGTCCGTACCATTGCCCTGTACCATTGCCCTGTACCATTAGTCCACACTGCTTGTCCGTACCATTGCCCTGTACCATTAGTCCACACTACCTGTCCGTACCATTGCCCTGTACCATTAGTCCACACTGCCTGTCCGTACCATTGCCCTGTACCATTAGTCCACACTGCCTGTCCGTACCATTGCCCTGTACCAGTAGTCCACACTGCCTGTCCGTACCATTGCCCTGTACCAGTAGTCCACACTGCCTGTCCGTACCATTGCCCTGTACCAGTAGTCCACACTACCTGTCCGTACCATTGCCCTGTACCATTAGTCCACACTACCTGTCCGTACCATTGCCCTGTACCAGTAGTCCACACTACCTGTCCGTACCATTGCCCTGTACCAGTAGTCCACACTGCCTGTCCGTACCATTGCCCTGTACCAGTAGTCCACACTGCCTGTCCGTACCATTGCCCTGTACCAGTAGTCCACACTACCTGTCCGTACCATTGCCCTGTACCAGTAGTCCACACTACCTGTCCGTACCATTGCCCTGTACCAGTAGTCCACACTACCTGTCCGTACCATTGCCCTGTACCAGTAGTCCACACTGCCTGTCCGTACCATTGCCCTGTACCAGTAGTCCACACTGCCTGTCCGTACCATTGCCCTGTACCAGTAGTCCACACTACCTGTCCGTACCATTGCCCTGTACCAGTAGTCCACACTGCCTGTCCGTACCATTGCCCTGTACCAGTAGTCCACACTGCTTGTCCGTACCATTGCCCTGTACCAGTAGTCCACACTACCTGTCCGTACCATTGCCCTGTACCAGTAGTCCACACTGCTTGTCCGTACCATTGCCCTGTACCAGTAGTCCACACTACCTGTCCGTACCATTGCCCTGTACCAGTAGTCCACACTACCTGTCCGTACCATTGCCCTGTACCAGTAGTCCACACTGCCTGTCCGTACCATTGCCCTGTACCATTAGTCCACACTGCCTGTCCGTACCATTGCCCTGTACCATTAGTCCACACTACCTGTCCGTACCATTGCCCTGTACCAGTAGTCCACACTACCTGTCCGTACCATTGCCCTGTACCATTAGTCCACACTGCCTGTCCGTACCATTGCCCTGTACCATTAGTCCACACTACCTGTCCGTACCATTGCCCTGTACCAGTAGTCCACACTACCTGTCCGTACCATTGCCCTGTACCAGTAGTCCACACTGCCTGTCCGTACCATTGCCCTGTACCAGTAGTCCACACTGCCTGTCCGTACCATTGCCCTGTACCATTAGTCCACACTACCTGTCCGTACCATTGCCCTGTACCAGTAGTCCACACTGCCTGTCCGTACCATTGCCCTGTACCATTAGTCCACACTGCCTGTCCGTACCATTGCCCTGTACCAGTAGTCCACACTACCTGTCCGTACCATTGCCCTGTACCATTAGTCCACACTGCCTGTCCGTACCATTGCCCTGTACCATTAGTCCACACTACCTGTCCGTACCATTGCCCTGTACCAGTAGTCCACACTACCTGTCCGTACCATTGCCCTGTACCAGTAGTCCACACTGCCTGTCCGTACCATTGCCCTGTACCATTAGTCCACACTACCTGTCCGTACCATTGCCCTGTACCAGTAGTCCACACTACCTGTCCGTACCATTGCCCTGTACCATTAGTCCACACTGCCTGTCCGTACCATTGCCCTGTACCATTAGTCCACACTGCCTGTCCGTACCATTGCCCTGTACCATTAGTCCACACTACCTGTCCGTACCATTGCCCTGTACCAGTAGTCCACACTACCTGTCCGTACCATTGCCCTGTACCATTAGTCCACACTGCCTATCCGTACCATTGCCCTGTACCATTAGTCCACACTACCTGTCCGTACCATTGCCCTGTACCAGTAGTCCACACTACCTGTCCGTACCATTGCCCTGTACCATTAGTCCACACTGCCTGTCCGTACCATTGCCCTGTACCATTAGTCCACACTGCCTGTCCGTACCATTGCCCTGTACCATTAGTCCACAATGCCTGTCCGTACCTTTGCCCTGTACCAGTAGTCCACACTGCCTGTCCGTACCATTGCCCTGTAACATTAGTCCACACTACCTGTCCGTACCATTGCCCTGTACCATTAGTCCACACTGCCTGTCCGTACCATTGCCCTGTACCAGTATTCCACACTGCCTGTCCGTACTATTGCCCTGTACCAGTAGTCCACACTGCCTGTCCGTACTATTGCCCTGTACCAGTAGTCCACACTGCCTGTCCGTACCATTGCCCTGTACCAGTAGTCCACACTGCCTGTCCGTACCATTGCCCTGTACCATTAGTCCACACTATCTGTCCGTACCATTGCCCTGTACCATTGCCCTGTACCAGTAGTCCACACTGCTTGTCCGTACCATTGCCCTGTACCATTATTCCACACTACCTGTCAGTACCATTGCCCTGTACCATTAGTCCACACTGCCTGTCCGTACCATTGCCCTGTACCATTAGTCCACACTGCCTGTCCGTACCATTGCCCTGTACCAGTAGTCCACACTGCCTGTCCGTACTATTGCCCTGTACCAGTAGTCCACACTGCCTGTCCGTACCATTGCCCTGTACCAGTAGTCCACACTGCCTGTCCGTACCATTGCCCTGTACCATTAGTCTACATTGCCTGTCCGTACCATTGCCCTGTACCAGTAGTCCACACTGCTTGTCCGTACCATTGCCCTGTACCAGTAGTCCACACTACCTGTCCGTACCATTGCCCTGTACCATTAGTCCACACTACCTGTCCTTACCATTGCCCTGTACCAGTAGTCCACACTACCTGTCCGTACCATTGCCCTGTACCAGTAGTCCACACTGCTTGTCCGTACCATTGCCCTGTACCAGTAGTCCACACTGCCTGTCCGTACCATTGCCCTGTACCAGTAGTCCACACTACCTGTCCGTACCATTGCCCTGTACCAGTAGTCCACACTACCTGTCCGTACCATTGCCCTGTACCAGTAGTCCACACTGCCTGTCCGTACCATTGCCCTGTACCAGTAGTCCACACTGCCTGTCCGTACCATTGCCCTGTACCAGTAGTCCACACTGCCTGTCCGTACCATTGCCCTGTACCAGTAGTCCACACTACCTGTCCGTACCATTGCCCTGTACCAGTAGTCCACACTGCTTGTCCGTACCATTGCCCTGTACCAGTAGTCCACACTGCCTGTCCGTACCATTGCCCTGTACCAGTAGTCCACACTACCTGTCCGTACCATTGCCCTGTACCAGTAGTCCACACTGCTTGTCCGTACCATTGCCCTGTACCAGTAGTCCACACTACCTGTCCGTACCATTGCCCTGTACCATTAGTCCACACTGCCTGTCCGTACCATTGCCCTGTACCATTAGTCCACACTGCCTGTCCGTACCATTGCCCTGTACCATTAGTCCACACTGCCTGTCCGTACCATTGCCCTGTACCATTAGTCCACACTACCTGTCCGTACCATTGCCCTGTACCAGTAGTCCACACTACCTGTCCGTACCATTGCCCTGTACCATTAGTCCACACTGCCTATCCGTACCATTGCCCTGTACCATTAGTCCACACTACCTGTCCGTACCATTGCCCTGTACCAGTAGTCCACACTACCTGTCCGTACCATTGCCCTGTACCAGTAGTCCACACTGCCTGTCCGTACCATTGCCCTGTACCATTAGTCCACACTACCTGTCCGTACCATTGCCCTGTACCAGTAGTCCACACTACCTGTCCGTACCATTGCCCTGTACCATTAGTCCACACTGCCTGTCCGTACCATTGCCCTGTACCATTAGTCCACACTGCCTGTCCGTACCATTGCCCTGTACCATTAGTCCACACTACCTGTCCGTACCATTGCCCTGTACCATTAGTCCACACTGCCTGTCCGTACCATTGCCCTGTACCATTAGTCCACACTACCTGTCCGTACCATTGCCCTGTACCAGTAGTCCACACTACCTGTCCGTACCATTGCCCTGTACCAGTAGTCCACACTGCCTGTCCGTACCATTGCCCTGTACCATTAGTCCACACTGCCTGTCCGTACCATTGCCCTGTACCAGTAGTCCACACTACCTGTCCGTACCATTGCCCTGTACCATTAGTCCACACTGCCTGTCCGTACCATTGCCCTGTACCATTAGTCCACACTGCCTGTCCGTACCATTGCCCTGTACCATTAGTCCACACTGCCTGTCCGTACCATTGCCCTGTACCATTAGTCCACACTACCTGTCCGTACCATTGCCCTGTACCAGTAGTCCACACTACCTGTCCGTACCATTGCCCTGTACCAGTAGTCCACACTACCTGTCCGTACCATTGCCCTGTACCAGTAGTCCACACTGCCTGTCCGTACCATTGCCCTGTACCAGTAGTCCACACTGCCTGTCCGTACCATTGCCCTGTACCAGTAGTCCACACTACCTGTCCGTACCATTGCCCTGTACCATTAGTCCACACTGCCTGTCCGTACCATTGCCCTGTACCAGTAGTCCACACTGCCTGTCCGTACCATTGCCCTGTACCAGTAGTCCACACTACCTGTCCGTACCATTGCCCTGTACCAGTAGTCCACACTGCCTGTCCGTACCATTGCCCTGTACCAGTAGTCCACACTACCTGTCCGTACCATTGCCCTGTACCATTAGTCCACACTGCCTGTCCGTACCATTGCCCTGTACCATTAGTCCACACTGCCTGTCCGTACCATTGCCCTGTACCATTAGTCCACACTGCCTGTCCGTACCATTGCCCTGTACCATTAGTCCACACTACCTGTCCGTACCATTGCCCTGTACCAGTAGTCCACACTACCTGTCCGTACCATTGCCCTGTACCATTAGTCCACACTGCCTATCCGTACCATTGCCCTGTACCATTAGTCCACACTACCTGTCCGTACCATTGCCCTGTACCAGTAGTCCACACTACCTGTCCGTACCATTGCCCTGTACCAGTAGTCCACACTACCTATCCGTACCATTGCCCTGTACCAGTAGTCCACACTGCCTGTCCGTACCATTGCCCTGTACCATTAGTCCACACTACCTGTCCGTACCATTGCCCTGTACCAGTAGTCCACACTACCTGTCCGTACTATTGCCCTGTACCATTAGTCCACACTGCCTGTCCGTACCATTGCCCTGTACCATTAGTCCACACTGCCTGTCCGTACCATTGCCCTGTACCATTAGTCCACACTACCTGTCCGTACCATTGCCCTGTACCATTAGTCCACACTGCCTGTCCGTACCATTGCCCTGTACCATTAGTCCACACTACCTGTCCGTACCATTGCCCTGTACCAGTAGTCCACACTACCTATCCGTACCATTGCCCTGTACCAGTAGTCCACACTGCCTGTCCGTACCATTGCCCTGTACCATTAGTCCACACTACCTGTCCGTACCATTGCCCTGTACCAGTAGTCCACACTACCTGTCCGTACTATTGCCCTGTACCATTAGTCCACACTGCCTGTCCGTACCATTGCCCTGTACCATTAGTCCACACTGCCTGTCCGTACCATTGCCCTGTACCATTAGTCCACACTACCTGTCCGTACCATTGCCCTGTACCATTAGTCCACACTGCCTGTCCGTACCATTGCCCTGTACCATTAGTCCACACTACCTGTCCGTACCATTGCCCTGTACCAGTAGTCCACACTACCTGTCCGTACCATTGCCCTGTACCATTAGTCCACACTGCCTGTCCGTACCATTGCCCTGTACCATTAGTCCACACTGCCTGTCCGTACCATTGCCCTGTACCATTAGTCCACACTGCCTGTCCGTACCATTGCCCTGTACCATTAGTCCACACTACCTGTCCGTACCATTGCCCTGTACCATTAGTCCACACTGCCTGTCCGTACCATTGCCCTGTACCATTAGTTATTCATTATACATAAATATAAGTATTAGCTCTTGCAGCTTATATCTTATTTCCTATGCAAGTTTACTGGTTACTGTTTACATGTTTCATTATGCTAGGTCATGTTTTAATTTGTTGATGGCTTCATGGTAGATTGACTTAATTGTTCAAATGAGTTCTCTCGTTAAATAAAGTCTTTATTATTATTATTATTATTATTATTATAGTGTATGCATGCATGCATCAATAACACTTAAAAATGTGCATTGCATGCAGTTAGTTACATTGTATACTAGATGACATAGAAAACGCACACCTACATTATATACTAGAGGACATAGAAAACACACACCTACATTATATACTAGAGGACATAGAAAACGCACACCTACATTATATACTAGAGGACATAGAAAACACAAACCTACATTATATACTAGAGGACATAGAAAACACATACCTACATTATATACTAGAGGACATAGAAAACGCACACCTACATTATATACTAGAGGACATAGCAAACACACACCTACATTATATACTAGAGGACATAGAAAACACACACCTACATTATATACTAGAGGACATAGAAAACGCACACCTACATTATATACTAGAGGACATAGAAAACACACACCTACATTATATACTAGAGGAAATAGCAAACACACACCTACATTATATACTAGAGGACATAAAAAACGCACACCTACATTATATACTAGAGGACATAGAAAACGCACACCTACATTATATACTAGAGGACATAGAAAACGCACACATACATTATATACTAGAGGACATAGCAAACACACACCTACATTATATACTAGAGGACATAGAAAACGCACACATACATTATATACTAGAGGACATAGAAAACACACACCTACATTATATACTAGAGGACATAGAAAACGCACACCTACGTTATATACTAGAGGACATAGAAAACGCACACCTACGTTATATACTAGAGGACATAGAAAACGCACACCTATGTTATATACCAGAGGACATAGAAAACGCACACCTACGTTATATGCTAGAGGACATAGAAAACGCACTCCTACATTATATACTAGATGACATAGAAAACGCACACCTACGTTATATACTAGAGGACATAGAAAACGCACACCTACGTTATATACCAGAGGACATAGAAAACGCACACCTACGTTATATGATTATTATTATATGAACACGAAATACGAAGGATTCCATCAATGATATATCCCATCTTTATTACAAAACACAAACTGAACAACGTTAAGAAAATGCATATACATGTATGTATTTATATAGTTATTGTTTTTCAATTATATTTAAAAATTATATTTAAAGACCAATGAAATAGCTAGTCCTTTTTAAGAGTATAAATTTGCAAAAATAGTCTGTACCAACACATAGATTCATAATCCGAGTGAGTTTTACCGTATATGTATATACATGTATATGGTAGATTGCGCATACTGAGATAATATGTAATTTGGGTAGTTTGTGCTGTACATAGACATTCAGACTCACAATGGCTTTCATGTTTGACGTGGTCTAGAACCATAGCCTTCTTGCATTTGTACAACATAATGACCAAATTGATCTGAAAATCCACACATTTTAGTAGTTTTAATCTTAAAGTTTTCTGTTCTGAATTATTTTTGCCTATTCGTATCTAATAACCACAACCATTGAACACTCAAAGAGTGAAAACCGTCGCGTTGGTCCGGTAAAAATCCCATAAAGCATTTTATCTTCTGTTGAATTGGACCAACATTATAATGAAGCTATTCAGAGACATACTAAGGGCTAAGGGTATTTATCAATTTTAATGCTCCAAGTAATTTTGTAATTAGCGATCGTGTCGAAGATGTCCGCCTTTTGGCTATTGAAAAGCTATACTATCTGAAGATGTCCGCATTTTAGGCTAGTGAAAGACAATGCTATCTGAAGATGTCCGCTGTTAGACTAGTGCTATGCTATCTGAAGATGTCCGCTGTTAGGCTATTGAAAGGCTATGCTATCTGAAGATGCACGCTGTTAGGCTAGTGAAAGGCAATGCTATCTGAAGATGTCCATTGATAGGCTAGTGAAAGGCTATGCTATCTGAAGATGCCCGCTGTTAGGCTAGTGAAAGGCTATGCTATCTGAAGATGCCCGCTGTTAGGCTAGTGAAAGGCTATGCTATCTGAAGATGTCCGTTGATAGGCTAGTGAAAGGCTATGCTATCTGAAGATGACCGCTGTTAGACTAGTGCTATACTATCTGAAGATGCCCACTGTTAGACTAGTGCTATGCTATCTGAAGATGTCCGCTGTTAGGCTATTGAAAGGCTATGCTATCTGAAGATGTCCGCTGTTAGGCTAGTGAAAGGCTATGCTATCTGAAGATGCCCGCTGTTAGACTAGTGCTATACTATCTGAAGATGTCCGCTGTTAGGCTAGTGAAAGGCTATACTATCTGAAGATGTCCGCTGTTAGGCTAGTGAAAGGCTATGCTATCTGAAGATGTCCGCTGTTAGGCTAGTGAAAGGCTATGCTATCTGAAGATGTCCGTTGATAGGCTAGTGAAAGGCTATGTTATCTGAAGATGTCCGTTGATAGGCTAGTGAAAGGCTATGCTATCTGAAGATGTCCGTTGATATACTAGTGAAAGGCTATGCTATCTGAAGATGTCCGTTGATAGGCTAGTGAAAGGCTATGCTATCTGAAGATGTCCGCTGTTAGGCTAGTGAAAGGCAAAGCTATCTGAAGATGTCCGCTGTTAGGCTAGTGAAAGGCTATGCTATCTGAAGATGTCCGCTGTTAGACTAGTGCTATGCTATCTGAAGATGTCCGCTGTTAGGCTATTGAAAGGCTATGCTATCTGAAGATGTCCGCTGTTAGGCTAGTGAAAGGCTATGCTATCTGAAGATGCCCGCTGTTAGACTAGTGCTATACTATCTGAAGATGTCCGCTGTTAGGCTAGTGAAAGGCTATGCTATCTGAAGATGTCCGCTGTTAGGCTAGTGAAAGGCTATGCTATCTGAAGATTCCGTTGATAGGCTAGTGAAAGGCTATGTTATCTGAAGATGTCCGTTGATAGGCTAGTGAAAGGCTATGCTATCTGAAGATGTCTGGTGCTAGGCTAGTGAAAGGCTATGCTATCTGAAGATGTCCGTTGATATACTAGTGAAAGGCTATGCTATCTGAAGATGTCCGCTGATATACTAGTGACAGGTTATGCTATCTGAAGATGTCCGTTGTTAGGCTAGTGAAAGGCCATGCTATCTGAAGATGTCCACTGTTAGACTAGTGAAAGGCAAAGCTTTCTGAAGATGTCCGCTGTTAGGCTAGTGAAAGGCCATGCTATCTGAAGATGTCCGCTGTTAGGCTAGTGAAAGGCAAAGCTTTCTTAAGATGTCCGCTGTTAGGCTAGTGAAAGGCAAAGCTATCTGAAGATGTCCGCTGTTAGGCTAGTGAAAGGCAAAGCTATTTGAAGATGTCCGCTGTTAGGCTAGTGAAAGGCTATGCTATCTAAAGATGTCCGCTGTTAGGCTAGTGAAAGGCTATGCTATCTGAAGATGTCCGCTGTTAGGCTAGTGAAAGGCTATGCTATCTGAAGATGTCCGCTGTTAGGCTAGTGAAAGGCTATGCTATCTGAAGATGTCCGCTGTTAGGCTAGTGAAAGGCTATGCTATCTGAAGATGTCCGCTGTTAGACTAGTGCTATGCTATCTGAAGATGTCCGGTGTTAGGCTAGTGAAAGGCAAAGCTATCTGAAGATGTCCGCTGTTAGGCTAGTGAAAGGATATGCTATCTGAAGATGTCCGCTGTTAGGCTAGTGAAAGGCTATGCTATCTGAAGATGTCCGCTGTTAGGCTAGTGAAAGGTTATGCTATCTGAAGATGTCCGCTGTTAGACTAGTGCCATGCTATCTGAAGATGTCCGCTGTTAGGCTACTGAAAGGCAATAATATCTGAAATATTAAAGATACAATGTGATGGCTATATGGCACAGTGTCATTTGAATACAAATGTATACTATTTCACCATTTCTAAATGGTCAATATATATTATCATTTGTCTAGTAAGATATCAACAAAGTCAAACGATGTTCCTACTTTATGACGGCTAGTAGCATATAGAACGATTGAATAAACACGTGTGTCTGCCTTACTACTCTAATACAGTTGCAGACGGTAATATTTCTGTAACAGGGAAATAGATCATTATGTCGTATTTTAGTCTTGTTTTCTGATCAATTTAATTAATGACTTTTCTTCTATGCTTTCCAGTGACTGATAAAGTTTTGTCAGTGAAAGATGGCATTTTCTCATCCACCGGTTGAGTTTCGTAGGCTATTCCTGCGCGGTTAGATGTACTTTTGTAGTTTAGCTATTTTCTGACTATCATGAACAGTTAATTGTTAAGTAATATATTCTGGTGTATTTGTTTTGTATGTAGTTTTTAATTTTGACAAAAAACAGAAACTAACTTTATAATTATACAGGAACTATTTCTTATTACGGACGTTCACACTAAGATAAGTGGTTGTGCGGTTGTGTCACGTAGTGCAACGAGGATCCAAACAGGGCAGTTAAAATGAATAAAAATTGAAAAGAAATATTATATTAGCCAAAGTCATTGGAAATCATAAAAGAAAAAGAAGATTTATGTTTAATAGTTTTAACACCACTCGCGGAAATACAAATTTCGATGACCACTGGATGAAATAAAATCCTATCTTACATATTCTCTATATCACCGACCGAAATACACACTAATACACTAATACACACATCCAAGCCTCATATAATGGGCATTGCATTGATGCAAACATTCGTATTGGAACGGCCTTATATTATATATGATCATTAATCGTTTTGATGTCAATTAAACTATTCCAACTATCAACATTGGTATGGTAAACAAACATCAAACCATATAATTATATTATACATTAATCATAAACCAATGCATTTATATTACAATATACACTTAGGGCCACTTGTAACCTGACACTTAAATACATCGCTATAATTGGATTATTTGTGAAAGAATATCGTTCTATTTTGGACTATGTATAAACCAACACATCATAAGTGTATACAAGAAATTTCTTTTCAATTGATGAACAAAAAGGTACAACACTTAACAAATAACAAACAACACTGTAAAATCAAAATTCACAAAATAACACAGCGCAAGACAAGACACTTTTCAAATCATGGTTCAATATATTAATTTGAAATTATAGATTATGTTATTCTGCTACATTATCTGAACAAAAATGATCATCACGTTCACCTGTGAGACGGAGGTGTGTGCACGTCGTAAGAGACATGGGAGGACACACTAGATATTAGTTTCTCGGACATACGGATTGTATTGGGTGACTTTTCACATTGTTCGGATTTTGCGTTGTGTCATTAATTTGTGAATTTTGATAATACAGTGATGTTTGTTATTTGTTCAGTTTTATACCTTATTGTTGATGAATTAAAAAGAAATTTCTAGTATGTACGTATGACATGTTGATTTATTCTTGGTCCAAACGTGAACAAAATCCTTTCACAAATAATGCAATAATACCGAATTATATAAGTGTCGGGTTACAAGTGGCCCTAAGTGTAGGCATGCTATTATGTAGAAGCAGGATAATGGTTAGTCCCAGTCCGTGGCCCTACTACCTCCCCTACGCCTCTGCACACTACCAGTCCGTGGCTCTAGCTACCTGCCCTACGCCCCTGCACACGACCAGTCCATGGCTCAAGCTACATCCCCTACGCACCGGCACACCACCAGCCCCCTGGCGCTAGCTATCTCATCTGACGTCCCTGCACACTACCAGTACATGGCTCTAGCTACCTGCCCTACGCCCCTACACACCAGTCCATGGCTCTAGCTACCTGTCCATCGCCCCTACACACTACCAGTCCCTGGCTCTAGCTACCTCCCCTACGTCCCGACACACCACCACTCCTTGGCTCTAGCTACCTCCCCTACGCCCCTACACACCAGTCCATGGCTCTAGCTACCTGCCCTACGCCCCTACACACCAGTCCATGGCTCTAGCTACCTGCCCTACGCCCCTACACACCAGTCCATGGCTCTAGCTACCTGCCCTACGCCCCTACACACCAGTCCATGGCTCTAGCTACCTCCCATACGCCCCGGCACACCACCAGCCCGCTGGCACTAGCTATCTCATATGACGTCCCGGCACACTACCAGTCCTTGGCTCTAGCTACCTACCCATCGCCCCTACACACTACCAGTCCCTGGCTCTAGCTACATCCACTACGTCCCGGCACACCACTAGTCCCTGGCTCTAGCTACCAGCCCTACGCCCATGCACACCACCAGTCCATGGCTCTAGCTACTAGTATAGTTCTAGCTGTATCAGGGAACACCATGACCATGTATAGTTCTAGCTGTATCAGGGAACACCATGACCATGTATAGTTCTAGCTGTATCAGGGAACACCATGACCATGCATAGTTCTAGCTGTATCAAGGAACCCCATGACCATGTATAGTTCTAGCTGTATCAGGGAACACCATGACCATGCATAGTTCTAGTTGTATCAGGGAACACCATGACCATGCATAGTTCTAGTTGTATCAGGGAACACCATGACCATGCATAGTTCTAGCTGTATCAGGGAACACCATGACCATGTATAGTTCTAGCTGTATCAGGGAACACCATGGCCATGTATAGTTCTAGCTGTATCAGGGAACACCATGACCATGTATAGTTCTAGCTGTATCAGGGAACACCATGACCATGTATAGTTCTAGCTGTATCAGGGAACACCATGACCATGCATAGTTCTAGCTGTATCAAGGAACCCCATGACCATGTATAGTTCTAGCTGTATCAGGGAACACCATGACCATGCATAGTTCTAGTTGTATCAGGGAACACCATGACCATGCATAGTTCTAGTTGTATCAGGGAACACCATGACCATGCATAGTTCTAGCTGTATCAGGGAACACCATGACCATGTATAGTTCTAGCTGTATCAGGGAACACCATGGCCATGTATAGTTCTAGCTGTATCAGGGAACACCATGACCATGTATAGTTCTAGCTGTATCAGGGAACACCATGACCATGCATAGTTCTAGCTGTATCAAGGAACACCATGACCATGCATAGTTCTAGCTGTATCAGGGAACACCATGACCATGCATAATTCTAGTTGTCTCAGGGAACGGCATGACCATGCATAGTTCTAGTTGTCTCAGGGAACGGCATGACCATGTATAGTTCTAGCTGTATCAAGGAACCCCATGACCATGCATAGTTCTAGCTGTATCAGGGAACACCATGACCATGCATAGTTCTAGTTGTCTCAGGGAACGGCATGACCATGCATAGTTCTAGTTGTCTCAGGGAAAGGCATGACCATGTATAGTTCTAGCTGTATCAAGGAACACCATGACCATGCATAGTTCTAGCTGTCTCAGGGAACACCGTGACCATGCATAGTTCTAGCTGTATCAAGGAACACCATGACCATGCATAGTTCTAGCTGTCTCAGGGAACACCATGACCATGTATAGTTCTAGCTGTCTCAGGGAACACCATGACCATGCATAGTTCTAGCTGTATCAGGAACGGCATGACCATGCATAGTTCTAGATGTCTCAGGAACGGCATGACCATGCATACTTCTAGATATCTCAGGAACGGCATGACCATGCATAATTCTAGATGTCTCAGGAACGGCATGACCATGTATAGTTCTAGATGTCTCAGGAACGGCATGACCATGTATAATTCTAGATGTCTCAGGAACGGCATGACCATGTATAGTTCTAGTTGTCTCAGGGAACGGCATGACCATGCATAATTCTAGATGTCTCAGGAACGGCATGACCATGTATAGTTCTAGATGTCTCAGGAACGTCATGACAGTGCATAATTCTAGATGTCTCAGGAACGTCATGACCATGCCTAATTCTAGATGTCTCAGGGAACGCAATGACCATGTATAGTTCTAGATGTCTCAGGAACGTCATGACCATGCATAATTCTAGATGTCTCAGGAACGTCATGACCATGCATAATTCTAGATGTCTCAGGGAACGCAATGACCATGTATAGTTCTAGTTGTCTCAGGGAACGGCATGACCATGTATAGTTCTAGATGTCTCAGGAACGTCATGACCATGCATAATTCTAGATGTCTCAGGAACGTCATGACCATGCATAATTCTAGATGTCTCAGGAACGTCATGACCATGTATAATTCTAGATGTCTCAGGAACGGCATGACCATGTATAGTTCTAGTTGTCTCAGGGACGGCATGACCATGCATAATTCTAGATGTCTCAGGGAACGCAATGACCATGTATAGTTCTAGATGTCTCAGGAACGGCATGACCATGTATAATTCTAGATGTCTCAGGAACAGCATGACCATGTATAGTTCTAGTTGTCTCAGGGAACGGCATGACCAAGCATAATTCTAGATGTCTCAGGAACGGCATGACCATGTATAGTTCTAGATGTCTCAGGAACGTCATGACCATGCATAATTCTAGATGTCTCAGGAACGTCATGACCATGCATAATTCTAGATGTCTCAGGGAACGCAATGACCATGTATAGTTCTAGATGTCTCAGGAACGTCATGACCATGCATAATTCTAGATGTCTCAGGGAACGCAATGACCATGTATAGTTATAGTTGTCTCAGGGAACGCCATTTATGCAAGATACAAAGTAGGTAGACCTTGACATTGCTAACAACGTCACAGTGTGGGGGATGCAAAGCCACGAGTATATCTCCCCGACCACGAGTATAACTCCCCGACCACGAGTATATCTCCCCGACCACGAGTATATCTCCCCGACCACGAGTATATCTCCCCGACCACGAGTATATCTCCCCGACCACGAGTATATCTCCCCGACCACGAGTATATCTCCCCAACCACTCCTGCTAGTCATAATGTAAAGTTTAGTATTTGCACAACTCATATATTCAGTCACTTTGTTACAATCTTGTATTGTGTGGAGGGCCGTAACTAGTGTGTGTTAAAACGTGTGGCCCTACCTATTTGCTTCAACATTTATTGACAATTTCTGTGCACAACAATGATATAAATCATATATACTATGCATAATTATACAAGTGTGTTCATTTGTTTTGTTCTGTACATTGTATATATAGAATGAATGCAATAACTTACATATGTATGATTAAACTAAATAATGCACTGGAAACGCTTCGACCACCCTAGTGTTGCCAAACGTGGTATCTTGAACACACGGCATCGGGAATGTCTCTCATTATTGAGTCACTTATTGCCAGACATGAAGCATCGCGAACATGTTTGGCTAGAATCCAGCTGTTACAACTGCTTAAATCAAGTTTCATTTAATAATAAATAGATCGTGTATAAATTTTTAACTCGGAAACAAGTCTTTAGATATATTTGCAAAATTGCAGTGTTTTTGTTATCGTATTTACGATACTATCTTCAATCGACCAGTCGTACTTATAACGAAGTGGGCCTTGGTTCCGGAAAGGTTTGCGTATACCTGTATAAGTAAATACTATATTGAATGGGTTTACATACAGGCAAGAGAACAATGTTAAGGATAATCCGTGTAGATGTTTCGATTTGATACAGCCAAGGGTCAAACATGACAATCTTTTCGCGTAGATGATGACATGTTTAAACATATATAATTCTAATTTTCTCAACAAAAGTCCAAACCTGATGTTTGACAGTATTTGGAGCAAATTAATAACCAAATAATATCAATATTCATATCATCTTATTGGTTATATTTTAACACAGATGGTTATGCATTATTCTCTGTAAAATCATTTCGGATAACATGCATTAAATGACAATAAGAACATATTTATATTGTCTGATTATTAACTGGCTCCAAATATTATAAAATACTAGGCGACCGATTAGGAATTGTGTAGAGTCACCAGCAAATAATACTACGACCAATAATAATAATAATAACCGTTTTATTTAACGAGATATTTCCAGGAACAATGAAATCACTCCGCATTGAGGCCCTCGGTGATTGGGAAGGATAAACTGAATACGCATAACAAGAAATATAATCAATTGTTATTTAACTGATGGAAGATAAACATGTAACATATTTAGGCCTATGTATAGAATATAAGCCGAAAACCATCCAATATCTAAAATATTGGACTGTTTGAGGCGCGTAGTGCCGAAAATAGTACCACTATGTTACATATCGGATCCGTTTGAGGTTTATATCTTACTTAAAACACACACGTATATAACAAGATCCTACTAATTAAATTTGTTAATTTCGTACATGTACGAGTAGGATTTAATATAATACTATGGCCTATTGACACCAGTCCAATATTAATAATAATGGACTGCAATTACAAAGGTATGATTTCGTGATAGCTAAGTCGTGATAGCGCAGTAGTTGCGCGTTCGCTTCAGGTGCGATAGGTCCGGAGTTCGAGCCCCGCTGGAGCCGTTACGATCGTGCCCTTAGGCAAGGCATTTAAATTCCACATTGCCTCTTCTCTCTCCCTCGTGGCGATGGATTCCATCAGGAATGAGGTCTCGAGCGTGATCAATATAAGTTGTAAGAACTTGTTTCACAATCGAGCTAAAATAAATGTGTATAAACTAAAGTTATGGTTTCACGACAGTGTTTTGATCACAGCTAAAATGATAAAATGATGATACTATACGTAGATCGTAATTATTTCGTATTATCTCTTACTGTCTTCAATACTTTCTTTATTCTTACTGGAATGTTAGTTTAAACTTTATTTATTTTACATCGATTGCGAAACAAGTTTTAACAGCTTATATTAACCACTCTCGTTGGCGCGGATGAAAGCGTAAATGTGGTCATTCGTGTGGGAGGAAACCGGAGAAAACCCATCTGGCCTCCACCGTACCAACTAACATACGTCCCGGTCCGAGGATCGAACGTGTCTGCGTTTCTTGTAAGTATATCCTTGTGTATATTTGATGTAGATACTACCTCACGTTGTCAAATGACCTGAGAGAAATATTTTTTTTATATTTAAGTTTATTTAACGTCGCTACCGGTTTCCCATTTGAGCGACGGGCAGTTTACCTAACAACACCTTTCCTGGGCAGGCTCCAGCGGTTAACCAGTACTTGGTGCAACAACCTCCGTAAGAAACTGCCAACTTTTTCATGTAATTGAGACACGGTCTGAGCAGGGCTCGAACCCGTGACCATCAGAGATGATAGGTTACAGTGGTATGCAAGTCAGAGACATTAACCACTCGACCACGGAGGCGGACTAGAGAAATAAAGATATATGTCTATAAGTTTTGTGTATGGCAATTTTGTCCGTTTATCACAACATTCCATAGGTATGATTATCACGATGCGTAGTTGTGTTTGGGGTATGTTTATCGCTGATTGTGTTCAATTGGCTATTTGAAGTTCCATGCTGCTACGACTATTTGTATTGTCCTGATTTGGCTACTTATAGTCAAGGGCTATACCGTTATTAAATAAGTTGGCAAGAAAAATATACATACAATATTGGTATGAGTTCATGCATTCATGATTCAATATCAATGTATTTAAAGCGACATTACATCGCAAAAAGCAAATCAAATGCATGTGTTCGTGTATAAATGCATTGCTACTACAAATTCGTCTGAATATATTCGAACACTAAAATTGAATCAATAAACAAGTTTTTGTTTGTTGTCTACACACTTTCAAAAGTGAAAGTAGGATTTCATATAACGGTCATCCACCCACTCTCCTGAATTGACATTTGTTTGTCATTGGAATCAATACTAAGTGCGCGATACTTTCGTTTAGAGATACTTTAACTAAGATTAGTCTACAAAGAAATATGCATAGGCAAATGTGAGACATAACGGTCTGTACGATAAATCGTGTTATTCAGGATACACGCATTGTATTACGCATGCATGTCGACCCTATTTACATTATTTTGTTATGTCAACAAAGCGCGTATACGACGCTTGTTTATTTGTTGAAATACTCAGTTTTTGAGGCAAATATTGGAAAATAAATTATACCATATAATAGGAAATTACATTCTGCAGACATTTGCATTTTCACCGATGTAGTGTCGCTTTAAGAATGATTGTATTATTAGTATATTGCTTACGCTAAGCTTCAAATAGCTAGCCATAACTCCGTTAATAAAGATGTTACAACAATACCATGATCCATTCCCTAAATCTACACGGATCTGTAGTCCAGTTGTAACAGATCCAGGGATCGCAGGTGCGAGCATCCGTCTATCCCTAACATTTCAAATGGGACATTAAACCGAGGTCTCGTGTCGGTGATGTACACCGTGCACGTAAAAGAACTAGAGGAGACTCTGGAATGGGTCTCTGTCTGTATCACTGCACTATCCTCCAAACATCTAAAATGACTAATCTCTTCAGGAGGCGTCGCTCATATGGACAACCGGTAGCGACGATAAACAAACGTAAAACACACATAAATCTACACAGACTAGATATCCGGCGTAGGTTATCCATTATGCTATCCCCATTGATAATTACCTAGTTCCCTCTCCCACCCGTACGCCGTTGCCATTCCTTAAGTTATATATGTATTACAGCAACAACAGACTATCACAAGTTTTCCTTTTTTCCAAGAACAATTTTTATGGTTGGAAAGCATAGATCCCTCCTGATAGTACCCATCTCTCTACCATAGAGCAGTTCAATACGACTGTCTACCCTATTGATCACACCAGCCCCAAGTTAGTTTATATAAATACAAATTTATTTTTACTCAATTGCGAAGCATGTTCTTACAACTTCAATTAATCACTCTCGAGACCTCAGTCCTGATGGAATTTATCGTCAGGCCAGGAGGGAGAGAGAAAAGGCAATGTGGAATTTAAATTCCTTGCCTAAGGTCACACTCGTAACGGCTCCAGCGGAACGCGAACTATGTGCGTTTCGCACCAAAAGGGAACGCGCTATCGTGACTTCCAATAATATAAGTCCCTACTTGTTCTGCCTAGCTGCGTTTAAACTTTCAACCCAACTTTTTTTTCATTTCTATCTCGTATTTTGCTATTAACTTATTTGCGGGTTTGACTAGAGAGGGGTTTGACATTTAGCTAAATAAGCATAGATTGATCGTCTGGCGATGCACATGCACACGTTTTAAACTGCACATTTCGTCGTTATGTCTGCCTGGCGGATCTTGATGAGTAAAGACATTGAAGTTGAAGTAAAAATAAAATAAACCTAAAAACAATAGTTGTATCATACCTGTAATTAATGCAATTCTCATTGTACGATATAATTCTATACACCGGTGTGATGTAAACAAACATGGCGGCAAGTTCGGTATTTCTTGTGATGGTCAGTGGACAAATTGAGTCTGCGGAGGTAAATAACCGATAATGTGACGTGTGTTTGTTTAGATTTATCAACAAGTCATCAATGTGCTTAACTGTGTAGCAAATGTGAAACATAATCCCGAAATAAAGTACACAAAATGTGAATTGTGGAAATGAACGGGTTGTAACTCGCAAAAAATGAAACAGTGAAAACTAATGGGCGGTATCCTTTCAAACCTGTCCTCGTTCAAATCGTACCAGACAGCCCGACCACTTTCCCGTTCAAACCGTAACACTCCGACCCGACCACTTTCCCGTTTAAACCGTACCAGTCCGACCCGACCACTTTCCCGTTCAGACCGTACCAGTCAGACCGGACCACTTTCCCGTTCAAACCGTACTAGTCAGTAGTAGCCCATGTCTATAGGAAAGGCCCAAAGTCCAAGGCCAGTAACTACAGGCCAATTTCTCTCACCTGCATTGCTTCCAAACTATTGGAGCATATTTTGGTCTCTAACATCATGACCCATTTTGACAATAATGACCTCCTAAGCCAATTCTAGCATGGCTTCAGATCCGGTCCCTAGAAATACCGAAAGACACCGAATCACCGAAAGATACCGAAAACCAGTATATAACAGTATTTCGGCGATTTTGTCTTTCGGTATACGGTAGAGTAGGATTAGTCTCC
The DNA here is from genome assembly GCA_014843695.1 of Archivesica marissinica. NCBI lineage: Eukaryota > Metazoa > Mollusca > Bivalvia > Venerida > Vesicomyidae > Archivesica > Archivesica marissinica. Next base: position 88,045,104 of record CM026390.1, on the reverse strand, counting down.
CTTGAAAATGAAATCGCCGAAATACTCTCATAACTTTATAATTAATCATTATAAAGGGCAGATATTAAGTCAATAAGGTGTAATATGCTTAATAAATAGATAGAACACGTTACTTCTTACTTATATTGCTGTTATATACTGGTTTTTGGTGTCTTTCGGTGTTTAGGAGTCTTTCGGTATTTCTAGGGACCACTTCAGATCAAAACATAGTTGTGAATCTCAGCTTATCAGCTTCACACAAGAGTTATACGACAACCTTGAAAATGGTAAACAAACTGATGTTATTGTTATGGATTTTAGTAAAACGTTTGACAAGGTTGATCACAACATAGGAACTTGAAATGTTATCCATAAGCCACCAACGGTCTCGTACCTCTATCCTAGGACAACCCCCTCTTCTTTTTTTTTTAATAGAGGGGGGGTGTCCTAGAATAAAGGTACGAGACCGTTGGACCAATTCCAGATGGATGCGCCAACACAATAACAGAGGAAATCCTGAAAGAAATTAAGTGTCTAGGACTGGATGCCGTAAATTTGGTAGGCCTTGGTAGTGATGGTGCTTCTGTGATGTTTGGTAGAAAGGCTGGCGTAGGAGTGAAATTGGAGAAGGATGCCCCGTATCTTCTACACGTACACTGTGTCGCCCACAGGCTCGCTCTTGCTTGTGCTGATTCTGCAAAGGACATTCCTTACTTGAAAAAGTATCGGGAAACACTAAAAAACTTGTATGTGCACGTAACTGGCTCTGGGATCAGATCACATAAACTTGAAGCCCTACAGGCAGTAATGGATGAGCCGCAGTTGAAAGTCAAAGATCCCATCAGCATCCGGTGGCTGGCAATGGAAGGTGCAGTGAGGACTGTGCACATGTGCTATGGATCCATAGTCACTTATCTGGAGAGCAATGATGGGAAAAACACTGTTGGGGACAACGTCGCAAATGGACTATTGAAGGAGATGTTGCATTACAAGTTTCCAGCATTCACTGCTGTGTTGTCAGATGTCCTGGGAGTGATTGGTGTATTGTGTCGGCAACTACAGTCGGACAGTTTAGATCTTAGTCAGTTTACGCCAATGAAGGAGAGTACACTAGGCCGGTTGAATGGACTGAAAACGGTGGATGGGGAATGCACAGAAACATTCAAAGAGGCTGTGACGACGACTGGGTCAAAGATATATTACAAGGGGATCCAGCTCACCCACGCCAATGAGAAAACACAGGTTGAAGCACTTCGGGTTAGTTACATTGAGACTGTGGTACATCACGTCGACGAAAGACTATCAACCGAGTCTAGTCCTGTGTTGGAAGCCTTCAGCGTGTACGAACCTAAAGCTGCGTCATTGGATGAGGAAGTTGTCACGAATGACAAGTTAAAAACTCTCAGTGACAAATATCAGGTAGACAGCAAGAAACTACAGCTAGAGTACTGCGGAGTGAAGGCCCTCATGACCGGGTCATACAAAAACATGAGTTTTCAGGATTTCTCGAAGCTGCTTATTACGCGTCACAAATCTGAGTATCCACTGACCTCACAAATATGCGCAATTGGACTGTGTGTTCCTGTGACAAGTGTAGCCTGTGAACGTGGATTTAGTCTCCAGAACCGAATTTAGGTGAAGTCGCGAACCTCTCTGAGCCCGGAGAACTTGGAAACACTGATGCGGATTGCCAAGGGACCTGGCATGGACTCATTCCCGTACGAGCTGGCCATCGGTCATTGGAGGCGTGAGAAGAGACGGCGTCTGGCGAGACTATACCAACCGAAGAAGTGAACATGCTCATGTGTGCTACATAGAGACATTGACTGGTCGATAAAATTTATCCACATTTATGTATATATTAAAAACCAAGAAGTATGGCAAGAAACAATAAAGAATGTTGAAAGTATATGTATTTTATTATAAATATATTATCCAAGTTCATTAATTGAATGGCATGGAATGTTGAGGTGGTAAACAAATGTTTGAAATTAAGTTGCTAGCATGTACATGTTACACGACCAATGCGATTTCGCATGCTTGTTTAACACGTAAAATGATCTGGTGGATGGGACTTCCAAACATTTTGCCTGGGACTTCCAAATTGTCATGGCTGGAAGTCCAGACTTCCTGAATTATTTTCTTAGTGCAGGCCCTGGTTGGTGGCTTATGGATACAATTTCAAGTTCCTATGATCACAACAAACTAATATACAAACTTAATGAGCTGGGTGTCCACCCCCTGGCATCACGGTGGATCAAGTCATTCCTTAAGGGCCGATGTTGTGGATGGCTGCACTTCTGATACACTGCCTGTCATCTCTAGGGTCCCGCAAGGCTCTGTCTTAGGACCCTGTCTCTTTCTAGCCTACATTAAATAATGACCTCCCCAACTCCATCAAGAGTAAAGCTAGACTATTTACAGATGACACCATAGTGTATCTCACAGTAAAATCCTCCTCTGATGCACAAATCCTCCAAAGTGACTTCAATGCTCTTGAACGGTGGGAACAGGACTGGTCCATGGAGTTCAATCCAGACAAGTGTGAGGTGCTGAGAATAACTCGCAAAAGAAAACTGCTTATTTTCCCTTACACACTCCATAACATGGAACTAAAATCAAACGATTCCACCAAATATCTAGGTGTTACAATTAGTAAAGATTTAAACTGGTCTACCCACATGAACAACATCTCCTCCAAAGTTACTAATTCTCTCAGATTCATCAAAAGGAATGTAAAGACGAGTAACAAGAAGGTTAAAGAAAAAGCTTATAACACCTATGTACGTCCCCAACTCGAGTATTGCTGAACTGTTTGGCACCCCTGGCAAAAGTCACCTATAAAGCAGAAAGAGTGCAAAGATCAGCCGCACGCTATGTCTGCAATGACTATAACTATACAAGCAGTGTAACAAAAATGATCAACTCCCTGAACTGGCAAACACTTGAATATCGACGCATACACTCATCAGTAATATACCTATATAAAATCAAAAATAACTTGGTATGCGCCGACCACAACCACCTAACACACACAAGGAACCGTAACTACTTAATTCCTCAGTCCCGAACCCAATACCATATAAACTCTTTTTCCCCCCGAACAATACGTCTCTGGAATGGCCTCCTACTATGTACAGTCCAGCCCCAGCTTAATCATTTTTGCTGAGCGGTTGGCCACGGTACCACTAATGTATCATGATGTCTGTTTTTAACCTTAGTATGTAGTTCTTTTAACACTCTTTGTCTCACTAATTGAGATTTTTAATCACTGACCCCGACAAGCGCCTCCCTGTCATACTCGCGTCTGAGTGTTGGGAGTACCATGTAGATGTCAGACCGGACCACTTTCCCATTCAAACCGTACCAGTCAGACTGGACCACTTTCCCGTTCAAACCGTATATATACCAGTCAGACCAGACCACTTTCCCGTTCAAACCGTATATATACCAGTCAGACCAGACCACTTTCCCGTTCAAACCGTATAGATACCAGTCAGACCGGACCACTTTCCCGTTCAGACCGTACCAGTCAGACCGGACCACTTTCCCATTCAAACCGTATAGATACCAGTCAGACCGGACCACTTTCCCGTTCAGACCGGACAACTTGACTGCCGATGCTTGCTTCGTACCCAAGGAAGCTTGTTATTCGACAGCAAGTATATTATGATTATTGTCTGGGTGGTATGGTTGTTTGCATATAAAGTGATGTATTGTGTTTATAGCTTGAACTTACTCACCCAGATGTATGTATGCGATGGCACTTATAAATAATCTTTAAGGATTGGACAGTGGGTGCGCGTTCGCTTCAGGTGCGAAAGGTCCGGAGTTCGAACCCCGCTGGAGTCGTTACGATTGTGCCCTTAGGCAAGGCATTTAATTTCCACGTTGCCTCTTCTCTCTCCCTCGTGGCGATGGATTCCATCAGGAATTAGGTCTCGAGAGTGATTAATATAAGTTATAAGAACTTGTTTGGCAATCATGCTAAAATAAATTTGTATAAACTTAAGGATTGGATGGGGACTGCCAGTTAATAAAATTTGATGTCTGTCGAACCTGTTACAAAATTTAAGCATTCCAAAAGTTAAATTGAAACGATGCTAAAGTATCATTAGTGTCTATTCCAATTCCTAATCAATCTGACGGTTCATCAACAAGGCAATAAAGAGTAATAATGTCTGGTAGTTTCGTTAATTAGGTGATTCCTTAAAGGAAGATATGATACCCAGTCACAATAAGTGACCACCATGCCATTTACTGAATTAACAGAGAAATAAGGAAACATTCTGAGTTACAACACTATTAAACTAGTTAGCATTGTTGATTTGTGCTAATTGTTAAACACCATTCAGAGTATTAACACGATAACGCTTAATTCACCAATCCACTTACTTGGCGAACATCGTGCATTCTATACATGTATATATTTACTGTATCGCTATCAATATAGTTTTATAACTTCGCATATAATGGCAATTGCAGATGAGGTGTAATGGCAGATGAGGTGTAATGGTAGATGAGGTGTAATGGCAGATGAGGTGTAATGGTAGATGAGGTGTAATGGTAGATGAGGTGATCATGTGTTCCGACCGTGACATTGGCTTGGTTCCATTAACAGGTCAAGAGTCATCAGTAATCCATAGATTATCTCTAAATTTATACTCATTCATGAATCGTTAGTTAACGATAAGCGATCTGCGATCCATAGATATCGCCTTCATAAATACGGAATTTTCCACTTTTGCTTTGTAAAGCAAACATTCGAAAAATGTTGGGAGACAGGTGAATTTGATGTATGTTTTTTGCTGAAGAATATAAACGTTTGGCTCAAATTTGTGAAAAACATGATGCTTTTGTTTAGAAGTCGAATAGTTTATGTAATACTGCTAATACACCCTTTCTTTATCACCTTTTTAAGAATAATTTAACTATTTTTATCTTTCAGTTCTCGGAGTTTGATGATCTCTACTGTAAATATTGCTTCACATATGGACAAGATTGGATCATCACATCAGTAAGTCAAGGTTTACTAATTTCACATACCAGATGAGCTTGTATCCTGGTACATTCGAATGCTACGAGATGAGATTGTACCCCTGTTACGTTCGAATGCTACGAGATGAGATTGTACCCCTGTTACGTTCGAATGCTACGAGATGAGATTGTACCCCTGTTACGTTCGAATACTACGAGATGAGATTGTACCCCTGTTACGTTCGAATGCTACGAGATGAGATTGTACCCCTGTTACGTTCGAATGCTACGAGATGAGATTTTACCCCTGTTACGTTCGAATGCTACGAGATGAGATTGTACCCCTGTTACGTTCGAATGCTACGAGATGAGATTGTACCCCTGTTACGTTCGAATACCGTTCCTTTTACTTCAGATACACATATATATATACCGGTATACTTATGTCTGTATGATATTCTAACAAACTGATCTGTAGTCCAGTGGTAACACGCTGGACTGGTAATCCAGGGATCGCAGGTTCGATCCCCCGTCTGACCCTAATAAAATTAACAGTCTTTCAGATGGGACGTTAAACCGAGGTCTCGTGTCGGTGCTTTACACCGTGCATGTTCAAGAACCAGAGGAGATTCTGGAATGGGTCTCTGTCTGTATCATGTACTATCCTCCAAAATCTAAAATAACTAATCTCTTCAGGAGACGTCGCTCATGGGCAACCGGTAGCGACGATAAATAAACGTAAAAACACTGTATGATATTCTAATTTGAACGAGAATCATAAACCAATGTCCTGTGCTTAAGACACACACAAGAATTAATAATAAAATGAGCTCTCACCAAGGCCACTCTATATGTCTCTCTACTATCTAGTGCTGTAAAAAGCAAGGCATCTAAATTCCACGTCTTCTCTCCCTCATGGCGATGGATTCCATCAGGAATGAGGGCTTGAGCATGATTAATATAAGTTGTAAGAATAAAATCAGGATATATCAGGATGTTGTTGCTAGAATTCTGAGAGTGAGACAAGTGTGAACGAATAGATCACATTCCACTTACTCTAGCTAGTAGCTACACACCTAGCATGTTTAAGTATTGCAATAAAGTTCATTTGTAAAGTCAACTACCTGTAAAATAATATTTGTTGTAATGCTGCTATAAAATGAGTTATAATTGCAGAACAATATTCAAGTGTATGAATTTTCACAAAGAGTATGGGTCGAGTGGTTGACTGCATTGACTTCGAATCACTTGTCCCTCATTGCTGTATGTAGCAATCTCATTTGTGTGTCAACGTTTTGACTGTGAGGAAGCTATCTGACTGGTTTGCAAAAGGTTGGTTGTTCCACCTGGGTATCCATCTATGCCTGCACAGGGCTGGTCCCAAAAAAGGGCCAGGGCTGGTCACCCTCATATTTCTGCATAAGTGAAACACTATTGAAAAAAATTACTCAGAGGGGTACCAGTTGTCAAATAAAAGCTGGATAGTTACCATTATACCGAAGCTGTTTGTACAACTTAAAATCTCAAAATAAACACAATACAGTGTTATAGTGAAAGTCGTGATAGCGCAGTGGATGTGCGTTCGCTTCATGTGCGAAAGGTCCGGAGTTCGAGCCCCACTGGAGCTGTTACGATTGTGCCCTTAGGCAAGGCATTTTATTTCCACGTTGCCTCTTCTCTCTCCCTCGTGGCGATGGATTCCATCAGGAATGAGGTCTTGAGAGTGATTAATATAAGTTGAAAGAACTTGTTTTGCAATCCAGCTAAAATAAATTTGTATAAACTAAACTAAACACAATACAGATTATGGGGATAAATATTTCAATAAAAGTTAACATTGTATTATAAATTAATGTATGACTGCTCTTTTAGAATTGGTGTTGGTTTTGACAAAGGTAATACTTATGTATATTTATACACATCCAGGGTTTGGAGGAAGGAATCACACAGATAACGAAGAAGAGCCAGGATGAAAGGCAGCATTTTGTATGGAACTTTCCAATAGATGTCACATTTAAAAGTACAAATCCTCATGGGTGTAAGTATTTAATTTTCACATTTAACTCATTCAGTGCCGAATAAATTCAAAGCAATGTGCAAACAACATAGATCCAGATCAGCCGCAGCGTAACGTCACGTCTGATCAGGATCTATGTTGTTTGCTATTTGGACAGGTGCTTCAGCTCCACTGTCTGACGAGCAATCAGCATATAGCCTGATTAGACGGCACGTTCGGTTCTGTCTGATCAGGATCTATGTTGTTTGCTATTTGGACAGGTGCTTCAGCTCCACTGTCTGAAGAGCAATCAGCATATAGCCTGATTAGACGGCACGTTCGGTTCTGTCTGATCAGGATCTATGTTGTTTGCTATTTGGACAGGTGCTTCAGCTCCACTGTCTGACGAGCAATCAGCGTATATCCTGATTAGACGGCACGTTCGGTTCTGTCTGATCAGGATCTATGTTGTTTGCTATTCGGACAGGTGCTTCAGCTCCACTGTCTGAAGAGCAATCAGCATATAGCCTGATTAGACGGCACGTTCGGTTCTGTCTGATCAGGATCTATGTTGTTTGCTATTCGGACAGGTGCTTCAGCTCCACTGTCTGAAGAGCAATCAGCATATAGCCTGATTAGACGGCACGTTCGGTTCTGTCTCATCGGCTTTATAGACGTTTTGCAAAGGCGTTTTAATCGACATTGGCAGTAAAAGAGTTCAAGCCACATTTTGTATGGATGTCGGTCAACAAATGTTATGATTTTGAACTTCCATATCATACATGTATTCAACAGTTACATGCAGAAGCACAGATTGTTAGTTTATAAATACAAATTTATTTTAGTTCTTACAACATATATTAATCACTCTCGAGACCTCATTCCGAATGGAATCCATCGCCACGAGGGAGAAGAGGCAACGTGGAAATTAAATGCCTTGCCTAAGGGCATGTAACGGCTCCAGCGGGGCTCAAACTCCAGACATTTCGCACCTGAAGCGAACATGCTACCACAACTTCCACAATTCCAACTTCCATTATATCTGATGCATACTGATATATATCAAATGCCCTGATATAACTCCTTTAACATGATATATCTAATACATGTATGTACTGATGTATCCCACTAAATACTGCAAACCATCCCACTGTATACAAACCATCCCACTGTATACAAACCATTCCACTGTATACAAACCATTCCACTGAATACAAACCATCCCACTGTATACAAACCATCCCACTGTATACAAACCATCCCACTGTATGCAAACCATCCCACTGTATGCAAACCATCCCACTGTATACAAACCATCCCACTGTATGCAAACCATCCCACTGTATGCAAACCATCCCACTGTATGCAAACCATCCCACTGTATACAAACCATCCCACTGTATACAAACCATCCCACTGAATACAAACCATCCCACTGTATACAAACCATCCCACTGAATACAAACCATCCCACTGTATACAAACCATCCCACTGTATACAAACCATCCCACTGTATACAAACCACCCCACTGTATGCAAACCATCCCACTGTATGCAAACTATCCCACTGTATGCAAACCATCCCACTGAATACAAACCATCCCACTGAATCGCCACCATTCTATTTCTGAAAGTCAGCGATATGTTCAATGACTTTAATTGGCTAACCTGTTTGATGAGCAAATGAATTATTCATGATTACAGGCCTTTAGTTGCAGACAAATATTATCTATAATTTGATAGAAAAAAAAGTTCACAGGGTGTATCAAAACTCCAGTTCAATACCTTGAAATTAACATGAAGGTCCTCGTCTTTAATTGTTTGGCTGGCAAACTGTTGCTGTATATCAGCACATAATACAGGTACTAGTATATATTACCGGTATTTCAGGAAACCAATCCGGGATACATTCATCGGTTCCACTTATAATAATGTAGTGGTTTCATGTATGTTTTAAAATTTCGCTTCTCACCAATGCAACCCGGGTTCGATCCTCGAGACCAGGATGTATGTGAGATGGTACGGTGGTCGCCAGCTCGGACAGATGGGTTTTGTCAGGATACTCCGGTTTCCTCCCACACGAATGACCACATTTACACTGTCATCTGTGCCAACGAGAGTGATTAATATTAGTTGTTTGAACTTGCTTCGCAATCGTTGTAAATTAAATAAAGTTTAAACTTTTTTTAAAATTTATTTTAGTGTGCAACTTATTTTGGTTACCCGGATTGGGGCCTCAAAATGAAAAAAACAAACTTATTTTGGTACTCCTTTTGATTCTAGGATGACAGCTAGTACATGATAGTAGATTCAATGTCATGGTTGTACATTTATTTGAATTTTATCATGATTTTAAATATAACCTTTTAAATTCACGTTGTAGGGCCCCAGGTAGTGGTGCATTGCTATGGTCCCGATGTATTTGGAAATGATGTTGTAAGAGGTTACGGTGTTTGTCATATACCCATCACACCAGGAAGGTAATATATTACTTAATCATTATTTCCATTTTCTGAGCCAGGAACATCATAATCTACTAAAAACCAAATACTCTGTGGAAACTTTCCAAATCAAATTTTGAAAGCTTATTGTGACTTCTTGACCTCAGTTTCAAATTGTTTCATCATTACCAATCACAGATTCCAATTGTTTCACCATTTCCAATCACATATTCCAATTGTTTCACCATTTCCAATCATTGATTCCACTTGTTTCATCATTACCAATCACAGATTCCAATTGTTTCACCATTTCCAATCACATATTCCAATTGTTTCACCATTTCCAATCACAGATTCCAATTGTTTCATCATTACCAATCACAGATTCCAATTGTTTCACCATTTCCAATCACATATTCCAATTGTTTCACCATTTCCAATCACAGATTCCAATTGTTTCATCATTACCAATCACATATTCCAATTGTTTCACCATTTCCAATCACATATTCCAATTGTTTCACCATTTCCAATCAGAGTGAACTTGGAAGTAGAGATAACTATTGCAACACAGTTTTAGAGGGGCCTAAGGAGGATATGTTCAAAATGTTTTTTTAAAGTTTATTTAACATCGGTACCGGTTACCCATATGAGTGACGGGCAGTTTACCTAACAAGGACACCTTTCCTGGGCAGGCTCTAGCGGTTAACCAGTACTTTGTGCACCAACTGCCAACTTTTTCATATAAAGAGACACGGTCTGAGCGGGGCTCGAATCCATGACCATCAATGATGAGAGGTTACAGTGGTATACAATTCAGAGACCGTAGCCACTCGGCCACGGAGGCAAACTTTCGGAACTAATTTTATTTATATTTTTATGTAGTATATAGTCCAAGGGAGACAATGCAAAGCTATTGTGCAGAATTGGAATGTTGATTCAGTCCCATAACACTGCAATCTACTGTCAGTGTTTTGTTTAATTTTATAAAAACGATTTTTTTAATCATGACATATAGCCATACATGTTCAAATTGTTAATTCCACAAAGTAAATAAATTGTATATATTTCTAACAGTTCATCAAACATAGTTTGTATATAATCAGCTTTATAGATTTCATTCAACATTTTGTGATAGATAGAGACTCCACATGATTCCACATGAACCACTGCCTCACCCTGGCATGATTCCACGGGAACCACTGCCTCACCCTGGCATGATTCCACGGGAACCACTGTCCCACCCTGGCATGATTCCACGGGAACCACTGTCCCACCCTGGCATGATTCCACGGGAACCACTGTCCCACCCTGGCATGATTCCACGGGAACCACTGTCCCCCTGGCATGTCCACCCTGGCATGATTCCAATGAAACGCCACCTGGCTGATTCCATGGAACCACTGTCCCACCTGGCATGATTCCATATGAAGCATTGTCCACCCTGGCATGATTCCATAGAACCACTGTCCCCCCTGGCATGATTCCATATGAACCACTGTCCCACCCTGGCATGATTCCACGGGAACCACTGTCCACCCTGGTATGATTCCATATGAACCACTGTCCCACCCTGGCATGATTCCATGTGAACCACTGTCCCACCCTTGCATGATTCCATGGGAACCACTGTCCCACCCGGGCATGATTCCACGTGAACCATTGTTCCACCTTGGCATGATTCCATATGAACCACTGTCCCACCCTGGCATGATTCCATATGAACCACTGTCCCACCCTGGCATGATTCCATGTGAACCACTGTCCCACCCTTGCATGATTCCATGGGAACCACTGTCCCACCCTGGCATGATTCCATATGAACCACTGTCCACCCTAGCATGATTCCATGGGAACCACTGTCCCACCCTGGCATGATTCCATATGAACCACTGTCCCACCCTTGCATGATTCCATATGAACAACTGTCCACCCTGGCATGATTCCATGGGAACCACTGTCCACCCTGGCATGATTACACGGGAACCACTGTCCCACCCTGGCATGATTCCACGGGAACCACTGTCCACCTCTGGCATGATTCCACGAGAACCACTTTCCCACCATGGCATGATTCCATGTGAACCACTGTCCCACCCTGCATGATTCCACGGGAACCACTGCCCCACCTGGCATGATTCCACGGGAACCACTGTCCCACCCTGGCATGATTCCATATGAACCACTGTCCCACCCTGGCATGATTCCATATGAACCACTGTCCACCCTGACATGATTCCATAGAACCACTGTCCACCCTGCATGATTCCATAGAACCACTGTCCCACCCTGGCATGATTCCATATGAACCACTGTCCACCCTGGCATGATTCCATATGAACCACTGTCCCACCCTGGCATGATTCCATATGAACCACTGTCCCACCCTGGCATGATTCCACGGGAACCACTGTCCCACCATGGCATGATTCCATGTGAACCACTGTCCACCCTGGCATGATTCCACGGGAACCACTGTCACCCCGCCAGATTCATAGAACCACTGTCCCACCCTGGCATGATTCACGGAAACACTGACCACCCTTGCATGATCCACGAGAACCACTTTCCAACCCGGCATGATTCCATGTGAACACTGTCCCACCCTTGCATGATCACGGGAACCACTGCCCACCCTGGCATGATTCCACGGGAACCACTGTCCCACCATGGCATGATTCCACGTGAACCACTGTCCACCCTGGCATGATTCCACGTGAACCACTGCCCCACCCTGGCATGATTCCATCAAGACATGTCCCACCCTTGCATGATTCCATGTGAACCAACTGTCCCACCCTTGCATGATTCAACATGAACCTGTCAACACCTAGCATGATTCAACGAACACTGTCCACCCTGGCATGATACATATGAACCACTGTCCCACCCTTGCATGATTCCATATGAACAACTGTCACCCTGGCATGATTCCATATGAACCACGTCCACCCTGCATGATTACACATGAACCACTGTACACCCTGGCATGATTCCACATGAACACTGTCCACTCTGGCATGATTCCACATGAACCACTGTCCCAACCTGGCATGATTCCATATGAACCACATGTCCCACCATGGCATGATTCCACGTGAACCACGCACCTGGCATGATCCACATGAACCACTGTCCCACCCTTGCATGATTCCACGTGAAACCACGCCCACCATCGGCATGATTCCATATGAACCCACTGCCAAACCCTGCATGATTCCATATGAACACTGTCCACCCTGGCATGATTCCATATGAACCACTGTCCCACCCTGGCATGATTCCACAGGAACCACTGTCCCACCCTGGCATGATTCCATATGAACCACTGTCCACCCTGGCATGATTCCATATGAACCACTGTCCCACCCTGGCATGATTCCATATGAACCACTG
>CM026390.1:87891540-88031314 GCA_014843695.1 Archivesica marissinica | reverse complement strand
AACCACTGTCCCACTCTGGCATGATTCCACGTGAACCACTGTCCCACCCTGGCATGATTCCATGTGAACGTCCCACCCTGGCATGATTCCATGTGAACCACTGTTCCACCTTGGCATGATTCCACAGGAACCACTGTCCCACCCTGGCATGATTCCATATGAACCACTGTCCCACCCTGGTATGATTCCATGGGAACCACTGTCCCACCCTGGCATGATTCCATATGAACCACTGTCCACCTGCATGATTCCATGGAACCACTGTCCCACCTGGCATGATTCCATATGAACCACTGTCCCACCCTGGCATGATTCCATGTGAACCACTGTCCACCCTGGCATGATTCCATAAACACTGTCCCACCCTGGCATGATTCCACGGGAACCACTGTCCCACCCTGGCATGATTCCACGGGAACCACTGTCCCACCCTGGCATGATTCCATGTGAACCACTGTCCCACCCTGGCATGATTCCATGGGAACCACTGTCCCACCCTGGCATGATTCCACGGGAACCACTGTCCCACCCTGGCATGATTCCATGTGAACCACTGTCCCACCCTGGCATGATTCCATGTGAACCACTGTCCCACCCTGGCATGATTCCAGGGAACCACTGTCACCTGCATGATTCCAGGAACCACTGTCCCACCCTGGCATGATTCCATGGGAACCACTGTCCCACCCTGGCATGATTCCATGTGAACCACTGTCCCACCCTGGCATGATTCCATGGGAACCACTGTCCCACCCTGCATGATTCCATATGAACCACTGTCCCACCCTGGCATGATTCCACGGGAACCACTGTCCCACCCTGGCATGATTCCATATGAACCACTGTCCCACCCTGGCATGATTCCATATGAACCACTGTCCACCCTGGCATGATTCCATGGGAACCACTGTCCCACCCTGGCATGATTCCACGGGAACCACTGTCCCACCCTGGCATGATTCCATGTGAACCACTGTCCCACCCTGGCATGATTCCATGGGAACCACTGTCCCACCCTGGCATGATTCCATGTGAACCACTGCCCCACCCTGGCATGATTCCACTGGAACCACTGCCCCACCCTGGCATGATTCCACGGGAACCACTGCCCCACCCTGGCATGATTCCACGGGAACCACTGCCCCACCCTGGCATGATTCCATATGAACCACTGTCCCACCCTGGCATGATTCCATTTGAACCACTGTTCCACCTTGGCATGATTCCACAGGAACCACTGTCCCACCCTGGCATGATTCCATGGGAACCACTGTTCCACCTTGGCATGATTCCATATGAACCACTGTCCCACCCTGGCATGATTCCATCGGAACCACTGTCCCTACCTGGCATGATTCCACGGGAACCACTGTCCCACCATGGCATGATTCCATGTGAACCACTGTCCCACCTGGTATGATTCCATATGAACCACTGTCCCCCTGGCATGATTCCATGGTAACCACTGTCCACCCTGGCATGATTCCATATGAACCACTGTCCACCCTGGCATGATTCCATATGAACCACTGTCCCACCCTGGCATGATTCCATATGAACCACTGTCCCTCCCTGGCATGATTCCATATGAACCACTGTCCACCCTGACATGATTCCATAGGAACCACTGTCCACTCTGGCATGATTCCATATGAACCACTGTCCCACCCTGGTATGATTCCATATGAACCACTGTCCACCCTGGCATGATTCCATATGAACCACTGTCCACCCTGGCATGATTCCATATGAACCACTGTCCCACACTGGCATGATTCCACGGGAACCACTGTCCCACCATGGCATGATTCCATGTGAACCACTGTCCACCCTGGCATGATTCCACGGGAACCACTGTCCCACCCTGGCATGATTCCATGGGAACCACTGTCCACCCTGGCATGATTCCATGGGAACCACTGTCCACCCTGGCATGATTCCATGGGAACCACTGTCCACTCTGGCATGATTCCACGGGAACCACTGTCCCACCCTGGCATGATTCCATGTGAACCACTGTCCCACCCTGGCATGATTCCACGGGAACCACTGCCCCACCCTGGCATGATTCCACGGGAACCACTGTCCCACCCTGGCATGATTCCACGGGAACCACTGTCCCACCCTGGCATGATTCCATGTGAACCACTGCCCCACCCTGGCATGATTCCACTGGAATCACTGCCCCACCCTGTCATGATTCCACGGGAACTACTGCCCCACCCTGGCATGATTCCACGGAACCACTGCCCCACCCTGGCATGATTCCATATGAACCACTGCCCCACCCTGGCATGATTCCATATGAACGTCCCACCCTGGCATGATTCCATGTGAACCACTGTTCCACCTTGGCATGATTCCACAGGAACCACTGTCCCACCCTGGCATGATTCCATATGAACCACTGTCCCACCCTGGTATGATTCCATGGGAACCACTGTCCCACCCTGGCATGATTCCATATGAACCACTGTCCCACCCTGGCATGATTCCATGTGAACCACTGTCCCACCTTGGCATGATTCCACAGGAACCACTGTCCCACCCTGGCATGATTCCATATGAACCACTGTTCCACCTTGGCATGATTCCATATGAACCACTGTCCCACCCTGGCATGATTCCATATGAACCACTGTTCCACCTTGGCATGATTCCATATGAACCACTGTCCCACCCTGGCATGATTCCATGAACCACTGTCCCACCCTGGCATGATTCCATGTGAACCACTGTCCCACCTTGGCATGATTCCATGTGAACCACTGTCCCACCCTGGCATGATTCCACTGGAACCACTGTCCCACCCTGTCATGATTCCATGGGAACCACTGCCCCACCCTGGCATGATTCCACGGGAACCACTGCCCCACCCTGGCATGATTCCATATGAACCACTGTCCCACCCTGGCATGATTCCATGTGAACCACTGTTCCACCTTGGCATGATTCCACGGAACCACTGTCCCACCCTGGCATGATTCCATATGAACCACTGTTCCACCTTGGCATGATTCCATATGAACCACTGTCCCACCCTGGCATGATTCCATATGAACCACTGTCCCACCCTGGTATGATTCCATGGGAACCACTGTCCCACCCTGGCATGATTCCATATGAACCACTGTCCACCCTGGCATGATTCCATGTGAACCACTGTCCCTCCCTGGCATGATTCCATATGAACCACTGTCCCTCCCTGGCATGATACCACGGGAACCACTGTCCACCCTGGTATGATTCCATATGAACCACTGTCCCACCCTGGCATGATTCCATGTGAACCACTGTCCCACCCTTGCATGATTCCATGGGAACCACTGTCCCACCTGGGCATGATTCCACGGGAACCACTGTTCCACCTTGGCATGATTCCATATGAACCACTGTCCCACCCTGGCATGATTCCATATGAACCACTGTCCCTCCCTGGCATGATTCCATACGAACCACTGTGCACCCTGGCATGATTCCATATGAACCACTGTCCCACCCTGGTATGATTCCACGGGAACCACTGTCCCACCATGGCATGATTCCATGTGAACCACTGTCCCACCCTGGCATGATTCCATATGAACCACTGTCCACCCTGGCATGATTCCATGGGAACCACTGTCCACCCTGGCATGATTCCATCGGAACCACTGTCCCACCCTGGCATGATTCCACGGGAACCACTGTCCCACCCTGGCATGATTCCATGTGAACCACTGTCCCACCCTGGCATGATTCCACGGGAACCACTGCCCCACCCTGGCATGATTCCACGGGAACCACTGTCCCACCCTGGCATGATTCCACGGGAACCACTGTCCCACCCTGGCATGATTCCATGTGAACCACTGCCCCACCCTGGCATGATTCCACTGGAATCACTGCCCCACCCTGTCATGATTCCACGGGAACTACTGCCCCACCCTGGCATGATTCCACGGGAACCACTGCCCCACCCTGGCATGATTCCATATGAACCACTGCCCCACCCTGGCATGATTCCATATGAACCACTGTCCCACCCTGGCATGATTCCACGTGAACCACTGTTCCACCTTGGCATGATTCCACGAGAACCACTTTCCCACCATGGCATGATTCCATGTGAACCACTGTCCCACTCTGGCATGATTACACAGGAACCACTTCCCACCCTGGCATGATTCCATATGAACCACTGTCCCACCCTGGTATGATTCCATATGAACTACTGTCCCACCCTGGCATGATTCCATATGAACCACTGTCCCACCCTTGCATGATTCCACGGGAACCACTGTCCCACCCTGGCATGATTCCATATGAACCACTGCCCCACCTTGGCATGATTCCACATGAACCACTGTCCCACCCTTGCATGATTCCACGTGAACCACTGCCCCACCCTGGCATGATTCCACCTGAACCACTGTCCCACCCTGGCATGATTCCACGGGAACCACTGTCCCACTCTGGCATGATTCCATGGGAACCACTGTCCCACCATGGCATAATTCCATGTGAAGCACTGTCCCACTCTGGCATGATTCCACGGGAACCACTGTCCCACCCTGGCATGATTCCACGGGAACCACTGTCCCACTCTGACATGATTCCATGGGAACCACTGTCCCACCATGGCATGATTCCATGTGAACCACTGTCCCACCCTGGCATGATTCCACGGGAACCACTGTTCCATCTTGGCATGATTCCACGAGAACCACTTTCCCACCATGGCATGAATCCATGTGAACCACTGTCCCACTCTGGCATGATTCCACGGGAACCACTGTTCCACCTTGGCATGATTCCACGAGAACCACTGTTTCACCCTGGCATGATTCCATATGAACCACTGTCCCACCCTGGCATGATTCCATGTGAACCACTGTCCCACCCTGGCATGATTCCATATGAACCACTGTCCCACCCTGGCATGATTCCATATGAACCACTGTCCACCCTGGCATGATTCCACAGGAACCACTGTCCCACCCTGGTATGATTCCATATGAACCACTGTCCACCCTGGCATGATTCCACGGGAACCACTGTCCCACCCTGGTATGATTCCATATGAACCACTGTCCCACCCTTGCATTATTCCGTGGGAACCACTGTCCCACCCTGGCATGATTCCACGGGAACCACTGTTTCACCATGGTATGATTCCATATGAACCACTGTCCACCCTTGCATAATTCCACGGGAACCACTGTCCCACCCTGGCATGATTCCATGGGAACCACTGTCCCACCCTGACATGATTCCACGAGAACCACTGTCCCACCCTTGCATGATTCCACGGGAACCACTGTCCCACAGAATGTTCAGTACTGGTCTGTATGGAGCAGAATGTTTGGTACTGTTCTGTGTGGAGCAGCATGTTCAGTACTGTTCTGTATGGAGCAGAATGTTCAGTACTGTTCTGTATGGAGCAGAATGTTCAGTACTGTTCTGTGTGGAGCAGCATGTTCAGTACTGTTCTGTATGGAGCAGAATGTTCAGTACTGTTCTGTATGGAGCAGAATGTTCAGTAGTTCTGTATGGAGCAGCATGTTCAGTACTGGTCTGTATGGAGCAGCATGTTCAGTACTGTTCTGTATGGAGCAGAATGTTCAGTACTGTTCTGTATGGAGCAGAATGTTTGGTACTGTTCTGTGTGGAGCAGCATGTTCAGTACTGTTTTGTATGGAGCAGAATGTTCAGTACTCTTTTGTATGGAGCAGAATGTTCAGTACTGTTCTGTATGGAGCAGAATGTTCAGTACTGTTCTGTATGGAGCAGAATGTTCAGTACTGTTCTGTATGGAGCAGAATGTTCAGTACTGTTCTGTGTGGAGCAGAATGTTCAGTAGTTCTGTATGGAGCAGAATGTTCAGTACTGTTCTGTATGGAGCAGAATGTTCAGTAGTTCTGTATGGAGCAGAATGTTCAGTACTGTTCTGTATGGAGCAGAATGTTCAGTAGTTCTGTATGGAGCAGAATGTTCAGTACTGTTCTGTATGGAGCAGAATGTTCAGTACTGTTCTGTATGGAGCAGAATGTTCAGTAGTTCTGTATGGAGCAGAATGTTCAGTACTGTTCTGTATGGAGCAGAATGTTCAGTACTGTTCTGTGTGGAGCAGAATGTTTGGTACTGTTCTGTGTGGAGCAGAATGGTCAGTACTGTTCTGTATGGAGCAGAATGTTCAGTACTGTTCTATATGGAGCAGAATGTTCAGTACTGTTCTGTATGGAGCAGAATGTTCAGTGCTGTTCTGTGTGGAGCAGAATGTTTGGTACTGTTCTGTGTGGAGCAGAATGTTCAGTACTGTTCTGTATGGAGCAGAATGTTCAGTACTGTTCTGTATGGAGCAGAATGTTCAGTACTGTTATGTATGGAGCAGAATGTTCAGTACTGTTCTGTATGGAGCAGAATGTTTGGTACTGTTCTGTGTGGATCAGAATGTTCAGTACTGGTCTGTATGGAGCAGAATGTTCAGTACTGTTCTGTATGGAGCAGAATGTTCAGTACTGTTCTATATGGAGCAGAATGTTCAGTACTGTTCTGTATGGAGCAGAATGTTCAGTGCTGTTCTGTGTGGAGCAGAATGTTTGGTACTGTTCTGTGTGGAGCAGAATGTTCAGTACTGTTCTGTATGGAGCAGAATGTTCAGTACTGTTCTGTATGGAGCAGAATGTTCAGTACTGTTCTGTATGGAGCAGAATGTTTGGTACTGTTCTGTATGGAGCAGAATGTTTGGTACTGTTCTGTATGGAGCAGAATGTTCAGTACTGTTCTGTATGGAGCAGAATGTTTGGTACTGTTCTGTATGGAGCAGAATGTTCAGTACTGTTCTGTATGGAGCAGAATGTTCAGTACTGTTCTGTATGGAGCAGAATGTTTGGTACTGTTCTGTATGGAGCAGAATGTTTGGTACTGTTCTGTATGGAGCAGAATGTTTGGTACTGTTCTGTATGGAGCAGAATGTTTGGTACTGTTCTGTATGGAGCAGAATGTTCAGTACTGTTCTGTATGGAGCAGAATGTTCAGTACTGTTCTGTGTGGAGCAGAATGTTCAGTACTGTTATGTGTGGAGCAGAATATTCAGTATTGTACTGACATAGCACACAACATGACTATACTAGAGGACATAGAAAACGCACACTTCGGATAAGTGTATTTTTACATGAAAAACAATAACTATATAAATACATAGTTTTATATATTATGGAATATTTTTAGTTGTTCATTTTGTGTTTTGTAATAAAGATGTGATATATCTTTGATGGAATCCTTCGTATTTCATTTTCATGTAATAATAATCATATAATGTAGGCGTACGTTTTCTATGTTCTCTAGTATACAATAACTGGATAGTCAGGTGAGCGATTCAGGGCCTCTAGGCTGCATGTGATCGATTGCGGGGCCTCTAGGCCAACACGTTTTATTGTGTTTCTTTCAAACATAGGCAGCAACACATATCCAAAAGAAATTATAGGCAACACAAAATGAAATTAGTTCTGGTAAAGTTTCAATTGAATATCTGTGAGGCTTATTATGCTAGGCTGTTCTTGTAAATGTCATACTGATTATATTAAACCAGATCATTTCAGTGCTTTTGTCAAATTGGCAATTTTGTAGAACAAAAGATAAGAAGCATTTTAATGTAATTTCCTGTTTTCAAAAATAGTTTTCCTATTTTAGAATGTCTACTGTTGTCTATAATTATGTCTCATCTTTTTCTATCTACACTCTTACAAATGCAGAAGTCATGACAAAAAAACAAGATCTATTGACTTTTTAAGTTCTTCACTGGAATGCAAATAAAGCAGGATTTGGTTGGTTTGCATTAATTGGTCTATATCCATGCATTTCAACAGTATAATTATCATGATGGAGACAATGTTTAGTGTCCTCACAAAAAGTTTTGTGTCCCAAAAAAAGTTGTGTCCCAAAAAAGATTATGTCCCAAAAAACAAATTGTATCCCAAAAAAGAGTGTGTCCCAAAAACAAATTGTATCCCAAAAAAGATTGTGTCCCAAAAACAAATTGTGTCCCAAAAAAGATGGTATCCCACAAACAAATTGTATCCAGAAAACAAATTGTATCCCAAAAACAAATTGTGTCCCAAAAAAGTTGTGTCCCAAAAAAGATTATGTCCCAAAAACAAATTGTATCCCCAAAAACAAATTTTGTCCCAAAAAAGTTGTGTCCCAAAAAAGTTGTGTCCCAAAAAAAGTGATTATTGAAGATGATGAGTTCATTGAAGTATGTTATATTCTCTTGTAGAATGTCGTCTCGTGTTGCATGTCATTGATCATCCTACAGCAAGGCAAATTACAGATATTATTCTCTGTTTTAATCACTGTATAAGTCCAAAAAAAATGTATTACAATGATTTAATCTCCCACATTCATCATCTTTGTTATCATTAATGAAGACTGAACGCGGCTGTTTATTGCTATAGGTAGACAGGCCACACCATGATACTTTTGAGAAGAGATTTTACTGTCAAGAATTGTGGTTCTAATTGCGCTTTCATTCATCTAATAATAACAATTTTATGTCGCATGAATGTATAACAAAAGTCGGATGTTCTATATGAGTCACTCGTGATGTTCTATATGAGTCACTTGTGATGTTCTATATGAGTCACTCGTGATGTTCATTTGCACATGTACGTACCGGTAGTGAATGTTCGCTTTTTTTATCTTAAAATTGCCTTGTGTTTAGGATGATAAATCACATGATATCCGACAACAGCATCTTTTCTTTAATTCCTCGGTTGGCTAGATCATTAATAATTACTCATTGTCAGGATGCGACATGTCTTCATCAAATTGTGAGAAATTAATGAAATTCTAAACAAATGTGCCACACATGATACCCTATTTAGAAATATCAGCCCTGGGCTAGATCTTATTAGGTGACGATGTATGCAGGCAAGTTGCCAATTTTATTTTTGGAGTTTCACATTTGTAATTGTTTTCTGTAAATCTTAATCAACATAGATCCAGATCAGCCGCAGCTTAACACCGCCGCATCTATCTATCTATCTATCTATCTATCTTCCGTTAATGTCGAACCCCTCGCGGGGATGTAGACATGTAAGGATCTAGGTTGTTTCCTATTCAGACAAGTAATTTAGCGCCACTATCCAAATAGCAAGCAGCATAGAGCCTGATCAGATGTCACGTTCTATGCCGTATAATCTGTATGATTTGCTGTTTGCAAAAACAACTTTAGTCGCGATTGACAGGTTATGGGTTAAAGAAAATGCTACAGTACACTATGAGTAGTCCTTGGCTCAGAGCTATCGTTATACAATGCATAACTTTGACATCAATTTCAAAATCTGTTATCTAATGTCCGATTAGCGCAGTGGTTAGCACGCTCACTTCTCACCAATGTAACCCGGGTTCGATCCTCGGATCGGGAAATATGTGAGATGGTACGGTGGTCGCCAGATCGGACAGGTGGGGTTTCTCCGGGTACTCCGGTTTCCTCCCACACGAATGACCACATTTACGCTTTCATCCGCGCCAACGATAGTGATTAATATAAGTTGTTAGAACTTGCTTCGCAATCGTTGTAAAATAAATAAACATTAAAGTAGCCTGTCTTACAGGATTTATAGTGTTTATAGCTAGATGATGATTTTTAGTGCCACTGGATTTTCGACACAATGTTGTTTTTATTGTTTGTTTTTTTCCATCTTCACAGTGCGTATGAATACATACAGTACTCATTTGCATAGTTATTACACTAGTGAAATACAAATATGTAATGGCGTCATTTACCCGTCTGCAGCGCAAATTATGCTAAAAAATATATATCTGTTAACTCACACAACAAATGGATTACATGACAAAATGCTGATTGTGACAATTTACACAAGTCTCTATTATTGAAAATTAGTACAAAATTGCTCGTTAAAAGAAAAATCACGTAGCTATTTGTCCTAATACTTAGGAGTTTCGTGGAAAATGACACATAATGACACATAGGATGCTGTGAACTTCTGCTCCATTAGGCCGAAATAACAACATTAACAGT
The DNA here is from genome assembly GCA_014843695.1 of Archivesica marissinica. Taxonomy (NCBI): domain Eukaryota; kingdom Metazoa; phylum Mollusca; class Bivalvia; order Venerida; family Vesicomyidae; genus Archivesica; species Archivesica marissinica. The sequence goes on along the minus strand of CM026390.1, from coordinate 88,021,287 downwards.
ATTTGGAGTAAATTTAGATTTCCCCACAAAATCAATTTCAGTTGTATAAACGTTAAAGCGACACTACATCGGTGAAAACTCAAATGTCTGCAGAATGTAATTTGCTATTATATGGTATAATTATTTTCCCCAAATATTTGCCTCAAAACCCGAGTATTTCAACAAATAAACAAACGAAACAAAATAATGTAAATACATCCATGTGTAATACAACGCGTTTATCCTGAATAACACGTGTTATGGTACATATTTACCGTGATATCTCGCATGTGTGCCTATGCATATCTATTTCTAGAGAAATCTTAGTTAAATTATCTCTAATCGAAAGTATCGCGTGTTTAGTATTGACTTCAATGACAACAAATGTCAATTCAGGAGCACGGATGACCGCTATATGAAATCTTACTTTCACTCTTGAAAGTTTGTATACCACAACAACACTGTTTAATGATTCAATGTTAGTGTTCGAATGTATTCAGAAGAATTTGTAGTAACAATGCATGAATACGTGAACAAATGCATTTTATTTGCTTTTTGCGATGTAATGTCGATATAATCAATGGATTATGGCATTGAAATCCTTCGCATTACCAAAATTAGTTTTGCCATTTAAGTCTTAAATAACCTTACATAATCTTCGTAATTTATACGATCATGTTTGAATTTGTATGTAACTAGCATTAGCATTCATATGCTCTGGTGTGGGACAAGGATTTCTCGCACACCTACTGGCCACGACACCTGTTTCCAGCTAGTTTCCACCCATGCGGAATTTCGTTATTCTTAACTCCACGCGTCATTTGTCTCTCATGTCGTGTAGGATATTGGTTCTTTCAATAATGATGACGTCTTGCAATTATTCCTTTTGCTAATATGAAATGCACACATTTATTTAATATATCTAAAAGTGAACAACTTTGAATCGAGAACATTGTCTGTGTGTGTGTGTTTTACGTTTATTTATCGTCGCTACCGTTTGCCCATATGAGCGACGCCTCCTGAAGAGATTAGTCATTTTAGATTTTTGGAGGATAGTGCAATGATACAGACAGAGACCCATTCCAGAGTCTCCTCTGGTTCTTTTACGGGCACGGTGTAGAGCACCGACATGAAACCTCGGTTTAAAGCCCCATTGTCTATTTTCAACGTTTTATCATATTTCTACTGACTATTGGCCTATTTTATACATACTCACACTCGTGAATTACGACATCCAACCAATTCATTAAATTGTCTGTCTGATAGTTCGCAATAAAAAGCGTGTCCTGGCCAGTAGGAGCGCCAGAAATAGTATCCATCAGTATGCACTGGTGTGGGACAAGGATATTCCATCCTCATGACCAGAATATTTCGTCAGATACTCGGGTGCCTGTCCATGCCGGAAATACTGTTCTGACAAACTCTCTTTCTCTTTCCCTCTTCTCTCTCTCTCTACTGTACATACACCGACTCTCTCTATTGTACGTACACCGACTTATTTCACCTTTTCACTTCATTAATGCTAGTCGGAGTATAACTCGAAAACTATTCACGGATATCAAATGCAACTTTACAACAGTGATGCAGGGCAATGAAACTTGAGTTCAATGCAAGAACCATAACTCTCTTGTACATACCAAAATTATCTCCCCTTTTCACTTCATTATATGGTGTCCGCTTCATTTAATGGTGTCCGCAACATAATTCTAACTATTTTAAAGGAAATCTAATGAAACTTTAAACATTTATATGGGACAATGTAGGCTGTGTTCCAGTCTGTCGATATTTCACTAATTTATCAGAAACTCAATACGGCCCAATTAATGATCTCAGTATTAAAATATATTTATATGACTGACCAGGCAAACTATATCAATGCCTGTTCCAGGCTAGGGACAATGAGGCGTGATGCAGAGGGCAAGAACTATACATGTCTGTGTTATGCTTACTGAATTATCTCACATTTGCATTTTTTTAAATGCTAGTGTTATTTGTTTGTAAAACTTCGATAATAAATACAGTTTGAATTGAATTGACATATATGAGCTCTGACAGGAAAAATGTCAAACCTGTGTTAAGCAGTCAGCCAAGAGAATCACAGAAAGTGGCTGCCTATCACAGGTGGCTTCTTAATAGAGATCAACTGTATAATATAACAACATACTGGGAATCTGGAAACTGGCTGCTTAATACATGTTGGCTGCTTAATGTACATGGAAGTCCCCATTCTGGTAAATGTATTCATGGAAGTCCCAATTCTGGGTGTTCATGGAACATCTAGCTGTGTCTAGCTTTACTGCTATACTGCAGTCTCGTACATTAATGAGTCCCTCATCATGGCGTCGTGAAAGTTCCTGTCCTTGTCCTGACTTTTATTCTTTATATTCCGGAGGACTGATTACATTTGGAATAACAACCATATAACAGCGTATGTCATAATAATGGCCACATTAGTACATAAGAAGGCAGTAATGGTCTCATAGGAAAGATATTTCATGACAGAATTAAGGCAGTAATTAGAAATTTCTTTCTGTAATGTCCCTAGATGATTTAATTGAGAGAATTATTAAGCCAGTTTTATTGCCGCTGTACATTTTAGTAGATACATTGTGCATACTGGTAATTATAACTTTAGGTAGTAAAGGTACTGTGAGTTCTGTCCATTATCCTTAGGTGTGAGTGTCTATCTTTTGTCTTATTTTGTCTGAAGGTCAGGGTCAGCTATAGGAATTGACCAGTTGACCTGAGTTTTTACATCCGGTCACAATTTCTACAACCGATATTTCAGAAACGTGTTTGTGTCAATTTTAATGAACATTTAATGAAATTATCCCCACACTACCTAATTAGTTAGATGTTACTCTTTTGGTAGAACTCGATGGCTTCAATAGGAAATCCCTTAAAACATAGTTTCCTCTATTTTTCAAATACAATTTCCTTTGGCCAGTTAACAAACAGTGAATATGGCCAAAAGACATAATATACAATGAACAAATATATATATGCGCTTAAGACCTATTAATCTAGCATACATAACGACTGTATATGAATAACACATTTGAATGCATACTTAAGAAGCATTTAAGCCAACAAGGGTTTCTTTTCTATTTTAATAGCATCAGCCACACATTTTGCAATATTCGATAAGGTGTCTTATTTCTACACAAATTCAAACGGCCAATGAACATTTGCTGAGGTATTTATTTCTAACAATAGCATATTTATGACAACATAATAAAAAGTGGTATTCGGATTCAATCACATTACATGTGCATAATTTACAAATTCGTTAATTTCTAGGAACTCTAGATAATCTACCAAATTCTCTTTCAAGGTTAGGTGAACATAATCTAAAGCATGTTAATTGTTTTCTTATTGTACTATTAGATATAACCTCGAGATATATTTCATAAAAAAAGAAGTTTTGAATTGTCTAAAGTATTCTAGTCTTGATACATTCTGAATAGATGCATTCTATTAGTTTATGCATTGGTCACGCAAACATTGTTTGAGCATTGGAAATAATTTATCTCTTGATTAAAAGTATGCCATATATCTCCATACCCTAGTCTATCTAATACACGCAATATGTTTAGCCCAATAGTTATTGCTACCATTACGCTGGTCATCAAAAGCTTTATGCATAGGTGAAACAGGAGTCTTCACTTTTTTAGCCAGTATTTGAAACCTTTTCACTTTTTTAGCCAGTATTTGAAACCTTTTCTTTGCAACTTAAGTTTTGTGTTTGTTGACGAACACCTTTTATATCATATATGCCCCAAAGATGATCGGCACTAATAAAGTAAAATGGGCAAAGTCATGGACTCAATAAACACAATTATGTTTTGGTATCAACATTAAGTCTACTACTAAATAATGCCAGAAAAGCATACATAGGCATGCATTCAGTGCATGTTCAGACACAGTTTTACCTACATGTTCATGTATAAGTACAATTTGCAACCAGATAAACATAATCATCCACAACAGCTATTATTTCTTCATTTGCAAACCATTGATTTTTCAGTTAAATTGTTAAAATCAATATGTTCTCGCATATCATTCAATTTGATAAATAATATAAAAGGCAAAGGTGACAGTGGTTCACCTTGTTTCAAGCCAATTGACACACCCACACATCTGACATAAATATTTGACGAACATGACTGCACATTTTCATAAATCGCCCTAAGCAGTTTTATCATTTTACTTTTAATAAGTTGATACATAATGCATCAACAATGTGCCAACAGTCTTTTTCCTAATCAATGAAAGCACAGTACAATTTAGATTTAATATTAAGAACCGTTTGTATTATAGAATGAAGTCAATGTATGTAGTCAGCTGTATTATGCTTATCTCTAAAACCAAATTGTAGTTCACTGGAAACAATTTCAGATTCACACCATTTATTTAACCCATTTCTTAGACTGAGTAAGGACCGCTTCCGTGGTCGAGTAGTTAAGGTCGCTGACTTGTATACCACTGTAACCTATCATCACTGATTTACAGACGGATCTGTAGTCCAGCGTGTTACCACTTACAGGTTGGCTTAAGCGTGTGACATATTACTGTGTGTTAGTAGAGAGTTATTGCTCCTCCGAGATATAACCTAAACATATTTTAATTTTCAAGCATTACATGATGTACATTTATCTATTCCGAACTAAACAAACACTCGCAAGTCACAATAATGTCACAGACGGATCAGTGGTCCAGTGGTATTCACAGTTTTGGCATTAATGAGCTAATAAGAAATTAGCACAAACATACACTACAACACATATCTTTTCAACACCATAAGTAACACCTATATCAAAACCCATTAGATATACAACTAAGTCATTACAGACGGATATGTAGTCCAGTGGTAACACACTGGACTGGTAATCCAGGGATCGCAGGTTCGATCGTCTGACCCTAATAAAATTAACACTCTTTCAGATGGGACTTTAAACCGAGGTCTCGTGTCGGTGCTGAACACTGTGCACGTAAAAGAACCAGAGGAGACTCTGGAATGGGTCTCTGTCTGTATAATTGCACTACCCTCCAAAATCTAAAATTACTAATCTCTTCAGGAGGCGTCGCTCATATGGGCAACCGGTAGCGACGATAAATAAACGTAAAACACACACACTGATTGTCACTGCTTCGAGTTACACTCAGGTGTTGTCGGTCTATATGAAAATATTGGTAGTTTCTTACAGAGGTTGTTACACCAAGTACTGGTTAACCTCTGGAGCCTGCCCAGGAAAGTTGTTGTTAGGTAAACTGCCCGCCGGCGATATGGTGTTGTTGACTAAGTGAACATATGTTACCAACATCTACAAGTCTTAGAGTTATCCTACGATAGTTAGAGCGATTAACAAGGCCAATGAAAGATGCACATCCTATTGATAATTACTTATATCCATTAATGATATAAACTAACTAATTACTTATATCCATTAATGATATAAACTAACTAATTACTTATATCCATTAATGATATAAACTAACTAATTACTTGTATCCATTAATGATATAAACTAACTAATTACTTATATCCATTAATGATATAAACTAACTAATTACTTGTATCCATTAATGATATAAACCAACTAATTACTTGTATCCATTAATGATATAAACTAACTAATTACTTATATCCATTAATGATATAAACTAACTAATTACTTATATCAATTAATGATATACACTAACTAATTACTTGTATCCATTAATGATATAAACTGACTCATTGCCGATTGTGCTGCCTGCATGACAGCCTTACATGATGTTGAAATCTCAAGGGCATTTAACGTGTTATACAATTGTATGAATATTGAAATCTTGAGGAGGCACACATGTCCAGTAATCCCATAATTGGAGTCATTGTATTTAGTGATTGCATAGGTCATAATGAAACTGATATGAATCAAATCAAATTTATTCACTCAGTGCATCATACATGATACAAACATGAGGTATATATATAGTAATACGGTTTTAAACAGCGGTACATAGCAAATCTAATTTACAGAGAGCAAACAGAATATGTTTCGTAAAACGTAACCATCTATTGTTTACACTTTATTTAAATAATTTGACTAGATATATTTATTTTGTCGTATTACATCATGTTGCAATATTGTATATGGAGAAACCTCGAAAAGAAATGCAATGTGGACACACACGTTTTCGACTACATTCTGAAATATCAAGCGGCTACCTTTTCCCATCCCAATATAAAAACTAATTGAGATCATAAACAATGTCACATAAAAACACAATTTCTACAGGTTTTATTTAGTATGGTTAATCCTAAATATACAGCAACAAATGAAATTTACATAAATACATCAGTATGCCACATCAATGTTTTGATCTTGCAGTTGCGTGTGTTACAGTGTAAGATTTTGTCACAATTGGTTGAATATAGCTTCAACACAAATTAAAGTGCTTAGAAAGGAAATATCTGAAATCAAATTATGTAAAGCTCATGCAAATACTTTTAAACCTCCAGTTAGGACTGTTTCTTCAAACACAGTCGCAAGTTCTTCCTTGATGAAAGCTAAGCCTATTGAGGTCGGCGGATATGTGTCACATACTTTACGTCAAGTCATGGAACAGCCTGTGTACACTAGTGTGTCAATTCTTGATTCTATTTGGTAACATTATGGCACAGTAAACATGTTGCTGGATATATTTTGGTACACATTTAATATGTCAATTAAAATTGTTAAGAATATAGAGCTACACCAGTTCAAATTTAATAACGCTTATACCATCACTGTCAAAAGTGAGCTATTGTAGGTCTACTTATGAAGTTAATAGGAATTATATTTAAGTGCTGGTTTGAGCCAAATTTCATCAAGTACTATATAACCACAGTGACTTAATATGTAGTACTATTATTATACAGTTTTATATTTTATTTATTATTATAATAACGATCATTCTAATAAAATCTATACCACTCCATGGTTGTCTTGTATTTTATTCCCTTAAATTAAATGTTATTCAAATAAACTGTTTTCTTCATATTATTCCTGGTCTGACACAAACTTTATTTTGACAAAATTCATATAAACATAGATGAAAATACTTTCCATTCCACAGTCATGCAATTGGTATACTATTTGCATGAACGTTTATTTCCAGACACAAGAGAAAGCTGGCAATGTTTGTACCTGAATCCTCGTCCACTTTACAGAAGTTTACCGCCTGGTTCTTGGGGAGACGGCCGGAATATATTGACCCTCGAGTTGTTTCGCAAGGGGAGGGCAGAGAAGGTAATTTTGTGAGATCAGTGTGGCAATGAAATAACCTTTGCTGCTATGTACCGGTAGACAACTATGGAACGCCCGAAGCACACAGTCTGGATTAATGCTTAACAGCAGGTTTCATGAAGACCAGCAACTGTGTTGTGTTTGTCTTGAAGAGCTACCGCTAAATATAATTGGGACAACATAATTTAATATTGACTATCTTGAGATCTAACCCATTTTCTGTATGTTTATAAAATGTAAGATTATGTTGAATTTTATCCTTATATGTTCAAATGCAACAACATATTATTAAACAAATCTACATAGGACCTGCTTCATCTGCCATAATCATTGTACATATATACATATTATTATAGTAGATATATAGAACTATAAGTTTAAACTTTATTTATTTTACAATGATTGCGAAGCAAGTTCTAACAACTTATATTAATCACTCTCGTTGGCGCTGTTGAAAGCGTAAATGTGGTCATTTGTGTGGGAGAAAACCGGAGTAGCTGTAGAAAACCCACCTGTCTGATCTGGCGACCACCATACCATCTCACATACTTCCCGGTCCGAGGATCGAACCCGAGTTGCATTGGTGAGAAGCGAGCGCGCTAACTACTAAGCTAATCGGACAGCCAAATTAGAACTATAATATGTATAAATCCCCAATCATATCTTTAGCCCATTCAACACAAAGTAACTTACATCGACTTGTAACATATTTTTAGACCAATAAATTAATAAGAAAATTACATTTGGACCAGTTAATTTATGAAAATGGGTAACACGTTTACTGGTAAAAAGTACCGTCGCATCAGGATCTACACTTTTTGTAAGTCTATTTAGAGGCATGTGGTGTTGAAAGGGCTAAGACACACCTTTTAGACTACTATCACTCTCTAGTGTGTTTTTGTTCATATCTAGGATTGTATTAGATTGTCGCATACAGGTTCTCAAAATTGAAGATATATGTCCCCCCGTGTCTCTTGTTGAAGATATAGGTCATAATTTTAAAGTTTAAGCCATTGAAACCTTAACTTTCTTTTCAATGTATTTCCAATTCCCTAACGTGGAATGTACATAATTTAACCCCTAAAATGCCAAATAAATATTGGAAATAATGTGCAAAATGCCACGTATGATCACGATCTATGTTGTTAGCTATTCAGCCGAGTGCTTTAGCTTTACTATCCAAATAGCAAACAGCATAGAGCCTCATCAGATGGTATGTTCTGTGTAACGTTATGTGCCATCTGATCTGGATCTATGCTCTTTGCAAAAAGCAACTTTAGTTGTGATTATGAGGTTGTGGATTAATATTCATGTTATTGTAGATTAGTACAGATATTATTTTGATAGATACAGTAGAAACTCCATGTGTAAACAACAACAACAAATTGTTATACATTGAATTTCAAAGATACATTTATGTTTTGTGGAATAGGCCATTGTAGATTGTGTCTATATAGTTCAGTAAGTGTATTTTAAACAAAATAATATAGTTACGTACATGCAGTTAATCGTGTCTAAATCAAAATACAATATTCCGCACATTTATGCTATTATTATTTGGTTTATCAACAACCCAGTCCGCCTCCGTGGTCGAGTGGTTAAGGTCGCTGACTTGTATACCACTGTAACCTATCATCACTGATGGTCACGGATTCGAGCCCCGCTCAGACCGTGTCTCATTTATATGAAAAAGTTGGCAGTTTCTTACTGAGGTTGGTGGACCCAAGTACTGGTTAACCGCTGGAGCCTGCCCAGGAAAGGTGTTGTTAGGTAAACTGCCCGCCGGCGATATAGCCCAAAATGGAGCTGATGCAGGCGTAAAAACCCGAAATATAACATAACATATAACAAAAAACCTGTATAGAATTAACTGACATCATGCTCTGTCAAGAACAGTCCTCGAATAGTCGAGCTAAAAAGTACACCGCTTATCAAACATATATTTGTCCACTATTTTTGTCAGTCATTCTTCTGCAAATAACTGGAACATTGATGATCATGTGTAGCCTACGTAGAGTCGTCAATGTTATGTGCATCATATAAAAATATATAAGCAATATACCCATTAATATAAGCCATGTAATTATTTTCATTCTAGCAGTCGTGTCTTTCTGAAAAGAGTTAAAACAGTTGTTCTGTAATTTAACACCTCAATTTCTGATAGGTTTCAACAGGCTGTCGATTTTCCACATAGTGTTTTGAGGTCCCAAATTGGTAACCCCATTTATTTTTCTAAAGCATACATACATTGCATTATGCAAAAATATGTATTACATACAAATCGAACACACAGTATAAGTTTTAGGAAAATCTAAATATGTACACACGACAATTGATTATTAACATGCATTAGATAGATAGATTTCTTTAGTTATAGAGGGTGACCTAATTACTTCTGAACTAATCTTCCTTAGGGCCCTTTTAAATTTCTTAACTATAGCATTAATGCATACACAATAATTATAACCAAAGTACACAGTTCCATGCAAATGGACAATTTAGGCACTTTTGAGTACCCGTTGGTCAGATTTGCCACAGTTATAAAGATGATAACATGTTAGATAATTGTCTAATGCCATGTTTGTGTTTACAGTGACTAGAGTGAGATCGCAAGGGTTTGTGACGGTATCATTCAATGTTGTGATGAAAGACATGAAGAAACTAGGTTACGATGTGCTGCCATCCGACGTTTCTACCGTCAATGTACCAGAAAATGTTGGCATGGCAACCACGGAAGCTTGATCTACACACATTGACCTTCGATTTAATGACATGATTTATCTAAAACATCTTACTGTGATATTCAGATCTATGTGAATCAAGGTGACCATTTTAATTCAGCATGAAAATATGATTGCGGCACCAAGTCTCGATTTCGAAAATTTATATTTGAGAAATGCAATATTCTTTTTTATCACATAACTTTGTTTGTATTCAGTGTAATACAGTGATGCCATAAATATTTATGTGACCACATGTTTAATAACACCTGGAAGGATTCTGATTGGTTGCGGCATGACATTGACAGCTTGCAATATACATTCGATACATACATGTTGTTTGTGTTCATGCTTTATTTGTTGAGAATCGACTGCTTAGATCAATACAATTCTAAATATGAACTAGTGATATACAGTGATTAATAATATTGTGTCGATTATTTGCGTGGAGTATCAGGGACTATTTACTACGGCGTACGGATGCAGCTTAACCCTTTCAACACCACAGACCTCTAAATAGGCTTACAAAAAGTGTAGATCCAGATGAGCCGGCTCGTGACGAGCCGTCTCATCAGGATCTGCACTTTTTGCCAGTGATATGACTATTTTTAGACATAATTACCCATTTTGATAAATGAACTTGTCCAAATGTGATTTTCTGATTCATTTATTGGTTTATGAATATCATGGACCAGTCCATGTGAGTTACTTGGTGTTGAATGGGTTAATGTAGTAAGGCTAAAACATATACTGGCAAACAGAAAAGTTTTATTTCTTCAAATTTATAATTGTTACTGTGGTAATGTGATAAAAGGGATTTGTTTAACAGCAAAATTCTTAAATACATTTCATAAAAATTAATATGGTGTGAAATCGCCACTCGTGTAAGATCCTGTCAGCGCACACTCTCAACTGAAACACTGAGAAGAATTCCATGAGACACTTGTAATTTAATGATATGAATTGTGTAAACAAATAGTGCTTATATGATAAACTCAAATTATTTAACATTAATGAGGAGTAATATGCAACAAAACTATTATTCTCAAAGAAATGGCCCTGTAGACATTTTTTTGAAATAATTTTAACATTTAGTTTCCATCATAAGACGGTGTTTTTACTGCCTACAAGCTCCACAACATTTTTTCTTGTAGACATTCTTTTGAAATAATTTTAACGTTAATTTTAGTTTCCATCATAAGACGGTGTTTTTACTGCCTACAAACTCAACGACATTTTTTAAATATTGGCTTAAATTTTAATCACTTGATTTAGATATAATGCACTCAGATTGTCCAAAAACAATTATGCCTGTATGTTGGTGCAAAAGGTGAGATATAGTGTAAATGTGTATCAAAACTCTGTACGGTTGTGAAACAACAAATAAATTGCCTATTAAATATATAGTAAAAACATAGTCTGTTCATTTATATTTCCAATCTTTCATTTCTCCCGATTGCCTGTAACATCCATTGTGAAAAGGTATTCAAATAAAACTGTAAAAGAGCAAAACACTTCCAATTATAATGTTTTCAATAGCCAGTGCTCACCTGTGAATAACATCACTGTGTTTACACACTGTATTCCTCCGCCAAATAACACAGTATACCAACCTTCAGTTTGCAATGGCCTGAATTCTTATACCACATCTTTTCTACACATCAACTAGTCTGAAGTTTTTTGAAGTCACATAATTTCTCAAAAAACACAAAAACTACACTGTCTGTCATGAAAATGCATTTTTACCAAAAAGAAAAATGAACTATATTAGTTATTGGGACTACATTCGAGTGGACCGAGGATGCACTGCCTATTTACATATCTGCAACCTTGTGATCATGGATTACGCATATTCAGGATACACATGTTGTTGATGCATAGTTTTTGAACTTATTTAATATATAAATTTGCTATGTAAATCTTTTATGTTTATTAGTTGAATTATTTCGTTTCTGTAGCAAAATATTGATGGGAATATTCTATAACAGGAAGTTATATTCCAATGCAATCTTTCGTTTATGTTAGTCTTTAGAGCACTATTTCAATACATGTTAATGGAAGGCATAAGGATTACTTCACCGTTACATGCATACAAATTCATTATTACATTGCCATCAGTTATAAATATGTGCAGCAATTTTGAAAATCTGTTTTCAACTTCCTAGAAAATGATTTGCTTTGTCCATTGTGTAGAGTAGGGCCTTGTCGATGAATAATAGCCGAATTTGTTCTGATCCGATATCTAAGATCGACGTTTTGGTGGCCATTTTAAAAATATTCTTTCAACCTCATACCTTTGCATATTCATGTACAGAATGATATACATGGTACTTGTAGATCACACTTACTTCTAATATTCAACAAATACAACAATAGAACATTAAGTTTAAACTTTATTTATTTTACAACGATTGCGATGCAAGTTTTAACAACTTATATTAATCACTTTCATTGGCACGGATGAAAGCGTAAATGTTGTCATTCGTGTGGGATGAAACCGGAGTACCCGGAGAAAACCCACTTGTCCGATCTGGCGACCACCGTACCATCTCACATACTTCCATTAGTTCAATGCTTCCTCAACAGCTGAGAAACAGCAACAGGACCTGACCTCTAAGGTGTGGTCATTCATGTTCTATATAATATAGTTTGAAATATTAGTAAGAATTATTTTTCTCTATGAAATTAATGGGTCAGCCACGAGATGGGCATGGGCTTGGATAAGAATTCTGGAAATTAATTGATGATTTGATAATATTTTATTGCTCTATATACATGTATATAACAATAACAATCGTTTAACCGATACATAATTAGCAAATGGGTTGGGCCACAAGTTCTGACAACATTAGTGATTGACCCTCCGCATTAATTGATGCTGACCTCATACTGAAACTGTTGATGTTCCATCAGTTTTCAAGTACCTTATATAAATATGCAGCCACAATAATCATTTGAAGCATTTCATCTGAAGACCAAACTTATTTCGAGAGTATGTCAGTATAATATTTAGAAGGCATATTTTTAAAATCCAGTATGTATATTATTTACCACAGGTTTTTAACCAAGTTGTTTTGTCCAGTAGTGTCCATACTTCCCAGTGTATATATGTGTAGATAAACATAGACTAAGGCTAATGAACAACATTGTCTTAATAAATATTGATATAAAATAAATGGCTACTTATTATTTATTGTGCTTTGACCTAGTTTGTGAAATGTACGCTATTATCTACGTTATGTTGCGTGTTACTGTCAATGTTGCGGGACCTGTGGGATTTGTTATTTGCGGAGCAGCTAAGGATTAAGGCTGTACATACATTTGTGTGTAGAAGTTCTTCTTCATATACAAGTAAAATAAACCTGCATCGTCTATAGTCATGGTAATAAACATTTAATTATGGAAACTATCTTAACTCGGAATTCGGCTGTCCATTTTCTTCGGGTCTTTAGGTATGTCCAATTCTAAAAAGGTTCGGCATTTTGTCTGTATACGCAAAGAAGGAATTTACAATGTTTATATCTTCAATAAAACATGGCTTAGCGTGTGACGTCATTTTACTACCATTTTTGTAGTTTTGTAATGTCATTTACACACTCTAAATAATAACACCAACTATTTGTTGCTCTATTTAGATACTGTTAAGTTAGAATCTATATAATATTTGCGTTATTTATAGTGGACAAACACATGGTTTGTCGTTCTGACCTCTGGGAATGAACCACTATGGCACACGGCACACGCGTGGTTAATTCCTACACGTCAGATCCCCATATCAGGTTTTATTCACGAATAAACTGAAAATAACTGAAAGACTAATATTATTTCTTAAATTTTTGACGTTAAATTAATTGTTATACCTCTTAATAATAAGCTAGTGACATAACAAGGCCGATGACACATGAACGGAACACAAATAAATGATATATCGGGTTTATATCACAATATCTAAACAGTCGTGGTAGTGAGTTCGCATCAGATGCGAAAGGCCCGGAAGTTCGAGCCTCACTGGTGCCGTTATGAGTGTGCCCTTTAGGCAAGACATTTAAATTCCATGTTGCCCCACCTCTTAGTTTAAACATATTTTATTCGGATCAAATACATATATACATATATAAACACAATTTTTATACATTCGAACCGATATGGATGTAGAAGCAATCTCTTCTCACCTCTTCCTTGTGGCGATGGATTCCATCATGAATGAGATCTCAATAGTGATGAATACGAGCTAAAATAAATTTGTATAAAGTAAAGTATATCTAAAAATTATCATGTCAATTCCAACTCAATATGTTTTTTATTGAGAGACGTATGACTAGTTTAGTGACACACATAAACAGATGTTTTTGAAAGAATTTTGGAGACTGCGCCAACATTAATGTGGTTCTACCATCTGTAATTTTGGTCGCTTATGCTATCGGTATATTTTACTATCAATTTAAGCTTCGCTTATGATGTCAGTAATTTTTACTATTGATATAAGTTTTGCTTATGATGTCAGTAATTTTTACTATTGATATAAGTTTTGCTTATGATGTCAGTATATTTTTACTATCAATTTAAGTTTCGCTAATCTAAGAACTGCACATATATAAGATAAGAAATTCCTATTGTTTACATTACATTTTTTATTTAGTCCACAACTTTGGTTTATAACATGATTTGACCATATTTGACAGTATATCTCTTTCTAACAATGTGATGGACTGGGAAACAGTGTTCCAATGGCAAGTGTTTCGAAATGTTCACTATATTTGATATAGAAATTTAGGAAAATTTGTAATTTTAATCCTAATTTAAGTATTTTCTTCCCATTTTTCTGAAAATGTCTGAGGAGTTCCCATTCCTCATGGTGGCGGCCATATTATATGCATAGAACATGATATACCCTCTTAAAATACTTGTGACATAACATGATACATATATAACATACTGCTGACCGCCGTCACCTATGACATCATATATCAAATGGTATTCAGAACAATTATGAGCTAAAGCATTATCTATATGTGCTAATCCCGTTTATGCAATTTCAAATCCAATAAATAAACTGCTAATACCAGTCAAATAAAAATTCACTTTATTTGTTAATTCTTGATTGTCTTTATATAAGTTTTATTGGTAAACAATACATTCCAAGTGTACGGCAAGTACAATCACAAGTGCCATGCTTAATGGTTGGGAAGGTATTATAATAATAATAACACCTATTTTAGATTTATGTTATACATGTATCACATTTGTTAACCATGAGGCTGTGGCTTCAGATTTGATCTGCAAAACTCGATGACACTTCATAGTTCCTGCATGAGCAATTTCCACCTTTCCACCAGAAATTGCTGCTCGAAATAGGCATTTATCCTTAAACTTAAGGCTGGAAAGAAGCAGGTCCGCCAGCCTTGGTAGGCTTATGATGCGTTGTACGAGGACGTCGTGCCATCCACTGACTCACATGCCACTGGGGCGCAGGTCACGGATGGCATACGGAAGTAGGGGTACGACAAGGCTGGATGTTCTGTGTTGTCATGGAATGCTGGCTCAAAAGGTACAACCTAGAGGATTGTGATTTCATTAATAAACTCCCCAAAAATGACGTTATTTTCTTGTATGCATTGTGTTGTACTAAACATTCTAGTTTTGATAGTTATGCTTTTCTATCGACAGTTTCAGTATCGTCGGATAAAACATTCTAGCGTGGTCGTATATATTAGAAATAGTATTAGCAAAGGTCTAACAATTGTGCGAAATCATTTGTACACATTGATTTGGTTGAACTATGGTTTAAACTTTCCGATGACATATATTTGGCTGGTGTTTACATGTTGGTTGAAGGTTCGCCTGCATACAATATCATAAATGAAGATTGCTTTGATATTATTCGAAACGATTGAACACATCCAATTTGAATCTGCACATTATTTCTGGCACAACCCAATTAGTCTCTCTATCAGACTATATTCAGAAACGGGCTTCCTTCCGTTGCACATAAGACGGCAACATCACACATTAACAATGCTCTATAAGATGAAGATGAATCTGATCCCGCACTACCCCATTCTGCCAGCTGCTAATCCCACCGCATACGTAACAAGGACTCCGATTGATATTCGTCTAATACGTTGTAACAATTATGTTATATTTCGGGTTTTACGCCTGCATCAGCACCATTTTGGGCTATATCGCCGGCGGGCAGTTTACCTAACAACACCTTTCATGGGCAGGCTCCAGCGGTTAACCAGTACTTGGGTGCACCAACCTCCATAAGAAACTGCCAACATTTTCATATAAATGAGACACGGTCTGAGCGGGGGTCGACGTTGTAACAAACAATTCAACTAAAACTAATAATGCCAACGTGGGTGATTAATATAAGTTGTTAGAACTTGCTTCGCAATCGTTGTAAAATAAATAAAGTTTAAACTAATGATTGCCTTCCACCATTGATGCATGGAACGACAACCCTGAGGAAATCCAAAATGCGTGTTTGTTGTAAATCTTTAAGACTACTTAGGCGACTCCATAGCTCTTCTACTTTGCCTAACTTCTTCAACACTTGCACTAGTTTTGAGAGTATTCAACACACACGTCATCGCAATCACTACAGTTCTCTCTGAGAACACATATTGCCGAAGAACATTGTGCCAGGCTCGCTTTGTCAAAACGGCGAAAATGAAACTACAGACCAGTATCTACTATATTTAACCTGGGTTCCAGTCTGTCGATTTTTCCTTTTTTAACTTCTGGCAAAATGGCATAATCAGAAACTCAATACGGCCCAATTAATAGTCTCGGTGTTAAAATATATTTATTTAACTGTCCAGGCAAACTATATCGACGCCTGTTCACAGGCTAGCTATACTGTGCATTACTAGTTTGATAGGCAACAATGGAAGGTACACACCAATTACCACTCCTAGGTTATTACATGGCGATGATACTCTGGATGATCGTACCGACAAGGCTGCATTCAAAGAAGTACACAACTTGATCAAACTCGTCAAGAATCTCTGCTGATCTAACATAAATCCTTTCTAGCACCAACATAATCTAATGGCGAACCTCCGGTCCCTCTTATCCAGCCACCCTTCTCTGTGTACATGACTCCTATCGTTCACTTCTATTTGTACACGTTCCTAGATGATAAAAATCACACATATACAATATGACTGATCTAGTTTAGTTTAACAATATTTTATTGCTCGATTCATTTTACATATATATAATACAAGACATGACAATTTCAAGAAAAGCAAACGGACGGGGCACAAGTTCTAGCAGCATAGTTACGGCCCTTCCCGACAATATATTAATTGAAATGAGATAGCGAGTGTGTGTGTTTACGTTTATTTATCTACCGGTTGCCCATATGAGCGACGCCTCCTGAAGAGATCAGTCATTTTAGATGTTAGAGGATAGTGCATGATACAGACAGAGACCCATTCCAGAATCTCCTCTGGTTCTTTTACGTGCACGGTGTAAAGCATCGACACGAGACCTCGGTTTAACGTCCTATCTGAAAGACGTAATTTTATTAGGGTCAGACGGGGGATCGAACCTGCGATCCCTGGATTACCAGTCCAGCGTGTTACCACTGGACTACAGAGCCGCCTGTTGAGATAGCGACCAATGATGTGAAGCATACATATGTCAATTTGTTTATTTTTGTTTCCCCACCCCAACAAGGCATAGAAATAATGATATAAGTAAAAGAAATACGTATTTCTGGAATGTGTGATGGTTTGTGTGTATGTGTGTCGGTCTGCTCGGGGGGAGAGAGAGAGAGGGAGATATGAGGGGTAGAGGTAGAGATAGATGAGGGGGGTCGTGACGGCTACTGGAAGAACACAGACAGTCTGCGAACTCCATTGTCCAGCGAGTTTCTCACGTTCTCTGCAGTCATTCTCTATCTTAGGGAACCTTTCCACACATGTTTTTATAGTGACTACTAGTAGTCCACAGATAAAGATTGACTATGTGAATCATTTTTATGTTTTATGAAATATTGAACTTCTGAAATTAGTAGGCTGTTATCGTCTGCCGAATCGTTCCATATACCATATAGTAGTGTTTTTGTACTCATGGGGGTGATATGTAATGGTAGCTATGAATAGTTGTATCTGAGCACGAAATAGACAACAGCGTCTTCTGTATGGAAACCATAATCACATCTGGGCTTGCGCGTAGATGATTTCTAAAGTGGTGATTATTGTAGTTGTTGCATGAATTACGTATACCAGAATGATAAACTGAATATAATCGTTCACCATTAAGGTGGTGTTTGGGAACTATCGGAGGTTTATATTTGGATGTGAGTTGGGATTTGAAAATAGTTAGCGATGCAGAGCTCTTTATAACTGGGTCAAGGTTATTCCAAAGCGCAATATAAGCTGGTATAAATTAATTTGAAAATACACTCGACATCTGTTATGTCAAATTCGGGTATGTCGAATCCTCCGGTTATCCCGAAGTATAAAATAAGGTCCAAGTGCAACTGCAGATAAGTCCGCCTCCGTGGTTGAGTGGTTACGGTCTCTGACTTGCATACCACTGTAATATATCATCTCTGATGGTCACGGGTTCGAGCCCCGCTCAGACCGTGTCTCATTTACATGAACAAGTTGGCAGTTTCTTACGGAGGTTGGTGCACCAAGTACTGGTTAACAGCTGGAGCTTGCCCAGGAAAGGTGTTGTTAGGTAAACTGCCCGTCGCTCAAATGTGAAACCGGTAGCGACGTTAAATAAACTTAAATAAAAAAACTAAAAAATAAAAACAAAAAAAACACATTTTTACATTTTTAGAATTTGAAAACTCAAAGCCAACAAATACTTTTTGCTTACCGTTTGAAAAGTATGTTTTTGTCTAATGCAAAATTTGTCCATCGATTCCATTTTATCTTAATTTGAATAATAAACATTCATGACAAACACGATCGAACGCTTTCGATATATCACAGTACACCATACACATGGGAACTGTTTTGTCAAACGACTGACACATTTGGCACATGGGAACTGTTTTGTCAAACGACTGACACATTTGGCACATGGGAACTGTTTTGTCAAACGACTGACACATTTGGCACATGGGAACTGTTTTGTCAAACGACTGACACATTTGGCACATGGGAACTGTTTTGTCAAACGACTGACACATTTGGCACATGGGAACTGTTTTGTCAAACGACTGACACATTTGGCACATGGGAACTGTTTTGTCAAACGACTGACACATTTGGCACATGGGAACTGTTTTGTCAAACGACTGACACATTTGGCACATGGGAACTGTTTTGTCAAACGACTGACACATTTGGCACATGGGAACTGTTTTGTCAAACGACTGACACATTTGGCACATGGGAACTGTTTTGTCAAACGACTGACACATTTGGCACATGGGAACTGTTTTGTCAAACGACTGACACATTTGGCACATGGGAACTGTTTTGTCAAACGACTGACACATTTGGCACATGGGAACTGTTTTGTCAAACGACTGACACATTTGGCACATGGGAACTGTTTTGTCAAACGACTGACACATTTGGTACATGGGAACTGTTTTGTCAAACGACTGACACATTTGGCACATGGGAACTGTTTTGTCAAACGACTGACACATTTGGCACATGGGAACTGTTTTGTCAAACGACTGACACATTTGGCACATGGGAACTGTTTTGTCAAACGACTGACACATTTGGCACATGGGAACTGTTTTGTCAAACGACTGACACTGGTAACTATCTAATGATTGGTAAACAGTCAGACTTGGAAGCAAATTAGATTGTTTAGGATATATTAGATTGTTTAGGATATATTAGATTGTTTAGGATATATTAGATTGTTTAGGATATATTAGATTGTTTAGGATATATTAGATTGTTTAGGATATATTAGATTGTTTAGGATATATTAGATTGTTTAGGATATATTAGATTGTTTAGGATATATTAGATTGTTTAGGATATATTAGATTGTTTAGGATATATTAGATTGTTTAGGATATATTAGATTGTTTAGGATATATTAGATTGTTTAGGATATATTAGATTGTTTAGGATATATTAGATTGATAAAATATATATGGTTATATTAAACGTGCTTAAAACTACTCTTTCCATGACCTTACCAACACAGCTTATTTGCGATATAGGCCTGTAATCATATCACCTTGTTCGAATAGAGGTATAACAGTAGCTGATTTCCAATGATCAGGGTAACTACATTCGCGCAGTGATATATTGTAAAGTATACGTAACGGTTTACAAATTGTATTGTATTATTTCAAGATTCTGTGACTGACATCAAGCTTTATTAATTAACAATGATGATGCAATATCTACCATTTCCTGCTCAGTAATGATAAACGGTTGCAGCGTATTAGGAGTTTTTCTAGTGAATTGTTGAAGTGTCGTTTGTTGAAGAGTCGACAGAAGAAATTGAAACAAAGTAGTTGTTATTATAATATGACAATTTGCAGTAATGAAATTTACCTAAACACCATTTTCTTCTGAGCATAACGGTGGTATAATTTCACAATTGGTATTGTCTTTGACTAAACTTTTAAGCATATTCCAATACAATCCGGGATTATTAGAATTACTATCACTTAAAGAGGGTTACTTCAGTTAGTTTGTGAAATGAAGTAGGTATACAATGGTATATAATACATTTTATTTCGAATGAGTAGATTTTCCTTTCCAACACTGACAATGTAGTGCAATTTCTTGTCGAAATTCTCGCCCTGTCGCTTCCAAGAATCATGGCGGAGTGTTGTTCGTTCATTCTGTATATCTCTTTTCTCCTTCTCTATGTTCATTCACTTTTTGTTTCTCATCTTCTAATTGTTGTTTCTCTTTCATTTAATTGATAAAACCTTTCATGTTCTGTACTCTGTATTACATATTTACATAAATATTATGAATTAAGTTTAGTAATGTTATATGTAAGTACATATATGTTATCATTCTAAAACATTACATTTTCCCTAAAGGAAAATCATTGATTTATAAAATTGTAAACTATTATGCCATGACATGTTTGTGTATATTATTTAGAAAGGAGAGGACAATCATAAGCTATACAGCTTTCTGTCCAATTCCTTATATCAGTTGTTGTAAATGATCATGTATTGACAGAAAATATATATGTTTAAACTAAAGAGGGTTCTATATCATTAAAGAATCGTTCTTTTGCATGTTATTTTTAAAGATTATTCACATTGTTTCACAGAAGTTTATATTTGATCCAATATGTTGGTTAATTTGTGTATAATTGTTATATACGTTTGTTTTTGTCGGTCTCTTTGACGAGATGTGCGGCGAAATGTAGTCATATCAAGGTTTATCATTAGGTGTTATTGTTACATAGTTTGAGGGGATACATTCCTTGGAGATCTCAATAAACGTTTTAGTAAATAAATTGGAGCCTTGTGAATTGAATTCGAATGTAGGATATGGCATTCATTATTTGTTATCAGCTCAATTAATTTAATAAAATCTGCTATTTTTATAATTCCACACACGTCGTGTGTATGAAACTGAGACTTGTCTGTCAAATTTAATATAAACTAGGGTACCATGCTGGTCGTCACTCATATTGACTGGCGTGTCAAATGTACCAGCATGCAGCAATTGTTTTGTTGTTTTTTCAATTTGAATCACATTTACATTCATAGTTATTATTACAAGTTATGTATTGCATATGTTGTTGAAAACTGCTTAACACTTTGTGCATATGGATATAAAAGGAAACAAATGAAGCCATCGAGCTTCACCAAAACAAAAGTACCGGAATGTAATGTTGAAACGTCATGGGAAATAGCAATGGGGTCAATGAGTGTGAATGAATGAGTTGTGATTATTTAAATATCGCGACATTTATGATGTTCAGTTTGTCCTCATTAATATTACCTAATAGCAATATGCATCCATCAATACGCCTTCTCAATATCCCAACATCTGACTGATGTATGAGGACGTCTACATATGCCTAACATATCCTAGCATTTCCCAACATTGACTGATGTATGAGGACGTCTACATATGCCTAACATATCCTAGCATTTCCCAACATTGACTGATGTATGAGGACGTCTACATATGCCTAACATATCCTAGCATTTCCCAACATTGACTGATGTATGAGGACGTCTACATATGCCTAGCATTTCCCAACATTGACTGATGTATGAGGACGTCTACATATGCCTAACATATCCTAGCATTTCCCAACATTGACTGATGTATGAGGACGTCTACATATACCTAGCATTTCCCAACATCTGACTGATGTATGAGGACGTCTACATATGCCTAACATTCCTAGCATTTCCCAACATCTGACTGATGTATGAGGACGTCTACATATACCTAACATATCCCAACATCTGACTGATGTATGAGGACGTCTACATATGCCTAGCATTTCCCAACATCTGACTGATGTATGAGGACGTATACATATACCTAACATATCCCAACATTGACTGATGTATGAGGACGTATACATATACCTAACATATCCCAACATTGACTGATGTATGAGGACGTATACATATACCTAACATATCCCAACATTGACTGATGTATGAGGACGTATACATATACCTAACATATCCCAACATTGACTGATGTATGAGGACGTATACATATACCTAACATATCCCAACATTGACTGATGTATGAGGACGTATACATATACCTAACATATCCCAACATTGACTGATGTATGAGGACGTATACATATACCTAACATATCCCAACATTGACTGATGTATGAGGACGTATACATATACCTAACATATCCCAACATTGACTGATGTATGAGGACGTATACATATACCTAACATATCCCAACATTGACTGATGTATGAGGACGTATACATATACCTAACATATCCCAACATTGACTGATGTATGAGGACGTATACATATACCTAACATATCCCAACATTGACTGATGTATGAGGACGTATACATATACCTAACATATCCCAACATTGACTGATGTATGAGGACGTATACATATACCTAACATATCCCAACATTGACTGATGTATGAGGACGTATACATATACCTAACATATCCCAACATTGACTGATGTATGAGGACGTATACATATACCTAACATATCCCAACATTGACTGATGTATGAGGACGTATACATACATATACCTAACATATCCCAACATTTGACTGATGCATGAGGACGTCTATATATGTTGGCAAACAAATAAAACTCATTTCCGCATATGATTTGAACCCAAAGTGATTCTGGTAAATAATTTTCTAGTTCAAATATCCTCTTGCTTATCACGTGATACACACATTAACAGTCCGTCTGAATGACATGAATTATCGTTTCGATATAGTTCACCAAAGTCTTCAAGCGCCAAAGATTATATGCAATCAGTCACATCTAGGTGTGTTTCGGTAACGCACATTCTTCTATTCTATTCTCTACTTCTTATATTTTGATGGAAAATCGAAAGACCATTGACATGCTCATTAACGGGACCTGGGTTTCTTGCAACACCACCAGTTAGTAGCAATACTTTAAATATTGAATAATTGAAACATGAATAATTGAAACATGGAAATTATTTACCAAACATTCGCTTAATATAAAACCATTATAATTATCGATTTTAATTAACATAGCTGTCAGAGCAAGCTGAACAGTTAGTGTACTGCATCATTTCAGCTCATTTTCTTACGATATAATGCCATGTGTACCATAACGCAATAATGTCACTAATAGTATAATTATTAGAGGATAAAAATATTCTGTCATAGACATGCGCTGAGTGCTATTGTTAAATAAACCTATTGCCACCCTATTTAATGTCAAATCATGCATTTATCGATGCGGATATAAACACACACACATATCCAAGCGTATTATAAATGACGGCAAATAGGTCAGATATGACCAGAACACAGAGAACTAAACATGCAAAAGCTGAACAGTGTATATAAAAGGAAAGAGAGCAGATATGGTGTATGGAAAAGTTGCCATTTTCTGAGATAGTAATAAAGTAATAGTAGAAAATAGTAATGTTGAAAACATGATGTGAATTGTGCTTAGTTGAAAATAGGAAAACATCATTAACGGCTCATACTTACATCGCTTGTATCAACAGTCTACATCCGTTATGTCGAATTCCGTCGGACCGAACAAAATACTTCGACATATAACTGAAGTTTGACATAACGAAATTCGATATAAACGGAGCCATTTATATGTAAAACTATAGTGTCTGAAACGGGATTTTGATCCGACTTCGAGATAACCGGAGAATTCGACATAACCGAATTTGACATGACGGATGTAGACTGCATATTAAACAATATGAAATAGTTGGTATGTATCTAACATGTACACTGCTACCGTGGAGGAGGTGGGGAATGCGCGAATACGTCTCGGCAGAATGTAAGTCTGACATAAATGGATTCAAACAAAATTGTGTTTGTGAATGTGAGAGTAGGACATGATCTTGGAAACTATTATGTTCATGGTCACAGTTTCAGAATCGCAGTCAAATTGATATTTCAGAGTTAAAAGCAAGTCTGTGCATACTACATTTAGTTTTCTTAGTGTGTACTATCTGGTCACCTTAGATAGTGATGTTAGTGTAAGTGAATATTGCAGTTATAAAGTTGCTTCCCTTCTAGTGTAAGCGCTAATTTATTGCAAACGTTTTAAATCGTGGACTTCGAAGAAAACATGTTTGAGACTTTGTTACAAACCAGAAAGGTGACGTATCAAGTCGGTTCGGATTTAAATGTTTAAGACATACATGTGAAATTGAACTTTGTGTATTCCATCGATGGTCATATCGGACATGTAGACTATGGGTCTATTTCTGAATGGATTAATGTGAATATACTATAAGTGGTTATGTCAGAAATGGGGCACTCGTGTAGAGGTACAATGATCTGTGAACACACCGTCAAAAACTGACTTTCGACTGGACATGGGAATATATGAAGGTAAATTATGTTGTTACATGTATCTGACGAGCAGGCCTATATAGTTTTCTTTTTCCTTAGGCGTCCAATGGTTTCGTGGTTTATTGCTACATACACATGTCATAAGCAAAACTGAATAAATATGTGTTTTATATGAATTTGCAGGGCGGGGGGCGGGGGGAGGATTAAGCACATTGAATAAACAATCATAAACTGATAAAGGTCGTGGAAGCCTAAGCGAAAGATAGTTCTGTGTGATTATGATGTTAAGAACTAATAAATAGTTACTTAACTGTTCCTTGTGATTTAGCAAAGGAATACTTTTTCAACTAGCAATTTTATTTTTTACATCATGGCCGCCAATAACCGGAACTAACGAATGTCTGATCTATTTGTCATGCGTATGTGCACTTCCTTTTATCGAATTATTTCTAATTTTAATACCCCTTGTGGTGAATTATAGAAAACGTATATAGAACGTTTTCTATAGAAATGTTCTCGTTGCCTGGTATTAATAGTGGCAACGAGAATTCTTCATTGTCACAGTATGACTAAAAAGAAATACCTGACCCTTTCCGGTAATCAGATACTTCGTTCAAGTGTGTTGATGTTTGTTCGAAGCTCTGACGATAAGTCTCCGTGAAACATCCGGCGATCTTGAACATCAACTTCGGTCACGTGTACTTACCCAGATAGCCATCGGTTAGCGGTCATGCCACCAGTCACGTGGCCCATATATGTCACATGGTTGCTCAACTCCGTTGGCAATATTAACTACACCCATCACGCAACATGAACTGCACCAAAAATGGAAATATAACTGATCTGCAAATGTTGCCCTTGGATAAAAGCACAAAATGGTATTTGTGATTGATTTGCTTGACAATGGTCAAGTCTCAAACTAATGCCTATGACATTGTTCCACGTTTGTAAACCTGAGACTACATAACAATATTGTAATTTCATAACATTCTTAATAGCGGTTACTTATAGTTGCTTACTTGATCCGTTGCATCATGTATTATGTATGACGTTACATGCTATGTGTGATTATGTTTTGCAATAAATATTGTTTAAACCAAATATTTTGGATTTTTAAAAAAAAACTTTATTTATTTTACAACGATTACAAAGCAAGTTTTACCAAACAACTTATATTAATCACTCTCGTTGATGCGGATGAAAGCGTAAATGTGGTCATTCGTGTGGGAGGAAACCAGAGTACCCGGAGAAAACCCACCTGTCCGATCTGGCGACAACCGTACCATCTCACATACTTCCGGTCCGAGGATCAAACCCGGGTTGCATTGCTGAGAAACGAGCGCGCTAACTACTGCGCTAATCGGACTATTTGGGATTAACCATACACAAATGTATTATGTCTACTGGTATTATTCGTGGCGTATATTATAAATCTACTAAATACCCAGTATTGTTCGTGCATGTTCAACCTCGTATAGCTCATATTTATATTGTATATAGTATCATATAAAAAACAGTTGCCATGTTGATAACTTATATGTATTTGACAGTGTAGCAAGATTATATGTTTACTGAATAAATACGTTACTTAATTAAATCTTGAATCTTGAAAAATCTTGTGAACAATAGTTTTCTGTACACAGAACAGCTAGTATCCTTAACTGGAAACTTTGTAGACTTGCTTGGAATTTATGAGACACGTTGATTGTGAAATAAAACCGACACCGGGTTGTGTGCTAGATAAATGATGCGCAATTGTAGCAACATTCCAAGTAATTCATAGAAATCATTAGTTAGTGTTTGGCTAAGGAAGTCGTCGTAGATGAATGTGTTCTAATTCACAATTCCCCTGTGGGGAATTTCTCCAATATGCTGCTAAGAACCGATAATTACACATGTACTACGTTCAATTACGCTAGATTTTGTGTTGCTAAATTGCAATATATGTCGAATTGTGCTTGTATAATAAACGTTTAGCCTCATTAATATATTATATACCATGTCCATTCTGACGTAATCGTCTATGTACGATCGGAAGCATGGCGTATTGAGGACTGTATTGCAGTGGACTTTCCGTTAGCTTTGTGTTTCACGCAAGTATGGAGTGTCCATTGTATTATTGAGGACTGTATTGCAGTGGACTTTCCGTTAGCTTTGTGTTTCACGCAAGTATGGAGTGTCCATTGTATTATTGAGGACTGTATTGCAGTGGACTTTCCGTTAGCTTTGTGTTTCACGCAAGTATGGAGTGTCCATTGTATTATTGAGGACTGTATTGCAGTGGACTTTCCGTTAGCTTTGTGTTTCACGCAAGTATGGAGTGTCCATTGTATTATTGAGGACTGTATTGCAGTGGACTTTCCGTTAGCTTTGTGTTTCACGCAAGTATGGAGTGTCCATTGTATTATTGAGGACTGTATTGCAGTGGACTTTCCGTTAGCTTTGTGTTTCACGCAAGTATGGAGTGTCCATTGTATTATTGAGGACTGTATTGCAGTGGACTTTCCGTTAGCTTTGTGTTTCACGCAAGTATGGAGTGTCCATTGTATTATTGAGGACTGTATTGCAGTGGACTTTCCGTTAGCTTTGTGTTTCACGCAAGTATGGAGTGTCCATTGTATTATTGAGGACTGTATTGCAGTGGACTTTCCGTTAGCTTTGTGTTTCACGCAAGTATGGAGTGTCCATTGTATTATTGAGGACTGTATTGCAGTGGACTTTCCGTTAGCTTTGTGTTTCACGCAAGTATGGAGTGTCCATTGTATTATTGTACCGAACTTGATTTAGAAATACGTCTTCGGTGTTGTCAATAATATAGTTTGTGTAGGCCGATTTATTTAAGGAATGCAGCTACTTGAAAATATATTACTGAAAACTTTATGCATTTGTTTGTAACCTATTCTGTCCTTATACCGCCTACGGAGCGGGAGGTCGAAGGTTCGAATCTCGTCAGGGGTTCGTTCTGATATGGCCGGTTGGTGAGCCGCCAGCTAGTTAAATAATGGTTACCGATTGCCTACCAGCCTGGCGCCTGGCATACAAGCATAGGATTCGGGAAGTACTGATGTTCATAAAAAGAGGTGTCTCATAAGTCAGAAATGACTGGCCCTTTAAATAGGGGTGACACTATAATAAACAAACACTTTACTTTACTTTTATACCGTGTACAGTTTGTAAAGCATAGACGGATCTGTAGTCCAGTGGTAACACGCTGGACTGGTAATCCAGGGATCGCAGGTTCGACCCCGTCTGACCCTAATACAATTAACCGTCTTTCAGATGGGACATTAAACCGAGGTCTCGTGTCGGTGCTGTACACCGTGCACGTAAAAGAACCTGAGGAGACTCTGGAATGGGTCATTGCACTATCCTCCAAAAATCTAAAATTACTAATCTCAGGAGGCGTCGCTCATTTGGGCAACTGGTAGCGACGATAAATAAACGTAAAACACACAACACATACAAAGTGGTATTCATCTTCTATGTCATTGGTAGCGACGATAAATAAAGGTAAAACAAAATAAAAGCATGTCATACTCGTACGTTTGCTACAAACTCCAAGATCATTCTTGTGAAGATCGTAACATTAGTATCAGTCATTCGTACTCAATTAATTCATTGACAATAAAACCCAATGTAGTTGATTATTCTGATCAATTCAAAACTGCAAGAACTGCTATAAAATGACACAGAGTCCATTATAAAAGAGATGTTTTTATAAAAGTATGTTCTCTTATCACGCTAATGTAGGGAACTTAAATTGCGAGATGACAATGCATTCGTTGGTAGTTTACTTGTATATGTTGGGAAAAGGTCAACTACCTTCTTAGGCTTGCATTAACATATGTTGTAAAACAAAGGTCTTGAATCTCTAATCCTTGTGACGCTGTAGTTGTGTATGGCATACATTGGACATATTTAATATGGTGCATACAATGCATGTATATTAATGATATTGAAATAAAAGTTTTAGACCTTTGCGTGAATCTCTGTTGCTGGCCTGTTTCTAATGTTAGCAAAACGTGTGGCCCAAACCATTTTGCTTATATATATGTGTGTGTGTGTGTTTTACGTTATTTATCGTCGCTACCGGTTGCCCATATGAGCGACGCCTCCTGAAGAGATTAGTCATTTTAGAATGTTGGAAGATAGTGCAATGATACAGACAGATACCCATTCCAGAGTCTCCTCTGGTTCTTTTACGTGCACGGTGTACAGCACCGATACGAGACCTCAGTTTAAAGTCCCATCTGAAAGACGGTTAATTTTATTAGGGTCAGACGGGGGGATCGAACCTGCGATCCCTTGTATACTAGTCCAGCGTGTTACCATTGGACTACAGATCCGTCTGTCTAGATTTCTCTCCCAGTCCATTTGTTAATTATCAATTAACATGTATTACTCTTGTATGCATTGTAGGTTTTGTCTTAAACATAATATAAATGATAAATACAAAAAACATGATTACACTAAGCAATGGTTGTAAC
This sequence comes from Archivesica marissinica, assembly GCA_014843695.1. Lineage (NCBI taxonomy): Eukaryota > Metazoa > Mollusca > Bivalvia > Venerida > Vesicomyidae > Archivesica > Archivesica marissinica. The sequence continues at coordinate 87,991,869 of CM026390.1, read as the reverse complement.
TACTAAATCTAAAAATACCATCCGTTACTATTATGTCTTTATAAGTGCTTCCAAATAAAAATTCTATTGGTGCAAATAATATTTCTCTATTTTCTCAAAACTTGTTCTGGAAATAAGTTGGTGTACTGTTGTAGGTTACTCGGAAATTAACATTCTTGATTATTTTAAAATGTAAATTTTGGATCTACTCTGTATGTAGTAAATTGTCTGTATGAATAGCATATTATTAAGTGAAACGAAACGAAATGAAGATAAACATTGATATTTAAATGGCATTTCCAAGGCAACATATGATCATACAAACTAGATTCTTAGATACAAATGAAGCCATGTCAAGAATTTTGTAAGACGTTGTCATAACATTCACAAGCTTTTGCCGTACATTGAAATACATGCAAAACAATCGATCTAATATAGCCTTGTGTGGGCATAACACTCTATCGGGATAACCGTAGGCGATGTGACGATATAACAATATATCAAAATGCCAGAGTATTATATTAAATACTACGCGTAGATGTACGAAATTAACAATTTTAAGTAGTAGGATCTAGTTGTATAAGTGTGTGTTTTAAGTAAGATATAAGCCTCAAACGGATCCAATATGTAAAATGTTGGTACTATCTTCGGTACTATGCGCCTCACACAGTCCAATATTTTACATATTGGATGATTTTCGGCTTATATCCTATACATATATTATATACACCAAATACATATTTAAATTACAAAATTACAATTGAGGAAATAACACGGAATATTACACATGCCAAATCAGGATCAGCATGCAGTATCGATAACATCCCATACGATGTGTTTAAATTCCCGCCAGTTATTGTTGTGATTCAAACACTATTTCAACTCGTGTTTGACACGAGCATTATTCCTTGAATATGGAGAAAGGCAATTATATGTCCAGTATTAACCCTTTCAACACCACATACCTCTAAATAGGCTTACAAAAAGTGTAGATCCAGATGAGCCGGCTCGTGACGACCGTCGCATCAGGATCTGCACTTTTTGCAAGTAGTATTACTAATTTTAGACAAAATTACCCATCTTGATAAATGAACTGGTCCGAATGTAATTTTGTTATTAATTTATTGGTCTAAAATATCATGGACCAGTCCATGTCAGTTACTTGGTGTTGAAAGGGTTAAACGATCCTAATTCAGTATGCCATACTAAATAGCAGTACACATTATTCATAGCTGTATGTTCTACAAGGCGTTTTACGGACAATACCGCGTTGAAACAATGAACGTTGGCATGTTCTCTGCCACTGGTTTGCGTATCGTATTCCTACGCGATTAGATGTACTTTTGTAGTTTAGCTATTTTCTGACCATCATGAACAGTTAATTATTAAGTAATATATTCTAATGAATTTGTTTTGTCTGTAGTTTTTAATTTTGACTGCAAACAGAAACTGGCTGTCCGATTAGCGCAGTGGTTAGCGCGCTCGCTTCTCACCAATGCGACCCAGGTTCGATCCTCGGACAGGGAAGTATGTGAGATGGTACGATGGTCGCCAGATCGGACAGTGGGTTTTCTCCGGGTACCCGGTTTCCTCCCACATGCATGATCACATTTACGCTTCCATCAGAGCCAACGAGAGTGATTAATATAAGTTGTTAAAACTTGCTTCGCACTCGTTGTAAAATAAATAAAGTATAAAAAAGAAAAAAAGAAACTAACTTGAAAATGACATGCATACAGAAACTATTTCTTAGTACGGACGTTCATACTAACAGAAGTGGTTGTACGGTTATGTTACATAGTGCAATGAGGCTCCAGACAGGGCAGTTAAAATGAATACAATTTGAAGACAACTATTATATTAGCCAAATTCATTGGATATCATAAAAGTCAAAGACGATTTGTGTTTATTAGTGTAAGATAGGATTTTATTTCATTTCGTGATCACCGAACTATGTATGTCCATGATTGGTATTATTTATTTGTTACCAACTATTTTCGACTTCCAATTTTCTCTCAAAGAATCGGCACCTATCTGATATAAATTGGCAGAGGAAGTCGGTATCGATCGTTCAAAATGTCCCAATAGCACCGAGAACACAATATACAAACTTGAATGAAATAATGATGATGTGTGTGGTTATTATGCAACAACAGCAGACAACTGACACCGTGTAGACGAAGTGAGTTGTACCAGAAGCATTATTTGTATTAGAAACTATACTACAATACTACACACATAGCCAACTGCCTTATTTCTAAAGCATATATAAAATTGCTAGATCCGGAATGCATAATTCAGCTACACCATCTGACCCAACACAGGATTTGATGACGTAAGAGTTTTTTGTGTAGCACTGCGACGCTGTCACGTAGATCGACACGCACGGTGGCGTAATTATTGTATATATAAGTTCAATTTAATATTGTTAATATCTTAAATATACTGACATAGTAAAAATGTGCACTTTTATATTGAGTGTTACCATTTCGTTACACATTTTAGAATTATGGATTTTACTATCATAGGTGAAGAAAATAATCATTCACACATTGCACTAATTGACCCAATATTTAAGCGCGCATACTTTCAAATTTGCCTATATGTTTTCTAAAAAGGTATAAATGTTACCTCTAAGTGCACAGTTTCGTTTTGGTGTCAGTATATATACATACTTATATATAACATATTTAAATCTGAAAGCCTTGTTAGAACCCCGATTGAAGCCAACTTCTATGATTTGTCACAGTACCAATAAAGACACTAGTGTATGTATCCGTTGTGGCGGACGCGTTGTCCCAAATGTTCGTGGCTGATGAGCCCCCAATGGGTGTCGTGACCCGCACTTCTATTTATCTCTGTTACAAGGTCGATCGATCAATGTGGTGATCCCGTACATCTATTTATATCTCAATATCTCAGTTGAGCGCCTGCCAGGGTCTAACCTATCATAGATTCGCTGGAGTTGTCTACAGGGTATTTGTTTCTTCGGTCTCACAATAATAACTCAACACAGTGGTTTGTCTTTCTTATATATAATATATTTCTTCCGTATTTTCTTTATTTCTGTGTTATATCTCATGCATATATCTCTGCTTAATTCAACTTTTATTTTATTTATTTAAGTCAGAATTTAGTCGCTTATCGCTAATTGACCTGATAAGCTATACTCTCTTTAATCCGTAGTTACTCTATTCAATCAATCTCATCGATGTTTCCGCTTCAATAAGTTTCGTCTCACAATAATAGATTATATTCACCGGAACTAAATATGTTCTTTATCTCGGCTGAATAATCTTATAACTCCTATTTATTTTTAAATACTCAATTAACGTTCATAAGTTATCTTTCTCTTAATGTCAATACTCTTCTAAGTATCAGAACAGAACATCTCTTTTATTTCACTCAATACATGTACAGAACATGCAAATATGAGGTATTTACAATAAACAAGACATACAAACGAGGCTACAAAACAAAAGCACAAAACAGAATATATCAATTGTCAAGGTGAATAAATATTTCCAATAGTATTTTAGTTATAGACACAAATATCACAAATTTGGAAAAAGAGTATACCTGTTACATTCTTGTATGTGACATTATTATCATAATAAACTTACATAATTTCTGAAATTCTGAACTATTTTTGGTGCAAATTAATTTCTCTAATTTAAACATATTTGGGCGTCGAAAATACATCGGATTAATATATTGTCTTCTTTCATTTGTAAATTGTTCACATTCAAACAAATAGTGAAATTCATCCCCAATTCTGTTTCTACAAGAGTTACATGTTCTTTCATTTATTGGTGTTCTTGACCAGTTTCCTGTTTCTATTGGTAATCGATGGTTTCTTGTTCTAAATTTAATTATGGTATCATAGAACCAGTTAATTCTGTATCTTACTTTCGAGATCACGCAACCATCCGTTCCTTGGATGTCACCTTTGTGTATCTGCTTTGGTGTGTGTGTTTTACGTTTATTTATCGTCGCTACAGGTTGCCCATTAGAGCGACGCCACCTAAAGAGATTAGTCATTTTAGATTTGCGGAGGATAGTGCATGATACAGACAGATACCCATTCCAGAGTCTCCTCTGGTTCTTTTACGTGCACGGTGTAAAGCACCGACACGATACCTCGGTTTAACATCCCATCTGAAAGACTGTTAATTTTATTAGTGTCAGACGGGGGATCGAACCTGCGATCCCTGGATTTGGTTAATACAGTCCGTTTCTTATATGCATACCAGCGATGGTCATCTAGACTTGCAGGTGCCGTAACATCTGTTATATTATTAAGATTTCCCGCACATCAAAAGATATGCCCTTTAAAATTACGCAACTGGCCACTTGTGCAATCAGTCCCGATAATTAGTCATTCCCGTGCGATAATAGATTTGATATTTTAGGCGCGAAAATGATAGCAGACGATATGCATAAGACAAATATATATAGTACATGATAAATCAATGATGCCGTATATTAAATAGATTAATGTATTTATATAATAGATTACTATTTATATATGACAATATTAAACATTTCGTGCAAATATTGTGTTGTTTTTCATATATTTTGCACACCGTCTCCTATCTATGTATGCTTCTATCAACCATTATTAATTCTGATTAAACTATTAGTTGTAGTTTATACATATTTATTCTACCTCGATTGCGAAACAAGTCCCTAAAACTTATAGTGATCACCCTGGAGACCTCATTCCTGATGGAAGCCACCGTCACGATGGAGAGAGAAGAGGCAACGTGTAATTTAAATTGCCTAATTGTAAACCTCCAACGGGGCACGGACTTCCGAAACGAACGCGCTATCACTGCGCTATCACGATTCCCGCTAAACCAGTAGTGTTGACGAGTAGCATAGCAACACCTTTAGGTAAACATAGGACTAATAATATCCCACCCGAGTAGACAGACGGATATGTAGTCCAGTGGTAACACGCTGGACTGGTAATCCAGGGATCGCAGGTTCGATCCCCCGTCTAATAAAATTAACAGTCTTTCAGATGGGACGTTAAAGCGAGGTCTCGTGTCGATGCTTTACACCGTGCACGTAAAAGAACCAGATGAGACTCTGGAATGGATCTCTGTCAGTATCATTGCACTATCCTCCAAAATTCTAAAATGACTAATCTCTTCAGGAGGCGTCGCTCATATGGGCAATCGGTAGCGACGATAAATACACGTAAAACACCCACCCGAGTAAATATATCAAACGTATTGACCTCTTTGAGTAGCCCGTGAACAGGCGTTGATATACTTTACTTGGTCAGTCAAATAAATATATCTTAATACCGAGATCATTAATTGGGCCGTATTGAGTTTCTGATAATATTTTGTCAGAAGTAAATTGGTGAACAATCTACAGACTGGAACCCAGGCTATTCGTTGAGCTCTGTGACAAAGAGCCATAATAATAGTATAGGCATCTGTCTATGATCTAACCAGGTGGTTCTCCAGATGACTTTATAGACAATTTCCTATTACGGTCTGCTTATTTATTGAGGAATACGTGATGCGTTTATTGGATGACTGACCATGTTTCCACTATGGTTAACTACCTGCCATCTTAGGTCAGACATTTGACATTACGCTTAATGCAATGGATACTATATATATTGACTTGAGGATATTTGGGATTATTTAAAGATTTGGTTACATTATGCTGTGCAAATATTATGTAATCTAAATATATTCTCAAACACCATTACAATTACAGCAACATTCCCGTTGTGCCACTTCTGTACCGTTGTGCCACTTCTGTCCCGTGGTACTTCTGTTACGTGGTGCTGCTGTCCCGTGGTGCTGCTGTTCCGCTGTCCCGTGGTGCTGCTGTCCCGTGGTGCTGCTGTCACGTGGTGCTGCTGTCCGTGGATCTGCTGTCCCGTGGTGCTGCTGTCCCGTGGGGCTGCTGTCCCGTTGTGCTGCTGTTCCGTGGTGCTGCTGTCCCGTTGTGCTGCTGTCCCGTGGATCTGCTGTCCCGTGGTGCTGCTGTCCCGTGGTGCTGCTGTCCCGTTGTGCTGCTGTTCCGTGGTGCTGCTGTCCCGTGGTGCTGCTGTTCCGTGGTGCTGTTGTCCCGTTGTGCTGCTGTCCCGTGGATCTGCTGTCCCGTGGTGCTGCTGTCCCGTGGTGCCGCTGGTGTCCCGTGGTGTCTCTGGTGTCCCGTGGTGCCGCTGGTGTCCCGTGGTGTCGCTGGTGTCCCGTGGTATCGCTGGTGTCCCGTGGTGCCGCTGGTGTCCCGTTGTGACGCCGGTGTCCCGTGGTGCCCCGATGTGCCGCTCGTGTCCAGTTGTGCTGTTGGTATCCCGTGGTGTCGCTGCTGTCCCGTGCTGCCGCTGTTGTCCCGTTGTGCAGCTGCTCTCCCGCTGTGCCGCTGCTGTGCCGCTTGTGTCCAGTGGTGCCGCTGGTGTCCCGTAGTGCCGCTGCTGTTCCGTTGTGCCGCTGCTGTCCAGTAGTGTCGCTGTTGTCCCATGGTGCCGCTGCTGCCCCGTGGTGCCGCTGCTGTCCCGTAGTGCCGCTGCTGTCCCGTAGTACCGCTGTTGTCACGTTGTGCCGCTGGCGTGCTGTGGTGCCGCTGCTGCCCCGTGGTGCCGCTGCTGTCCCGTAGTACCGCTGTTGTCATGTTGTGCCGCTGGCGTGCTGTGGTGCCGCTGCTGTCTCGTGGTGCCGCTGCTGCCCCGTGATGCCGCTGGTGTCCCGTAGTGCCGCTGTTGTCACGTTGTGCCGCTGGCGTGCTGTGGTGCCGCTGTTGTCCCGTGGTGCCGCTTGTGTCCTGTGGTGCCGCTGCTGTGTCGCTGGTGTCCCGTAGTGCCGCTGCTGTCCCGTTGTGCCGCTGGCTTCATGTGGTGCCGCTGCTGTCCCGTAGTGCCGCTGTTGTCCCGTAGTGCCGCTGATGTCCCGCTGTGCCGCTGAAGTCATGTTGTGCCGCTACGGTCCGGTGACGCCTGTTTTTTTATAAAATATAATTCATAGATGTGTCATTGAAATAGATTATGCCACTTGTTTTGATTCTTGAATACAGTAACGTGCATTTATCATACTGCTACCAAAAACTTGATTAAGCATTGAGCAAGGTGGATTTATCACACCGATACATCGGCACACCTGTGTTACACCTGGGTATTGTATGTATTCGTTTCACCATCAACATCACCGATGACCTTTTCCCCTGATGTAATTGTCGATATCAGTGTAACTGTATGTATAAGTTGAGGCTTTGATGTCGTCCATTCAGTATCGTTATTATAACGAATTATTGTATTAGCATACTCATTACTAATATAATATAACCTGTCTTCTTATCAAGAACCAAAGGACGACTAATATTGAAATGTAGTCACTTTGTGTATTATTATCATCTGGATTCCTAGCAGCCAGCCTCTGAGCCTTTATCTCTTTTTTAAATTGGTTTGTAAATTTCACTCCCGGCTAGCCTATTTTCTTATTCTATCTTCCATACTGTCACCACTTTAATGTTTGTTCTGTTGTTATCTTTGTTTTTAGTTCATCAGCTTCTTTTATCCTCCACTTTTACCCTCCATATCGTTAGTAATAATGCAAAATAATGAAGAATAATAAAAGGAAAACTTGAGCTTGCCGAAGGCATTTTGCATTTTAATTATTTTCTTTTTTTTGTGAAGCTCGATGGCGTCGTTTATTTTTCTTTTATATCCATATGTACACAGTTTTCAACAACAACATATTATTCAATACATAACTTGTAATAATATTTTAATTCTTAACCTTACTCTTTTATGTTCTTTTCGAGTACATAAAGTTTTGATAAACATTTTGCATCGTTTTATTTTGATTATTACTTTTTATTCCTACCAAATTGTTGTCCTTATTGTTGACTATTGTAATGTATGTTGTAAACATGTCTTACTACGCTAAATTAATGTTAAGCACTTTTGAACATACAATTTCTGTATGAAAAGAGTGCTATACAAATCTGGTATAATAATAATAATAAGGCACTGCCAGGGTTGTACCGCCTATAGATAACATGTACGAGTAAGTGTTCACACAATATGCATAGAAAATAACATAAAGCTTACCAATCAAATACGGTATCCCAATCTATTATACTATGCAATATATTTTGTCGGTACGCTTATATGATCATTTCTCACAGTTGATGACAATTATACGATGTCACCGTTTTTGACGTTTACGAAATCCGATTAGTTTTGAGGAGATTATGCGCCGGGAAACAGGCGTCGATAAATTGTCCTGGTCAGTCAAATAAATATATATTTAACACCGAGACTATTAATTGGGCCGTATTGAGTTTCTAATCATATCAACGCCTGGGGGAAACATGGGGGGTTGTTCGTGTAATTATTGACTCGCATTAATCCTATTAATAGGCCTATTATCAGGTGACTTAAATTAATGACGTATTTGAATCGAAAGCGAGGCACTGCAATGTTGATAAAGTTTATAATTGGCCGCCTTTGTTTACGTGTCAACGGAACGATAAATAGTTTTAAAAAGTATAATGTGCGTCTGATGTGACATATCTTCTCAATATTTAAGTCGTCCATAGTTCAATTACGCCGAATCGACCCATTATCATCTAAACGTAATATTTAAAATCCGCCATCTCGTCGATATAACACAGAAACGGGAAATTATATGTTTGCAATGCAAATGAGTCTACGGGAGCATTCGTGTATATTCGGAAATGATCGTGTATAATCGTGCCTGTTCGGCGATTTCCGATAGAATTCCGCTTCTATATTTAGCGATATTATCTTGTAGAGAAGAGTTGTCGTTCTTCAAATCTACATAGTTGATGGCGCTACGATCGGAAATCAAGTTTCCCCAGGTTGTCATTTTACAAGAAGTTAAAAAGTGAAAAATCGACAGACTGGCACACAGTCTACGACTAGCTCAGTTTGTAGAGTATTTGCCCTGTCATTAAAGACATCGGGTTCGAACCCAAACTATTTGGTTCGAACTACATGTTAGCTACTCATTTGTGTTATTTTTTGCTTCGTATATTCATAAATAATCTTAAAATACAAAGTTTGTGAGACTATATGAATAAGAATAAACATATTCATTCTTTTTAAACCCATCGTCTCTCGTTATATATTTCAACGTCCTAATAAAATGATATCACTGGAATAACATACTTTTTCCTTCTCACTGTTTTGGCACGTGTCGTATCCGTCGTCACAGGTTATCAACGCGAGCGTTTTCGGACTCAAGCTGTCATTGATGTGATATGTCATTTTTTGTCCTCGTGGGTATCGCGTGATGTGGTCATATGATGCTAAATCAACCATATATATCCGAGAAAGCTTTAAAACAACTGACTTATTGGATCTCTAATTGTAGGAAACATAAACCGAAACAATTATGTCGACTGTTCGATGCTTTTGTGGATTCAATATTAAACTATTCATCAGAAAGTTGGGGCTTTGCAAAATCTAAAGAAATAGAGCGAATACAGTTAAAGTTCTGTAAATAAATACTGAATGTTCGATCCACTACTTGTAATGCAGCTATCTATGGTGAGCTGTTCCATCCACTACTTGTAATGCAGCTATCTATGGTGAGCTGTTCCATCCACTACTTGTAATGCAGCTATCTATGGTGAGCTGTTCCATCCACTACTTGTAATGCAGCTATCTATGGGGAACTTGGGCGACATTCTCAAAACATATTACGCTACATACGTGTTATTAAATATTGGTTTAAAGTTATTAACTCTGATAATATCACACTTTCAACGATTATATACCCAGTTGTTGTCTGATTGTAATAATGGTAATGAAAATTGGTTGACACAATGTTAAGCAATTACTAGACGGATATGGGTTTTCACATATCTGGAATAACCCAGGCAACATCAATGTCAAACAATTACTAGACCGATATGGGTTTTCACATATCTGGAATAACCCAGGCAACATCAATGTCAATGTTAAACAATTACTAGACGGATATGGGTTATCACATATCTGGAATAACCAAGGCAACATCAATGTCAATGTTAAACAATTACTACACGGATATGGGTTTTCACATATCTGGAATAACCCAGGCAACATCAATGTCAATGTTAAGCAATTACTAGACTGAAGTGGGTTTTCACATATCTGGAATAACCCGGGCAACATCAATGTCAATGTTAAACAATTACTAGACGGAAGTGGGTTTTCACATATCTGGAATAACCCAGGCAACATCAATGTCAACTACAACTATCCAACAGTTCAACATTCCCTACTTAAGTTGGAACAATAACAATACAAACTAATCACATAGTTCTACTATTATTACTTCAGATGATGGTGTACACATTGTTTAGCACGCTTGAGCATTACCATTGCAATAATTACTGGTTTATGAGAATGGCTGTCTTTAAGTTGATTTCATGCTATTTTCAAAATACCACTATAAGTGATATATGCACATTGTTATATAGATATATTGTCATTTATTGTCTCATTCTCCCTTTTCTACTCTGTTAGACAATTATTTATATATAATCATATTCTTGTGTATTTTACGTTTATATATCGTCGTTACCGGTTGCCCATATGAGCGACGCCTCCCGAAGAGATTAGTCATTTTAGAGTTTTGGAGGATAGTGCAATGATACAGACAGATACATATTCCAGAGTCTCCTCTGGTTCTTTTACGTGCACTCTGTAAAGCACCGACACGACACCGGTTTAACGTCCCATCTGAAAGACTGTTAATTTTATTATGGTCAGACGGGGGATCGAACCTGCGATCCCTGGACTACCAAATCATATTCCATAACATGTTATATATATATATATATATATATATATATATAGTTGCTCTACTGTTCAGCTTTAACATTACTATATAATTCCAATATGCAGTTTTCACTTATAGTCCTATCAGTTGATTTGTATTCATGTTGAGCGCCTCATGGTAGATTAACTTAAATGAGTTCTCTCGTAAAATAAAGTCTTTATTATTATTATTATTAAATACATGTAGATGTTTGTTCTGAAAATATACTTCCAATAAATACCACACATGCTGTTGTAATTACTGATTTCAGACATTCCAGCTTTGGAAATATGTCCCAAGACAATAAATATCTAACAAGTTAATCGTCCATTCCTTCAAATATAATCATTTTCCTCTTGTTTTAATCCCATTTCTGTCACCTGGGACATAAACATATCTACATATCTCGACGGCTTGACGCAACTGCCAAGGACAAGCTAAATACAGTCTATAATATCAAATCCCATTTATCAAGACAAGTTGAATATAGAGGGGAAATGATTATGGAAGACAAATCGAGGATTGTTTATGCGGATGCTATACCCTGAAGAACGATAACTCTTATCGGCAAGATCGAACTCCAAAATTACACGTAAGTAAATTTGCTATTTTATAAAAAAATACATTTTATGATACTAAAATGGCGGCTAAACTGCAGAACATGGAGCACGGAGTTCGGATAAAAAGAACGTTTGCTTCATGGAGCAGAGCGATAGAGGTAGACAGAGATAGACAAATATAGACAGATATAGAGATAGAGAGAGAGACAGAGATAGAGAGAGACATATATTGAGAGAGATATATATAGAGTTAGACAGAGATAGAGATAGATAGATATTGAGAGCGACAGATATAGAGGTAGACAGAGATAGAGGTAGACATATATAGACAGAGATATACATATATAGAGGTAGACAGAGAGAGATAGATATACAGAGATATACATATATAGAGTAGATAGAGATAGAGGTAGACATATATAGACAGAGATACACATATATAGAGGTAGACAGAGAGAGATAGATAGACAGAGATAGACATATATATAGTAGATAGAGATAGACAGAGAGAGATAGATAGACAGATATAGACATATATAGCGTAGATAGAGATAGACAGAGATAGAGGTAGACAGAGATAGAAATATGCATATATAGATAGTTTATACAAATTTATTTTAGCTCGATTGCGAAACAAGTTCTTATAACTTATACTAATCACTCTCGAGACCTCATTCCTGATGGAATCCATCGCCAAGAGGGGAGAGAAGAGGCATGTGGAATTTAAATGCCTTGCCTAAGGACACAATCGTAACGGCTCCAGCGGGGCTCGAACTCCGGGCCTTTCGCACGTGAAGCGAACGCGCTACCACTGAGCTATCACGACTTCCATAGATAGATAGAGGTATATAGAGTTAGACAGACATAGATATATAGAGATAGATAGACATAGATAGATAGAGATAGACAGACAGAGCTATTCATAGATTGAGATATACAGAGATAGACAACTGCTACTTAATCCTCTGATGTAGTACATGCACATAGATACATGCACTAAGATTAATAATACTAATTAAAGTAAACTGATGTTTTCTATTAAGTTAAGTTAAGTGAAACATTACCTGGACAATGATGCAACGTGCTTGGGTACAGCGTTTATTTGACCACGTAGCACATGATACCAACTCCAAGCACGACCGACGTTGTCCAAATGTTCGAGCATCTGGTCATTTAAACCATAGCTATATAATCATACGCGCTTAAAGCGACAATACATCGTAATAAAACACCACAACTGCCCTATTACGTATAAATATAATTGCTACTACAACTTCTCCCGAAGTGATTCGAACACTAACTCTTAATAAACAAAATGTGTTTTGGTGATCTACAAACACAAAAGTGAAAGTAGGATTTCATATAACGGTCAGCTACGCTTCTAACTTGACGTGTGTTTATTATTGGAGTCTATAGTACGTTGGTGCTACTATCGTTTAGAGATAATTTAAATCAGATTAGCCTAAACATAAATATGTACAGGCATAAATGGTGAGATATAACGGTAAATATGTACCATAACTGTTATTATTCATGATACACGCGTTGTGTGATAGTGTATGTTGACCATATTCACATTATTTTGTTATATCATTAGTTAAAATACTCCGCTGGAGCCGTTACGATAGTGTCCTTAGGCAAGGCATTTAAATTCCACGTTGCCTCTTCTCTCTCCCTCGTGGCGATGGATTCCATCAGGAATGAGGTCTCGAGAGTGATTAATATAAGTTGCAAGAACTTGTTTCGCAATCGAGCTAAAATAAATTTGTATAAACTAAAATACTCCGATTCTGTGGCAAATATTGAGATGAAAAAGCATATTAGGAAATTACATTCTGTAGAAATTTGTTTTTTCAACGATGTAGTTTCACTTTAAAGAAGTTCATTTAGCTAGAACATTAACACTCACAATCTACTTACAGTTTCACTACCTACCAGATTACCGTTAGGTTCAGATTGTCTGCTAGTGCCCAGCAATCTGACTTTTATTTGTATATACAGTCTGGTGCAATATATTAATGGCGTCAACATCCTTCCGTAATCACACGGTGAAATGACTTTTGTCTCTTTAAATATCCACTTTGGCCCTTGCAATGTGCGAATGTAGACACGTATATACTAATGTCTCCTCGAAGTGTGGCATTTTCTATAAGGGGAGTGTCTGGAATACTGTTAGACTTTGAGTATTCTTCAACGATCAGATTATCTGGTGTGTATTTATTACAGTCATGAACTCTAATACAACGATCTAAGATCTCACACTCGAGCCCAGTGTTCAAAGTACGTTTAAGCATCTGGTTAGTCAGTCATGTACACACGTTAATATGGTACAAGATTAGCGTCAATGGAACGCGTTGAGATGTCACAAGAGCAGCGACAATGGAACACGTTAATATGGTATAAGATTAGCGTCAATGGAACGCGTTGAGATGTCACAAGAGCAGCGACAATGGAACACGTTGAGATGTCACAAGAGCAGCGACAATGGAACGCGTTGAGATGTCACAAGAGCAGCGTCAATGGAACGCGTTGAGATGTCACAAGAGCAGCGACAATGGAACGCGTTGAGATGTCACAAGAGCAGCGACAATGGAACACGTTAATATGGTACAAGATTAGCGTCAATGGAACGCGCTAAGATGTCACAAGAGCAGCGACAATGGAACGCGTTGAGATGTCACAAGAGCAGCGACAGTTATATACCACTAGCTAATTTGGGTTTGGTCAATTTATCATGTTCCCCGTCTATACTGTATCTGTCCACGCTACCACGCTATATATCATATATCATATTGTCTCTTGAGAAATCAAATATAGAACCCGGTCCGCCTCCGTGGTCGAGTGGTTAAGGTAGCACACTTGTATATCACTGTAACCTATCATCACTGATTGTCACGGGTTCGAGTCCCGCTCAGGCCGTGTCTCATTTATATGAAAATGTTGGCAGTTTCTTATGGAGGTTGGTGCACCCAAGTACTGGTTAACCGCTGGAGCCTGCCCAGGAAAGGTGTTGTTAGGTAAACTGCCCGCCGGCGATATGGCCCAAAATGGTGCTGATGTAGGCGTAAAACCCGAAATATAACATATAACAAATATAGAACCCCAATAACCATGACCACACTTTATTCGTACTAAAAGCGATGGTGACATTACAAATTAAGACCTACACAGGCGGCTTTGTTCCCCGGATTTGTCTTACGGCGTCATTCATTATGGAATCTTCCACAGAGAATTGTACGGATGAAACTACTTTGCATCAAATCAAAGGCTGGAACAGGTTGGCTTAAGCGTGTGACATATTACTGTGTGTTAGTAGAGAGTTATTGCTCCTCCGAGATATAACCTAAACATATTTTAATTTTCAAGCATTACATGATGTACATTTATCTATTCCGAACTAAACAAACACTCGCAAGTCACACTAATGTCACAGACGGATCAGTGGTCCAGTGGTATTCACAGTTTTGGCATTAATGAGCTAATAAGAAATTAGCACAAACATACACTACAACACATATCTTTACAACACCATAAGTAACACCTATATCAAAACCCATTAGATATACAACTAAGTCATGACAGACGGATATGTAGTCCAGTGGTAACACACTGGACTGGTAATCCAGGGATCGCAGGTTCGATCCCCCGTCTGACCCTAATAAAATTAACACTCTTTCAGATGGGACGTTAAACCGAGGTCTCGTGTCGGTGCTTTACACCGTGCCCGTAAAAGAACCAGAGGAGATTCTGGAATGGGTCTCGGTCTGTATCATGCACTATCCTCCAAAATCTAAAATAACTAATATCTTCAGGAGGCGTCGCTCATATGGGCAACCGGTAGCGACGATAAATAAACGTAAAACACACACACTAAGTCATTGATATAAAGGATGATAATCAACGGCGTCATGTTGAACAGACGGATCTGTAGTCCAGTGGTAACACGCTGGACTGGTAATCCAGGGATCGCAGGTTCGATTCCCCGCTTGACCCTAATACAATTAACAGTCTTTCAGATGGGACTTTAAACCGAGGTCTCGTCTCGGTGCTGTACACCGTACATGTAAACGAACCAGAGGAGACTCTGGAATGGGTCTCTGTCTGTATCATTTCAACATCCCCCAACAATCTAAAATGACTAATCTCTTCAGGAGGCGTCGCTCATATGGGCAACAGGTAGCGACGATAAATAAACGTAAAACACACACACGACATGTTGAAACCTTGTCTCAAACTAGATTTGACATCGAACCAAAATATGGTAAGTGAATTGACTCTAATACACTATGTTACAGATGAGACATAATATATATCAAAATTATTCCAAACCCACTTGAGTAAAGTATCTCTATAAACTGAGTATAAAGTAAATATTTATTATAGTGACTTGTGTCATATCATCACATATGTACATCAACGTATAATACGATTAGCTAACATACGGCCCGACGGGCCTATTAGTCACCTTAATATATACCCGTTCTTAAAAACACCAGATTAAATGTACATGTATGTAGTTTAAGGTGATATAACACGAATCGCCAAACATGTGCTTACTTCCGAGAAGTGTATCACAAAGTGTAGCCGGTCCAGTGATTGAGTCTATCCCTACATACGAGGCTCCCGCTACAGTGATTGAGTCTATCCCTACATACGAGGCTCCCGCTACAGTGATTGAGTCTATCCCTACATACGAGGCTCCCGCTACAGTGATTGAGTCTATCCCTACATACGAGGCTCCCGCTACAGTGATTGAGTCTATCCCTACATACGAGGCTCCCGCTACAGTGATTGAGTCTATCCCTACATACGAGGCTCCCGCTACAGTGATTGAGTCTATCCCTACATACGAGGCTCCCGCTACAGTGATTGAGTCTATCCCTACATACGAGGCTCCCGCTACAGTGATTGAGTCTATCCCTACATACGAGGCTCCCGCTACAGTGATTGAGTCTATCCCTACATACGAGGCTCCCGCTACAGTGATTGAGTCTATCCCTACATACGAGGCTCCCGCTACAGTGATTGAGTCTATCCCTACATACGAGGCTCCCGCTACAGTGATTGAGTCTATCCCTACATACGAGGCTCCCGCTACAGTGATTGAGTCTATCCCTACTACATACGAGGCTCCCGCTGTGATTGAGTCTATCCCTACATACGAGGCTCCCGCTACAGTGATTGAGTCTATCCCTACATACGAGGCTCCCGCTACAGTGATTGAGTCTATCCCTACATACGAGGCTCCCGCTACAGTGATTGAGTCTATCCCTACATACGAGGCTCCGCACAGTGATTGAGTCTATCCCTACATACGAGGCTCCCGCTACAGTGATTGAGTCTATCCCTACATACGAGGCTCCCGTTACAGTGATTGAGTCTATCCCTACATACGAGGCTCCCGTACAGTGATTGAGTATATCCCTACATACGAGACTCCCGCTACAGTGATTGAGTCTATCCCTACATACGAGGCTCCAGCTACAGTGATTGAGTCTATCCCTACATACGAGGCTCCCGCTACAGTGATTGAGTCTATCCCTACATACGAGGCTCCCGCTACAGTGATTGAGTCTATCCCTACATACGAGGCTCCCGTTACAGTGATTGAGTCTATCCCTACATACGAGGCTCCCGCTACAGTGATTGAGTCTATCCCTACATACGAGGCTCCCGCTACAGTGGTTGAGTATATCCCTACATACGAGGCTCCCACTACAGTGATTGAGTCTATCCCTACATACGAGGCTCCCGCTACAGTGATTGAGTATATCCCTACATACGAGGCTCCCACTACACCTGTGCCACCCTCCTCAGAGTGTTGCATCATGTATTCGAACATCATAACACATGTTCAGCTCCAGATATCTCTTTTACAACAAATACATGTACATGATACGGTTTCAGTCTAGAATACCAAGCACGTCGGATAACTGCACCTATAAGTATAATCTTATACATTTCTAAAATTGATTATGTAGAGTTCTTAAGTTGTTTCCAGTTGTCCTATCTATGTAATTGGTAAGAATATAAATGTGGTCAACAGTGTCGCAGTTTCGTCTTAAAGCCACATTGCTCAGCTGACAGTTTATCGTCCACCCAGCCATTTAACCGATCATGTATGACACTACAATTTAGCTTACATACAGCGAATGCTAAATGTAATCACATTTCACATACGGATCTGTAGTCCAGTGGTAACACGCTGGACTGGTAATCCAGGGATCGCAGGTTCGATCTCCCGCTTGACCCTAATAAAATAAACAGTCTTTCAGAAGGGACTTTAAACCGAGGTCTCGTGTCGGTGCTTTACACCGTGTACGTAAAAGAACCAGAGGAGACTCTGTAATGGGTCTCTGTCTGTCTCATTGCACTATTCTCCAAAAATCTAAAATGACTAATCTCTACTGGAAGCGGCGCTCATATGGACAACTGGTAGCGACGATAAATAAACGTAATGCACACACATATAATCATGGTATGAACGATGATCTCTTAAACTGGATCCGACTACTTAGGAATGGGATGTATTACACATCTGCCCAAAAATAGTAGAACATGTACCTTTTCCAGGAATGGTATGTGCACAACCTGCTTTACTATATTTCGAATGATCAACAGCCTTAACTGTTTTGAAATTTCTATGACAAACGTATATGTGATAATTAACTCTTCACCGCCAGTGTCGCATAGAAGCGACTTTGCAAAGAGCAGAGAACCATATCAGACAGAACAGAACATGCCGTCTCATCAGGCTATATGCTGATTGCTCTTCAGACAGTGGAGCATTTATCCCACGTTGTCTTTTTAAATTAAATTACTTAAGATGTTGATTCCTACCTCTGTTATCTAAGTCCGCCATTTGTCCCACGTTGTCTTTTTAATAAAATTACTTGATATTTTGATTCATACCTCTGTTAGCTAAGTCTTTTAGGGACATTTCTACATCCCCGCGAGGGGTTCGACATTAGAGAAAGATAGATAGATAGTCTGTCATGTTCAAAATATATACGTTGTTTTCTACATCCTCTGTTGTTTCACGCATGCGCGCTGTGCGTGTTTACATTTCGTGTGTTGATAAACAAATTCGGGTATACGACGGTTTAAACACACGCACATTAGTATTTATATTTTACCCAAAACATCCTTTATTACGATGTAATGCTGCTTTAATGATTGTCATTCAATATGCTTATGTCGTTTTGCATTTCGATAGCATTACCTGATTCGTTTAAGTTACATTGTACAACATTATACATGTATATTGCATGAAGTAACTGTGTACTTTGGTTATAAGTATTGTGCATGTGCATTAATGCTATAGTGTTAAGAAATTTAAGAGGGCCCTAGGGAAGATTAGTTCAGAACTAATTAGGTCACCCTCTATAAATAACGAAATCTATCTAGTATATTAGTTATGGTAATGCCTCGATAATGTTTTTGTTTCTTTTGTTTCTGGGATAATATACTGACACCAAAAATAAACTGCACGTGCCTTAGAGGTAAAATTGATATTCCTTTGGAAAACATATAGGCACATTTGGTATCAAAATGTGCGAAATATCGACAAAATTAGTGCAATGTGTGAATGTAGTACATGATAGTAAAATCCATAATTCTAAAATGTGGATGGGAAAAGTAACGCTTAATATAAAAGCAATGTTATGGTGTTTGTATAGTATACAACTATACATGCAGTTGTTTAGAGAAATCAGAAACAGAGCCAATATCATTTTATTAAACAAAACCTACGCTAGGCTATCCGAAGAGCATAGTGGTTAGCCCGCTCGCTTCTCACCAATGCAACCCGGGTTCGATCCACGGACCGGGAAGTATGTGAGATGGTACGCTGGTCGCCCGATCAGACAGGTGAGTTTTGTCCGGGTACTCCGGTTTCCTCCCACATGAATGACCACATAATACGCTTTCATCCGCGCCAACGAGAGTGATTAATACAAGTTGCTTCGCAATCGTTGTAAAATAAATAAAATTTAAATTAAAAAAAAATGTATATTTAATATCAATTAAAGACTATATTAAGGTGTATATTTATTTATATTATTTGAAATTATAAGCAATCAATATGAGGTGAATTGTAATTTCAACAATATTTCACCACAAAAACAGCGACCATGGTCTCATAATTGGGATAATTTGCATAGTCAAAAATAAACAAATACATACATTTAAATTAATGAAACCATTTGCATATGGAGTTAGGTATTTACGTTGATTAATTTTGATATATCAGTAATGAGGACAAAAACCATGTATATATACGATATAAAACACGCATAATTATTGTCACGCTTCGTAGTGAATTACACATTTTAGTACCATGGAAACCGCATATTAGTACTAAGCTAAGATGCAGTAGGTGGATCCGACATTGTCGATGTAGTCACCTCACCTGTAATACAAAACAATCGCCATGGTTACCAGTATCGTTATTATTTTATTGGATGATTAATTGACACAAAGGATGATAATTGGTTTTATTGCTGCATTATCACCAACTGTTTATTTTACTATGCTGTGTCGTTAGAGATAACTACACTTTAATTAACGTAACTACCTAAACATAGTATACTATAAATAATCTACTGTGCATCTGTCTACGTGTACAGGGCGTCATAGCAGCAACTAGGCGTTATGTTTACGAGACATTTTGTTCTACTAATGTTATAAATTTATATTAATTAATGCATTGGATCAGTTATAAAATTAACATTACTTACTGCATTGAATCAGTTATAAATTAACATTAATTAATGCATTGAATCAGTTATAAATTAACATTAATTAATGCATTGAATCAGTTATAAATTAACATTAATTAATGCATTGAATCAGTTATAAATTAACATTGATTAAAGCATTGAATCAGTTATAAATTAACATTACTTAATGCATTGAATCAGTTATAAATTAACATTACTTAATGCATTGAATCAGTTATAAATTAACATTACTTACTGCATTGAATCAGTTATAAATTAACATTAATTAATGCATAGAATCTGGATAACATTTAGTCACCTTGTGCATTACAATTCAGTATCAAGATTAAACACAAGTATCCAGATTCTATGCACCGACACGAGACGTCGGTTTAACGTCCCATCTGAAAGACTGTTAATTTTATTAGGGTCAGACGGGGGATCGAACGTGTGATCTCTGGATTACCAGTTCAGCGTGTTACCACTGGACCGCCAATAACTTGTATGAAAGCAGGCTGATTTTCGGTGATTCCATCAAATTAAGTTGCATTTAATGCCCCCCCGACCTGTGATACAGATTGTCCGAATTCAGTTGCATTTAATGGCCTCCCGACCTGTGATACAGATTGTTCAAATTAAGTTGCATTTAATGGCCTCCCGACCTGTGATACAGATTGTTCAAATTAAGTTGCATTTAATGGCCTCCCGACCTGTGATACAGATTGTTCAAATTAAGTTGCATTTAATGGCCTCCCGACCTGTGATACATATTGTTCAAATTCAGTTGCATTTAATGCCCCACCCCCCCGACATGTGATATTTAATGCGAAAATATATATGCAGTTGCTGTAAGAGTCTCATGAATTTAGAGGCCCGTAGTCCAGTATTAAATACATTCGACTGCATATTCAAGGGTCGCAAGTTCGATTCCACAATACTATTATTAACAGTGTACAAGCTGACATAATAATTCGTAAGTTCTATGTATCGGAGCTCCACACCAGGCATATAGCTAACTGTGGATGGCACCTGTTTTATCTTACACTGTCATGCAATGCCACCATTAATTAACTTAATAGATTAGGGCTGTTCGATTAGTGCAGTGGTTAGCGCGCTCACTTCTCACCAACGCAACCCGGGTTCGATCCTCGGACCGGGAAGTATTTGAGATGGTATGGTATGGTGGTCTCCAGATCGGACAGGTGTGCTTTCTCCGGGTGCTCCGGTTTCCTCTCACACGAATGACCATATATACGCTGTCATCTGGGCAAACGAGAGTGATTAATATAAGATGTTCAAACTTGCTTCGCAATCGTTGTAAAATAAATAAAGTTTAAACTAATATTCTTAAATGAGTCGTATGGAACCAACGCCAGTAAATAAATCTTAATACAAAAGCTTCCGAAAATTATTTAATTTATTTTTTAGCATGATGTATATTTTGTAGGATGACAGCTTGGGTTTGTAGTCGTAGGTTTTAATCTTTATTAAAGTCTCATCTATGTACATACATGTAATACAAACACAAATATAAATAATCAGATTAAAAGTACATAGCCATTCTGAATAGAATTATAAGAGACATATTGCAACAAAACATATCACATTATAAAATCCCACACTACTATTAGTTAATGCTTATTTACATTCTAAAGCCAAGAAACAGTTGCTAATTTATATTTAAATACGAAATAAAACAAAATGGTATAAAACACTAAATCGAAAAACAAGCACTAGTGCGCTTTTAAGAAATATTTTACAAAATCAGTTATCACCCAGGATCAGATCGAGAATGACCTAATTAGCAGTTGCTTCTTGTAGTCTGTAAAAATCATAGATATATAGTAATTAACACAAAAAAGGGCATTATTTACAAAGGTAAAAGTAACGACGCTGTAGTATATTAAAACAGGTTTTGGCACAAAGTCTTATCACTGATTGATTACTGAATAGAAATAGAAATTGATCACGTTTTGTCATATTACAGAAATTATGGTCAGCTAATATTGCCTTCTGCAATAGTAAAGTTCTTAGATCATTATATATGGCACATTCCAATAAAACGTGATGTTCATCTTCTATCACATTACAAAAGGGACATTTACGATCGTCTAATCTTAAATTCTCATACCTTCCGGTTTCTATACGGATTGGTGCAACACCGCATCTAAATTTACTAAATGCCGACCTGTGTCGTGTAGGTAAAATCATTTTACAATATTCCTCAGGTTCAAATACATGCTTAAACTTACAATACGTTCTTAATTTGTTACGACCTCGTCCAGTAGTACCATGAATGCTATTTATAGAGGCATACCAATCTGTTATATATTTGTTTATATCAAATTTTCCCACACATTCGACACAATGAGGCTTAGAAATTGGAGCATATAAGTTACAAAATTCTGCAAAATCAATATCCGTAAAATGTTTCTTAACAAAATAGAACCAGTTTTTACAGGAAGCAGATTTCTCGTTTGCCCAAAGTGCAATTCGTTTGTTCAATCTCGAGTTATTTGTATTGGAAATTCGTACCCAAAACGTAGAAACTGTTTTCCATTGACGGACAATGGGAGGTTGCCAACCCATTTCACCGGAAACGGCTGCATTGGGTGTATACTTGCCGACACCAAGATAAAACCGCATAGCACGGTTTTGGACAGCATTTATACAAGGAAAGGATTTATACCCCCATATTGAGGCACCATAAGCAATTACAGGCCAAACAACAGTGTCGTATAGCTTGGTGAATACATTATACGGTACCCCTCCCGAAAGTTTACATTTAGCTATCAATAATCCTAACGCACGACTTGCACTCTGAGCAACCATCTTAGCTGTAACATTAAAATATAGGTGTTCCTGAAGAACAACACCGAGGTATGTATATCTGTCAACAACGGATAACTGTTCATTTCCACATTTAAATATATGCTCACACCTCGCCCGGCTATCTGGACGGAAATGCACTATCTTACTCTTATCGGCATTAATTGACATGTCCTTAAGACAACACCAATCGTTCAGAGCATTTAGCAAAATTTGTAAGTCATATTCATCTTTAGCTAGTAAAACAATGTCATCAGCATATAGGAGTAACCTTTTCATTATCTATATTAATACCAATATCAAAGGACTTAAGATATACAGCTAGGTCATTGATATATAAATTAAACAACAAAGGTGATAACACATGTATGTTGGTCTCTTTGGGATTAAGAATTTCTGCACATTCATTACGAATACATACTGGTATATATGGACAAAATAGAATTCCACAAAATGAACGCTATTGTTTGTGTTGCAATACACACGACCTAGAATACGAATATCATTTTATACTTGTTTGCCCGTGCTATTCAGATTTGAGAAAACTTTACATAAAGAAATATTATTTTGTTGGACCAAATAATTATGCTTAAGTTTATTGAATTGTTGCAATCTAATAAAAGACATATCCTATATAATTTAGCTTTATTCTATAATAAAGCATTTGATATTAAAATAATACTCTTAAATAATATGACATAAATCCAATATCAGCACTAATTATTGTTCATCCTCATAATTAGATGCATTTTCTTATTATTATCAGATTCTATATGCCACATGACCACGATAATTTAGTTTAATCATATTTTTATTGCTATATACATGTACATAATACATTCAAAGACATATATAATACGAGCAAAAGCAAATGGGTTGGGCCACAAGTTCTGAACAACATTAGTAATTGGCCCTTCCCATGAGAGTATGTTGAACTTAGTGCAATACTGGCGAATATGTAACTTATGACATGCATATTTGAAGTATAATGAGATATTATTTATCAAGTCGAAAGGCAATTGAAACAGTGTTTGAATGATAAAAATTAAAAAAAAATCTCAACTTTTACTAACGCTGTCGCTCGGTTCCGTTCCCCAGGTGAGAGATCCCCATGGTGCACACGATCGGAAGTTATTGACATAGCGAATGTTGTGCTGCTAACGTGATCACAAATTAAAAACGCTTTGATTGTTTAATATACTTTTGAACTGCTGCAACTATAATTATATTTTCGTTCACATTTAGTGTTTCGCGGCCATGTAAAAGCAGTTTGACACTAAGGGGATGAAACTTTGCACATTGTACTTTTTAGATTTTTGGATGATAGTGCAATGATACAGACAGAGACCCATCCCAGAAGCTCCTCTGGTTATTTTACGTACACGACGTAAAGCACCGACAAGAGACCTCGGTTTAAAGTCATATCTGAAAGACTGTTAAGACGGGGAGACGGGTGGATCGAACATACATCGTCCATTTCACTCTGAAATGGTGTACACCCGATTTGCGCCTCATTGCATGCACAGGGGGTTGCATGGATAGAGATGACCGTCCAGATGTCATTACGATACACATAATACAATAGCAGAAAACCCATCTCATTCTATCATAAGGCATACCATCATCAACCGCACGAGGAGTTTGCACAAATCCACTTTCCAAAGAAATTCTATAATCGTGAAAACTGGACACAATTCTGTCTTACAATAAAGTGTGTCACTCAAAATCAGTATATTCTTGACATGCACGTACCTAAATAAATAAAATGATTACTTGTGTGTGTGTTTTACGTTTATTTATCGTCGCTACCGGTTGTCCATATGAGCGACGCCTCCTGAAGATATTAGTCATTTTAGATTTTGGAGGATAGTGCAATGATACAGACAGACCCATTCCAGAGTCCCCTCTGGTTCTTTTACGTGCACGGTGTAAAGCACCGACACGAGACCTCGGTTTAACGTCCCATCTGAAAGACTGTTAATTTTATTAGGGTCAGACGGGGGATCGAACCTGCGATCCCTGGATTACCAGTCCAGTGTGTTACCACTGGACTACAGATCCGTCTGTGATTACTTAAGATTACTTCAGAGTTATATAACGTGAACCGTTTTCCATAATACATAAATACTTAATATTCGCGCATGCGTTTATAGCCCCCTTTCCAATTCGTGTACCATCATTCCTTGTGTCATATGTAACGGTATTGAATCGGGGGTATTCGGCAATCTACGTCGGAGACTAAATGATGTTTCTCGGGTCAATTATATCGTGCACGTGTTTTGTCTCGTGAACACATGTCAATGTTCTGCGTTCAATAGTTTTGTCTGATGTATTGGTATGAATGTAAGATTGTATTAACGCTAATGAAAGCTCTGCATGCATTGGCTACTAATAAATCTTCTTTGCAGCCGCCCCTGGTCAGAACCCAGAGAAAATATTGCGAGTGAAGTCATATACTGTAGAGAATTACTTTAGAAACTTTACCTTACAATTTATATTGAAAGAGTTTTACATTGCGACACTGTGGTAAAATTTATATTATGTTAATATGGATTTTCGACATGTACATATGGCTTGAATAATGTAAATTTGTGCAATTATTGACATGTTTTATACTTTGTTTTATGTCCTCTGATATATGTCATTTAACTATGTTTTAGACCTTTCCCCATGTACAGCCTACAACCGTTATGTCAAAGTCGGTTATGTCGAATTATCCGGTTATCTCGTTTCAGACAATATCAGTGTACGTATGACTGGCTCCGTTTATATCGAATTTCGTTAAGTCAAACTTCGGTTATGTCGAAGTATTTTGTTCGGTTCGACGGCATTCGACATAACGGATGTAGACTGTATACGTAATAAAGAAATATATAACGAACGAACCTACTTCACAGTGGCTTTCATGTATATGGCCCCTGTCACACAACAGTAAATTTGAATATAATAATGAAAACATATACTATGCATAGGATGTTCTTTTATTCAGTGTGCTAACATTCAGCAACAATGAGGAAATAACATTGCATATTGCAGACAATGCTTGCCCACTCTTACGTGGTAAGTTACACGTCTTAGAACTGCTGATTCGTAATAAGTTATTTATTTAAGATTAGACAATTACTCAGTAAGATATACGAGACATCCTAGTCTGTCGATATTGTCTACTGTACCTTCATAAGGCATCATGGATCTCATCACTGTTAATATTGTATGAGATAATTACATAACACACAGGATGATAAAGGTTAACTCTTTATCGAACTTCTAGCGAAGTTTCCCTTTATTACAGCAGCTATGCCAACTTTTACTGTACCAATGTCGTGTACTCGTTAATGGAAACTTAATGTATTTCTTCACCTAAATATAGTCTGGAAACGGAACATAGAGAGATTATATCACGTTTGTGACATTTCGTATTAGGATGAAGTCAGACTTATCACTACAGTAACTATTGGCGGGAAATCTGGCGTGGGCATAGGTGACGTTGCCGCAGTCTTCCTCTTTGTCTTGCCGCCGGCAGCATTCTTCGCTATTGTGGGGACAACGCCATCGTCAGTGCCTGTAGCTTCCTCCTCACCATCGGCTTCGGTAGCCTCTGTCTTGGGTACGACATCAGCATGGTCACCGGCAGTCACATAATCGCCATCCATGCCATCACTTCCATCAGCTTAGTGTAGGGGTTCCTATGTCTGGTGCACACTAGCCACTGTTACCACCTTACTCTTGTTGGTTTTTCTCTTAGGAGGCAGCATGCATACAAATTGCATTAAATTTGCAAAACCTTGAATAACATCAATTGACAAATGTCGGGCAGAACTACGATGTTTCCACTGACAAATCCAGAGAGCAAAGTTTATTTGACCTCGCTACCGGTACCCCATATGAGCGACGCCTCCTGAATAGATTAGTTATTTAACTTATTTTGGATTTTGGAGGAGATTGTGCAATTATACAGACAGAGATCCAAGAACCTCGGTTTAATGTCCCATCAGAAAGACTGTTAATATTATAGGGTCAGACGTGTTAACCACTGGAGTACTGTCCCGTCTGTGCCAAATATGACAGGCAACAGATCAGGCCTCTTTATATATTCGGGAGACGGACGCACGGGCGATACAGGAACGACCGCTGTGTGGCTGTGCGACAGTCGTGCGTGAAAAACAGCCCCCCGACAATGCATGACAACTCGCGACACATCTTTCTGTTTTATCGCGTCCTCATCGCCAAACCATCTTTAATGTGCCACAACCCTTGTGACCACTCGAATTCGATTCGGGCTTGTTGCAGCATCTGGCTAGGACAAACATGTCTACAAACGATAACATTTCGTACAATCAGTTGTGCCTCGGGCTTTAGATTACGATGTTCACAATTCAGTTCGCCGTACAGGGTAGTATTGACAGATTTCTGTGAGCACGTGACGACAATGTTCTCCGGTACAAACACAACACATTTCCAATTATTAACGGACATATCTTTTATCCTTACCCTCATTCAAAGTTGTGTTAAATGATTAATTTCTATCCTCCACCATTTCGGCGAGGGATTTTTGATTTGGTGTAATCTTTCCGTCTGTCCGTGTATGCATTAGACGTCCATTCCGAGCCATTTCTCAGTAAGCAGTGAGTGGACTGTTGTTTAACTGAAATTAATATGTAACACTATTTGGTAATGCACGTGTACTATTCGTGGGTGTCGGTCCAGTAACACCGTAGTCATTGCCCTTGCATTGGAATCAATTAACTAATTAATTATTTCAATTAACATTTCTAATGTTGTGTTTTATCATTGTTTTATAACAGGTTTTAATATCTGATTAGCAATCATATTGTAACTTAGCTTTATCCCTACCATACTGTGATAAACCATTATGTATAATGTTGTTCATCTCTTATAACTCCATGTTGTAGTGGCATTGTACGTTTATGATGTAAACTATACGTCGTGTAATATTATTGGTTTAAGCATATTTATTCCACTATATACATTCACAAAACAATACATTACATGTGTAATATTATTGTAAATACTGTACGTACAATGGTGAAATGAAATACAGACCATTACTATTAGTATGCCAACAATAAACTGAGACATTTGCATATTTCGTGCAGTTACTTCGTTAATAATCTATTTGTGAAGTACAATAATTCTGAGCTTTAGATTATGGTACACTTGTTTGCGTACTTGATTCACATATTAACGATAACAACTGGAAATGGATTTCATTTTCGGTAGCACCGGAAGTACAAAATCGACAAAGTCTATTTGTCGGCGTTTCACGAATGTATCTATCGGTCTCTACACCCAGAGGCAATAGTCCAGACCTAAGCTGACTAAGCATCGACCCGTTCGTGTTTGGTATGATTCAATAGGATAACTTCCTATCTATCTATCTTCCTATAAGTCAAACCCCTGATGGGGACCTTAGACTTCCTCACAGTTAAACTCTCGTTTGAAAGATTTATATATGTCCTCAGTTTTGGGACAGTTTTTATGTCACGTTACCATTTATTGGGTAATCAACTGCTGTATACAGGTAATGTCAATGCATTCCTCAGAATTATACTCATTCCAATAGTATCCTTTATATGCAACGGTTGTAGTCATGATTAAAAACACGTTTGATGAGTATGTCATTGTCCATAGATATTCCAATATCGAAGTATTTTACTACATCTTCTGTAAATTGTTGGCAACCATCCGGAGGTCCATACATTGCCAGTATAGGTGTCAATCGATGAAAGCCGAGACAGTATCTTAGAGCTATATGCTTAATATTATCTAATGGTTCGTAATGCTTTAATCCCCATACAGAAGAACAGAATATGCCCTATTATTATATAATTAGTTATATAATTTCTCATAGGAGCGAATAATGAAAGTCTTTAAGATGATGGATAGCGTTGATAATCGTCCCTGCACGTTCAACAAAGCTTCGCAGATGATTATAAAGTCGTTCCTTTCAGTGAAGATCACTCACATGCATTTGTTTTGCGGGACGATTTCAATAATTGATCCCCCAATTGCATGCATTTCGATGTTGCTGCGTTAATAAAGACTCGCCATGATTACACTTATGTAATGTATCTAGCATGGCTTGTAAAATATCCGCCGTATCGGACATCAGTACAATGCCATCGGTATACATTAGTAGCGAAACGTTCATGTCGCCCACAGATACACCAATATCAAGGTCATTAACCTCTCGTACAAGGTCATTCGCGAATACTGCAAATAGCGTTGGCGATAGATTGCACACTTGCCTCACCCCACTTGAACAGTCAAACTACTCAGTCATTTTGTTGTTTACAGCATTACTTCCTGTGTTTAACACGTGTCTGTATGTAGTGTCACCATGTTCGTCTCTGTGTAATCTATCAATGGTATATGTTGTAGGTACTTGTCTAGATAGTATCCGTTTCTTGTATCCTAGGTACTCTATCCATTTTCTATGTAGAAGCATACGTTTCATGGTTTCACGTTGTTGTACCCCGCGGGCTTCGCCGTCAATGTTTAATGTGTGTGGCCGTCGTCCATATAAATTGTCACGTGGTTCAATGTCAGGGACTGTGTCAATGCTTAATGTGTGTGACCGTTGTCCATGTAAAATGTCACGTGGTTATATTCCAGTGGCTGTGTGTGTCAATGTTTAATGTGTGTGGCCGTTATCCATTTACAATGTCACGTTGTTCCATGCCATTGGTTGTGCCAATGCTTAAAGTGTATGGCCGTTGTCCATACCCAATGTCACGTGGTTCTATGCCAGGGGTTGTGCTAATGTTTAATGTGTGTGGCCGTTGTCCATACACAATGTCACGTGGTTCTATGCCAGGGGTTGTGTCAATGCTTAATGTGTGTGGCTGTTGTTCATACACAATGTCACGTTGTTGTATCCCAAGACCTGTTTCAATGTTCAGCGAGTAAGGTTGGTTCTCGTGTACAGTGTCAATCTGTGTTAACCCTGGGCTTGTGCCAATATTCAATGAAGAAGGTAGCTGCCTATATACAGTGTTATTTGTGATTTATGTAACATGGGTATTATATGGTAAGCACGTGTGTTTCGCATAGGGTTACTATGTGGTAGGTCAAAACCATCCATGTCAAGCATGGGTCTACGGTTATAATCGCTGGCTTCCTGATAATCCAAGTTAATTCAATCGCTAAAAGGAGAGGACATCTGTTCACATTGTGTTTGCGTACTCTTGTTTTTCGATTTTACGGGTGTATGACAAAATGGTATTGTATTATGCGTGTGGTCAGCCATGCTAACGCATCGTACACGAGATTTATGTGTAAATTAATGGACATATACATTATCAGTGTGCATCAATCGATACATGTACATGTACACAGGTTTATTTTATCAATATATGCTAAATGCTGGTTTAAATATTAGTGTATCAAAGACACTAATCCTAGTATCAATGAGGTAACACTAGTTTACTTCAGATTTATTTTAAATAAAAGCTGTTTCATCACCCAGTGATACATATCCTGGTCACGGCACCAATGTGATAGTCGGGGTTTATATGTATTTCAATTGTTCGAACTGTGTGGAAGGCGTGATAGCGCAGTGGATGCGCGTTCGCTTCAGGTCCGGGATTCGAACCCCGCTGGAGCCGTTACGATTGTGCCCTTATGCACGGCATTTAAATTCCACGTTGCCTCTTGTCTCTCCCTCGTGGCGATGGATTCCATCAGGAATGAGGTCTCGAGAGTGATTAATATAAGTTGAAATAACTTGTTTCGCAATCGTGCTAAAATATATTTGTATAAACTAATTGTTCGAACTCCGCCCTAGGCATTGTATTTGCCCCGTATTGCTTTTATATCCCTTTTTATAAACTATAAATACATATACACGTGTCATCATATAACTATAATTGATATACACGTGTCATCATATAACTATAATTGATATACACGTGTCATCATATAACTATAATTGATATACACGTGTCATCATATAACTATAATTGATATACACGTGTCATCATATAACTATAATTGATATACACGTGTCATCATATAACTATAATTGATATACAAGTTTGATTTCTCAAACTGTTTGGTTAATCAAACTTACTCTATTTTGTCTGCCTCGAGAAAAGTTATGAAGCATCTTATATATCGTGTCATACGGGTCAGTGGACAACGATTTGTTGATCTACACCACCAGCTTACTACCACGGAAATCTGGGTTGCACTGCATATAGTCTGGATGTTTCCGTAAAAGTACATACAGACGATAAATGATATGGAATAGTTTCAATACCACAGGCTGACCCAGAGTTAGCACGTGTTATTATCCTAGTCATTTCCTCAATAGTTATATTTGAATTCAGTTCATAATTTGAAACGTATGGTGGTTCTCCAGTGTCTGTGTATTTTCACCTGGTTGTAATGTGTAATCATCATTGCGATAATACACATTCTTTAAATCCTCATTGTACCTTTCAAACACATGTTCGTCTCGCACAATTCACGCCTGGTTGCCTATACTCTCGATCGGTATTGTGTTATCTTTTTTCGGTCCTTATTGCTTGATCTTCCGCAAGAATTCTGTTGGATTGTTCGTGTTCATTTCCTCAATATCGAGAGCCTGTGATCTCCTATATACGCGTTCCGATTGTCTTAACAGTGTGTCGAACGCGTTCCGTGTCGCTATGTATTCATATCGTCGGATTTCGCTTATTTCCTGTACATTGCAAGAACGATCTTTCCGACCATAGTATTACAGGATATTTGCAAAACCTCACACCAGTATGGTTTGCTAGTTTTGAGTGTTTTATTCATGCGTTTCGGGGGTGTGCATTTTGGTATTTTAGAAAACATTTCATCTATTATTATATCAAAGTGTCCCTGGTATAATTTATGGAGTCGATTTCTCCATGTGCTTGTCGAGCAATGTCTATCCGGGAAATAGTGTCCGTTATAGCCAGTCTCGTAATTTCACTGTTCATATAGTCCAATGGCATCTGCCGTAGTTTAAAGCGTACTTCATTTTCGGGATTTAAAGCGTACTTCATTTTCGGGATTTAAAGCTTACTTCATTTTCGGGATTTAAAGCTTACTTCATATTCGGGATTTAAAGTGTACTTCATTTTCGGGATTTAAAGCTTCATATTCGGGATTTAAAGCGTACTTCATTTTCGGGATTTAAAGCGTACTTCATTTTCGGGATTTAAAGCTTACTTCATTTTCGGGATTTAAAGCTTACTTCATATTCGGGATTTAAAGCGTACTTCATTTTCGGGATTTAAAGCGTACTTCATTTTCGGGATTTAAAGTGTACTTCATTTTCGGGATTTAAAGCTTCATATTCGGGATTTAAAGCGTACTTCATTTTCGGGATTTAAAGGGTACTTCATTTTCGGGATTCCCTGTATGGATTGTGTCGTCATTTCCAATGTGGTAATTGCACTAAAACTGTGTCAGCAGAACATAATGGTCAGGTAAACGTGACCGTTCATCGAGCTATCCATGTAGACGCCCAAATGCATTTATGCGGTGCGTGGCGACTTCAAATAAATTTAACAACGAACGCATCCATATAGTCTGTGTTCATCAGTAGTCCCCAGTACCGTTAACACTTTGAAATTTAAACAGTTAGCGAGTGAATTATGTGGTTATCCACAACTGCTCTACCTCTCCTCGAAATATAAGTTATATGGTATGTGTGCTAATTTCATATTCAACTTATTACTGCCGAACAATCAGTTATGATTATGATTGACAGGCGCAGTCTAGAACAGTTACTTAATCTAAATATTGTTATGTGCAAGTTAAAAAGATAAAAAGATCTATCTACAAAGCTATAGTTAAAAGGAGACAGTACATATGTTAGAGAGAGAGAGAGAGAGAGAGAGAGAGAGAGAGAGAGAGAGTCGACTTTGTTAGCAGACTGGAACTCGACTATTATTTATATGTCGGTAGACTGTTCCGTAGCCTGATTGTTCTTGGGGGAAATGAGTTGGCATGATATAACTGTGGGATTGGATATTTTCTTGTGCGTGTACGGTGATGGTGATCTACAGCAACTAGTTCATTTCTTATTTTATTAAATATAAACAAAGATGAGAGAAAGTGTGAGTAATATGTTTGTTTGAGTATGTATTTGTTATAGTATATCAATCATGTGTCATGACAATGGTGTATTCTTAGTGTCTGTTTAATGTGTGTTGTCTCTAATCTTAAAACCTTTTTATACAGAATAGTTCAATAGGACATTTTTTTTTATTGGAATTCAATAATGCAATAAACTTGGACGTTGTGAAAAATGTATGTATGTAAATATTTCTAAGCGTTTTGTGGATTGAATACATTAATACGAAATGATACTCGTCTTCTACATTGTATGTCGTACAATGGACACCATTCACATTTACGTTGGCTTCTTTCAATGTTTCTGTGTCTTCAATACTCTATTACCAGTTTATTCGAGGAAAGCCTTCGTTTAGCTATAACGTTTCTGTGTCTTCAAGACTCTATTACCAGTTTATACGAGGACAGCCTTCGTTTAGCTATAACGTTTCTGTGTCTTCAAGACTCTATTACCAGTTTATACGAGGACAGCCTTCGTTTAGCTATAACGTGTCTGTGTCTTCAATACTATATTACCAGTTTATACGAGGAAAGCTTTCGTTTAGCTATAACGTTTCTGTGTCTTCAAGACTATATTACCAGTTTATACGAGGAAAGCCTTCGTTTAGCTATAACGTGTCTGTGTCTTCAATACTATATTACCAGTTTATACGAGGAAAGCCTTCGTTTAGCTATAACGTTTCTGTGTCTTCAAGACTATATTACCAGTTTATACGAGGAAAGCCTTCGTTTAGCTATAACGTGTCTGTGTCTTCAAGACTATATTACCAGTTTATACGAGGAAAGCCTTCGTTTAGCTATAACGTTTCTGTGTAAGTACTAGGTAAATTCGTTTCAATATGTAAAATATTTTTAACTGACGAATTAAGTGCAGAATGGTGTCAATAGTACTAAACTTTGGTCTATATCATATATATACATAATGATATTCTTCGTCCCAAATTTTCATTCGTTCATTTAAAATAACCGTAATAACCTGCAGTTATTTGGGTAGGTTCTATTACTCTTTATATAACGGTACTATGACACCCGATGATGATCAGCTGAAAAACGATTCCAGTCGTTATACGGGAAATAAAGAATATAGATCGAACCTACGCCAGAGTGCCTTATTTATATTGGCCCCTGTTAAATTGTTTAATCGTTTATTCGCCGTAGTAATAACGTCAATCGAGATGTGCCTACGTCACTCTTTGAAAAGTAGTTTCATGGCTATCAGAACTATCGAACTGCGCAAAAGTCCCAGCGCAATCTTCATTGGCGTTATACATCAGCCTCCGAGGACAAAGTTTTAAAATGGTCATAAAATTGTTAATTAGGTATCTTCTCACCTCTCGGATTTGTCGATTTCCGTTTAAACAAGTTCTAAAACTCACGGGTGTGATTTGAGCCTCATTCCATTCATTCTAAGACCAATGTCTCTATTATATTTAAGTTTATGTTTTCTGCAACAATATTTGTAATCTTTCATTCTAGCAAATAGTTCCTGTCTAGTTATATTATTTATATTTAGATTATATTCATAAATGGAGGTTTTGTACAGTTCGCGCTTGCGTTTATATTCACTATTACACCATTTGTGTTTTTTCTGACAATACAGATACATTCACTGTTTTGTAGCTTAATCATGTGTGCAAACTATTGGTCACCTTTTGCATGAAGACATTCTGTAAACTGTCCCACTAAAACATCTGGGTCACATTGTTGGTTAGGGATAGAGGCAGTAATCCCACAAAACAGGTGGCAGTAAACTAAAGCTGACCAGTAGAATACTCTTCAAATGAAGATCAAATTTAGCCCTAACCCTAATGCCCAGATTACTGCCAATTGTCCCAAGATTACTGCCAATTGTATATGTCGTTACTGCCTCTATCGTTAACGCACATTGTTGGCTTACATCTTGTAACAATGATTGTTCAAGCTCGTGAACAGTATTTGAAATATCATGACTGAAGAAGTGCATCTTTATGTTTTGGTTCCCACCTATAAAATGTGTTCACGTTATGATGATGTGTAACGGTGTTTGTCAAAGCTTTGTAACAAAACGAGATAGGTGCATGGTGTGAGTATTCATTGAAATAATGTACCCTGAAATCAATCAAATCACAAACATTAGCCTCGCTAGTTAATAAATAATCCACACGTGAGTCCCAATTATATGTAGTACATGATATGTGACGTATCAACCATTGTAGTTGTTGGTCATAGCTGGATATGTGACGTATCAACCATTGTTGTTGTTGGTCATAGCCGGATCTGTGACGTATCAACCATTGTAGTTGTTGGTCATAGCTGGATATGTGACGTATCAACCATTGTAGTTGTTGGTCATAGCTGGATCTTTTGATATCTATCATTCTATATCTGTAAAGAATTGTTTTGCTTTAATTATTAGACACATATCAGATAAATAGTACATGTATTTACACATAGAAATAAATATACATGGCTATGATTGTGGGAGCTCACATTGATTTGTATATAATGTATGCATTATGTTTGCACTGTTCGCTAACTGTATATAATATGTATGTATGCCCTCATTAATAAACTATGTCTATGTATATAATGTACGCATTATGTTTGCACTGTTCGCTAACTGTATATAATATGTATGTATGCCCTCATTAATAAACTATGTCTATGTATATAATGTACGCATTATGTTTGCACTGTTCGCTAACTGTATATAATATGTATGTATGCCCTCATTAATAAACTATGTCTATGTATATAATGTATGCAATATGTTTGCACTGTTCGCTAACTGTATATAATATGTATGTATGCCCTCATTAATAAACTATGTCTATGTATATAATGTACGCATTATGTTTGCACTGTTCGCTAACTGTATATAATATGTATGTATGCCCTCATTAATAAACTATGTCTATGTATATAATGTATGCAATATGTTTGCACTGTTCGCTAACTGTATATAATATGTATGTATGCCCTCATTAATAAACTATGTCTATGTATATAATGTATGCATTATGTTTGCACTGTTCGCTAACTGTATATAATATGTATGTATGCCCTCATTAATAAACTATGTCTATGTCTATCTATGTGCTGGTAAGAGCAAATCCCACATCTGATTCAATCATATCTAAGTTGTTTCAATGTCAAGTATATAATATACTAACATAATTCTCTATAATGAACAATGCAAATAGAAAGGTGTTATTAAACTTGGCTTGTTTTCTTAAAGCGACACTACATCAGTGAAAATGCAAATTTATACAGAATGTAATTTCCTATTATATGGTATAATTTTTATCAAAATATTTCCCTAAAATACTGAGTATTTCAACTAATAAACAAGCGTCGTATACGCGGTTTGTTGACATAACAAAATAATGTAAACAGGGTCGACATGCATGCGTAATACAACCTGTGTATCCCGAACACGAGAATTATGGTACAGATTGTCCGTTATATCTCACATGTGTGCCTATGCATATTTATTTGTAGACTAACCATAGTTAAATATATTATCTCTAAGCGACAGTATCACGCGTTTAGTATTGACTACAATGACAAAGACATATCAATTCAGGAGCGTAGATGACCGGTATATGAAATCCTACATTCACGTTTGAAAGTTTGTAGACCACAAACACATGATTGTATATTGATTCAATATTTGTATTCGAATGTGTTCGGAATAATTTATAGTAGCAATGCATTTATACGTGAACAATGCATGTTTTGGCTTTTTGCGATGTAATGTCGCTTTAAGGATGATTTAAACCATAGGAGCTCCATATTGATTGCGTTGTCTTCTTAATTACACAAAAACACCAACTAGAATGTTCATCCTCTCTATAGCAGTAGCAATACAATAGCTTTATTGATCACTTGTTTATTATTATAATTGTATGTATATATTATAACTATGTACTTATACATACATCATGAATAAACTTATGTTCTGTTCTGATCTATAATACGAAATTGAGATATGAATTATTCGGGAATAGTGTAGAGACAACACGTGCTTTGTTTCTATATTAAAAGAAGTAAGATACATTGATGATAGTATTATGCAATATAAACTCATGCTATGTAATTAAAACTATAGACAATATATGCATAACTATGCTAGAATATAGACCGAAATAATTAATCATATGCAAATAAGTTGGCAGGAAATTAATTGTAAACGGGAAACAACTTTCATTAAAATATAATGTGATATACGTATTTGCATGCACCCCTGCGTGAATATAGACTTAACGTAACATGCAGTGCTACTGCGCAACACTTCTATCTTGGCGACATAGGCTACATAGTGACATGCCATATGATATATATTATTTTAAATTTAAGTTTATTTAAAGTCGGTACCGGTTTCCAATTTGAGCGACGGGCAGTTTACCTAACAACACCTTTCCTGGGCAGGCTCTAGCGGTTAACCAGTACTTGGTGCACCAACCTCCGTAAGAAACTGCCAACTTTTTCATATAAATGAGACACGGTCTGAGCGGGTCTCGAACCCGTGACCATCAGAGATGATAGGTTACAGTGGTATATATAGAATTATTATATCATTTATATAGTGTATGCATTATTAAAAAAGGGATTTCGAACTTCACCCACGCAGAACAAATTGGTGTTCACAATTAAAAGATTTATTATGTTCACTTGGTTTTGTGGATGCTTGGATCTTCCAAGGAGTGACGGTAATATTGATATGTTTCTGTACGTAGTTAAACAGAGGTTAAATGACCAGTTTATACAAAATTGGAATGCAAGGTTAACTGACTCTAGTAGAGCATTGTTTTATAGGAATATTGCTTCTATCAAATATCATTTATACCTAGATTGTTTTAATGTAAATAAATTTTGTCAAGCTCTAACACGGTTAAGAGTCTCCTCTCACAGGTTGCATATTGAATCAGGCAGGTGGTCTAGACCTGAACGCACACCAATTGATGAAAGAAAATGTACTGTATGCAACGTACTGGAAGACGAGTACCATTTTATTATTGAGTGTAGAATATTTTTAGATATCAGGAAGCTGTATATACAAAAGAAATATTGGTGTAGACCAAGCATGAACAAATTTATTCAGAAAACAAAAATGTAATTAGGAAACTTGGACTGTTTATTTATAACGCATTTTCTATTAGAACTACTCTTTTGTATGCTAATTAGATACACTGTTTGGAAGTGGACACCGGATAGAGACGGGAATTTCCCTGAGTTATGTGATCTTTATGTTTCGTTTCGATAAAGGTTAATTTGAATGTGGTATCTGATTGTTCGATATGATGGTATGTAATTATTTTAGGGAGTAGTAGTCCTGGTTTAAGATCTTGTCAGATTGCTGTCTACAACATATATCTTAAGTATTCTATATAGACATGATACAACACTGTGCTTATTCCGGGGAGGGGGTCACAGGTGTAGCGGAGCCACGTTGGTAGGGATATACCCCATCAACGGACCGGCTACACTCTGTGATGCACTTTTGAAAGTAAGCACAGTGTTTCGTATGTCATTTTGTTCATTTTTAAACCATATATGAACTGATGGTTATATAGATACAGTTGATTGTGTGTTATAGATCAATGTATATAATGTAAATTTATTGTATTATAAGTTGACGTCTGTACAAAATGTTTGGCAAAGGCACTAAAATAAAACATTTATTTATTTACTTAATTAATAAAATACCTAAGGATAATAGTTCGTTTATACATTTACTTACCATGCATGTATGACATATATGCGTATACATATATACTATCGGGTAAGGTATATATGCATGTACATTGTATTATACACGCAAATAATTAAATCATATTGGAAAGACTATTGCACTAAATTTGTCTATTTTCGTTTAAAATGAAATAAATAAAATTGCATAAAGCTCAAATGATTTTGGGGTATAAAATTACAGGGCCTTCTCTTTGTTTTGTACGATGATCTGTTTTATTATGTGTGTTGTGTAGATTGTCACTACAAAATGTAGTTTCACTGTTCGCTATCTCTATCATGCATATGTTTTGACCTCATGGGATTTTTAACCTAATGGTTTTGAATAAAATGTCTGTCTGTCATTATGTTGTTGTGTGAGTACTGGGGGGGGGGGGGGTGTCAAGTGGAGAGAAACGAGCATCACCGACTCTGCTTCTGCTCTCGTCGTTTGTATATATATGTAACATAGTCATTACTTAATGACATATCATTGTCTATTGTAATGTCTGAACAACATTTTATGTTCCATTGCTTGTGTTAACTCTATATACTATTAATTGTGAAACTGTAACTAATAATCACCGTAAGGTGGAATTAAAGATACTATAACATATCTGTATATGCTGTGTGAAAGCTTTGTGTTTATTGTACATGTTAAGTAAGTGCACAGTGGTCGTCTAAGCAAACCACACCAGTAGACGATTGATATTAATATTATATAGAACGACAAAAGTAATTGCGAAACTGAGTAATGTATAAGTGTCCATTGAACGAAGGGTGATACCCTCTATATTAGCATCCAGCAATACACAACATCACTTTTGTGTTTAAATGAAGTAGCATTGTTAATATACATGTAACTAATTTCATTATTTCATTTTCTCTCAAAATCCTGTTCCATCATGATTGTACGCATATAATATAAGCCGAAAACGATGTAAAATATTGGACACTTTTCATTTTACATATTGGATCCATTTTGAGGCTTATATCTTACTTAAAACACACATACTTATATAACAAGATCTTTCTAACTAAAATTGCGCATATGACGTAATATAACATTCTGGCTTTTTAAAAGTAGTCCAATAACAATGGACTGCAAGTACAAGGGTATGACGTCACGACGGTGATTTAATGCTAGCAATATGTATAGTGTTGCATAAACTACACGTCATGACACCATCTCAGTATAGGATATAAGCCGAAAACGATACAATATGTAAAATATTGGACTGTGTATGGCGAAGACTATTGGATCCGTTTGAGGCTTATATCTTATTATTTAAAGCATACACTTATAGAACAAGATGTTGCTAATTTAAAATTGTTATTTTCGTACATTTACGCATAATATTTAATATAATACTCTTGTCATTTGAAAGCAGTCACATATTAATAACAATGGACTGCAAGTACAATGGTATGACGTCACGACGGTGTTGTAATGCTAGCACTATGACTGTTGCATAAACTACACCACGTGACACAATCTCAATATAAATATGAAACACATTGCCATCTACAGACCACAGACGGATCTTTAATCCAGTGGTTAACACGTTGGACTGGTAATCCATGAATCGCAGGTTCGATCATCCGTCAGACTAAAATAAAATTAACAGTCTTTCAGATGGGACTTTAAACCGAGGTCTCGTGTCGGTGCTTTACACAGTACACGTAAAAGAACCAGAGGAGACTATGGAATGGGTCTCTGTATGTATCATTGCACTATCCTGTAAGTAGAAGTTACCTTTGTTATTCAGCCCAAACACTTCCGGATACTTTTAGCGGAGCATAGACGGATGGAATTTTCAAATGCATTTCCTTGCATATTATTTTGCTGTCAAATGAAAAATAAAACATAATTTTGTAGTTTCTGCCAAATAGCATGCTTTATATGAAAAATTAATAGAATAAAAACAAAGCTCATCGAATACCATTCTTACCTGCCTTCAATACTATTCATTTTCATTATCTTATCACCTACCATTTTTAATATAAAAATTAACAACATAACAGAGTGTTTAGAAAAAGATATAAATTGTTCATTATATGTAGATGACTTTCTTATGGTTTTAAGATCTAAAGATATGGAAACTATAGAAAAGAAACTTCAAGATAACTTAGATCGCATAGAAAAATGGGCATCAGAAAATGGTTTCAAATTCTCGAAACAAAAACTCAATGTGTACATTTCTGTCAACAACGTAATTTACATCACGACCCTTTTCTAAAATAAATATGGTACACAAATTCCAGTTGTAAAAGAGGCCAAATATTTAAGTGTTACATTTGATAAACAACTAAATTTTACCTCTCATATTAAATCATTAAAGTTAAAATGTATAAAGGCGCTAAATATCCTCAAAATAATCTCAAATACAGATTGGGGAGGAGATAAAACAACACTTCTAAATCTTTACAGAACATTAATCAGATCAAAGTTAGATTATGGCTCTATAGTCTATCGTATATGGATCTGCCCGTAAATCATACCTAAACACATTAGATACCATACATCATCAAGGTTTACGTTTATCTGTAGGAGCTTTTCGTACATCTCCCGTTGAAAGTCTATATTCAGAAGCCAACTCTCTTTATATATAAGAAGAGAGAAATTATCACTCCAATACCTAATAAAACTTGCAGCTGATTCAAAAAACCCAGCATATAATGATGTATTAAATCCCCTTTATAAGCAATATTTTCAAATTTATCCAAATGCTATCAAAACGTTTCGTATACGAATGGAACTTATTCTTAAAGATGAGAACATTAAGCTAGAAAATATACCAATTTCACCATGCCTGACAAAGAACCATGGATCCTTAATTCGCCCATGGTTTTGTTTGATCTTAGCAAAGATAAAAAAATCCCAAACAAATCCCATGTTTTTTAAAACAACATTTTTAGAATTAAAATCCAAATATCACTATATGCACATATATACAGATGGGTCAAAACAAGATGAAAAAGTAGCTTGTTCAGCAATAAATACATTTGAAATCTCGAGGGTACATTTACCGGATAACAGTTCTATTTTTTCAGCAGAGGCCATGGCCATAAACATCGCTTTCAAATTGATAAAAGATTCAGAATTAAGTAAATTCATAATTTTTTCAGATTCTCTATCAGTTCTAAAATCACTAAAACGAAATGATCACCCAAATCCTTTGATTCAACAGTTGCTGAAAATGTACTCCAAAGAAACCATATCTAAAGAAGTGATTTTTTGCTGGATTCCCAGTCACATACATATCATAGGTAATGAGGAAGCGGATAGAGAGACAAAGGGTGCAATAAATAAACCGATTACAAACATAAACATTCCATATACTGACTTCATATCGAAAATTCGAAAATATGTAAATACAGAATGCCAACATTTATGGAAAAATAATCCAAACAATAAACTATACCAAATTAAACCTACTTTTTCCGAAATATATTTGTATCCTATGAACAGAAAAGAACAAGTTGTTTTGACCCGATGTCGTATCGGACACTCTTATATTACTCATTCTTTTATTTTTAACGGTGAGGATCCACCAGAGTGTATCCCTTGCCAAGAAAATTTTACAATCGAACATATTTTAACTAAATGTATTGATTTAAATGAAATTAGACCCTGTTTTTATAAAGAGAAATCTATGAAAGATATTTTTAATAATGTAAAATCAATGTTGATTTTATCCTTTTTAAGGGAAATATATATTTTTAGCAAATTATAACATATATATTTTTATTGTAATGTACTAAATCTATATTGTAATATACAAAAACTGTATGTTCTAATGAAAAAAATGAAACTAAAATATTTTTATGGTTTATTAAAATATACTGTATCTATCAGACGCTTAATGACCATTATCGGTTGAGGCGTCTATAAACAAAGCATCAATCAATCAATTTCATTGATTAGTGAACATATTTAAATTGCGTCCTGATCGGCTTCAACTACGATGCTATTTCTGGTTCTATAAATGGGAATCCAGGGATCGCAGGTTCGATTCCCCGCCTGACCCTAATAAAATTAACAGTCTTTCATATGGGACTTTAAACCGAGGTCTCGTGTCGGTGCTGTACACCGTGTACGTAAAAGAACCAGAGGAGACTCTGGAATGGGTCACTGTCTGTATCATTGCACTATCCTCCAAAAATCAAATGACTAATCTCTTCAGGAGGCGTCGCTCATATGGGCAACCGGTAGCGACGATAATTAAACGCACATCTACAGACCACATCATTTTCAGCTGGCTACGCCGCTGCGGTCGTCACCAAAATGTGTGTGTTTACGTTTATTTATCGTCGCTACCGGTTACCCATATGAGCGACGCCTCCTGAAAAGATTAGTCATTTTAGATTTTGGAGGATAGTGCAATGATACAGAAAGAGACCCATTACAGAGTCTC
This sequence comes from Archivesica marissinica, assembly GCA_014843695.1. NCBI lineage: Eukaryota > Metazoa > Mollusca > Bivalvia > Venerida > Vesicomyidae > Archivesica > Archivesica marissinica. The sequence goes on along the minus strand of CM026390.1, from coordinate 87,948,745 downwards.
CTCTGGTTCTTTTACGTGCACGGTGTAAAGCACCGACACGAGACCTCGGTCCGTTTGCCGATTCGTTACTCTTGGTCTACCGGTTCTTCGGCGATCTGCTACACCACCTGTTTATTGGAACCGTTGGCGCAAGCGAATAATAGTGTTTCTGTGGCACCATAACGCCTTACTCACGTCAGTGACGATGTCACCATGGGCAAGCATTGTTAATGCTTGGATATGTTGATTTTCGCTCAATCTAGGCATGTTCGTTGTGTACCAATGTGAACTCAAATGTGATTTAACCGTTATGTAAGACATAAGGATTACACAAATACAAGTTTCCGGTGACATGTATATTTTCCTCGGGCTGCACGTGCACATCATGCAAAATCAAGTCTCACAGACTGGACTGACATTTTTTTGCATACCATGTGGTATATTATGCAATTGATCGATGACAAATATACTTGAGGTATACTATGCGAAATTTCTAACCAATACGTCTTCTAAATAGTGAAATATTCTAAATTCAAAAGTGCACACTTTATTTTGGAATTGAGTATATATATATATTTCTAATTGGTCACTTTATGAAATTTAATACCATAACAACTTCTTTTCGGAACGATATAAATCTTTGTATATTACATTATAGGTATACACTTTATCGATCGCCACAAATTTAAATAAACACAGTATGGCCAAAATCACCCACGCGGAACGGAGAGGTCATTTTCATGATTCAAGCACGTGGCGCACGTGAAAAGTCGAAAACCGTGCATATGTACATGAATATGTTCGATAACGTTTTTACAACTTGAAAAACACATAAAATGGCCAGAATGACCATAGAAGAGCATGGGAGCGTGTTGGGATGATTTCACCAGGCACCAGTATTCGGCAGGTAAGATACCGAACATGTAATTAATGACTTATTTGTATAAAAACATATGTCTATCTAAAAACATGTTTTCATAGCAAAACTAACATGATTCATTATTATTTCAGGTGGCACGGATGTTCAACAGACGAATGTTTACCATACAGAGCCTATGGGGGAAATTTACCGCTACCGGAAGTGTGAACGACCGCCGACGGCACCCAAAACGCAGGGTAACAACAAGGCGACAGGACAAGTACATAACTCTGTCATTTACGAGATCGTTTTACCTTTTCCACCGGGACTGCAAGGTAAATCATGGGCTCACATGGACGTAATATCGCCCCACAGACAGTGAGAAATCGACTGCGCGAGGTAGGTTTGAGGTGCCGACGACCAATAAAGGGTGAAACTCTTACCCTAAGATACCGCCAAACACGCATACGCTGGGCTAGACAACATTTTCGGTTTACCCGTGCAGACTGGGCCAATGTTTTGTTCGTCGACGAAACTCGTGTCAAATTGAGAGGTGCCGACGCTGGACGCGTATCTACCGACGTCGTGGAGAGCGTACCAACGCCAATTGTGTATTGGAGGCCGACTCGTATGGTGGAGGCTCAGTTATATGGGCCGGCATCTGCATACACACGAAAACACAGTTGATTGTAACCTCACAGCCAGACGTTACCAGGATCAAATTATCACCCCTGTACTTCTGCCGCATTTTAGAGCTAATCGTGGCATGATGCTAGCACAGGACAATGCGCCTTGCCATACTGCAAGGCAACCCAAGGAATGTTGCAATTCAACCAGGTTAGAGTAATTCCGCGGCCATCGAAAAGTCCTGACCTGAACCCTATTGAGAACGTGTGGGATATTCTCAAACATCGCATACTTAAGTTGCCACAGCAGCAAAACCTTCGTGGATTGGGTATAATTATCCAACAGGCATGGCAGGCCATCCCACAGCGATATTTACAACGATACATCATTTCGATGCGAGCTCGCTGTCGCGCTGTAATTGATGCACAAGGAGGCCACACCAGATATTAACATTGTGAAATTTTGCTCAGTGTATATATACATAACGCCAGCTACCCTGCGTCCCAACAGCTTACCCTCAGCTGTCAATCGTGCACAGTAGACCGTCACTCCTATCTGTGCATAAGCATTTGTATTCGTACGTAGATATGTTTCTCGGTTGACGAAGAAAGATTGACATCATTGAAGTCCTTGACTCAGCTTGCTGCTGTTGGCTGCGTCTAAGTCCCGACATGCACCGTCGTATGGAGGGTGACATGTGTATAGATATCGCATAACACATTTAAACTAGTATAGTTTATTGTAGTGGTGCGTGCGTGACCGAGTTGTCAAAGTACATAACCTCAAATCACGTTACCCTAACCGCTATAGGTTCGAATCCTACTGGGGTTGTCGACTATCCAGTTGGCTCGAGGGAGATCGGTGGTTCTACCGTTGCCCGTCCGTGAATGCAATACTGCTCGGAGGAGCACCGGGTTTCGCCCACCAATATATAATATCTTGAAAGTCGCCCTATGACCTAAGCTGTGGGTGCGACTTTAACACCCCCCTAAATAAAATTGGCGAAGTATTTTCGAAGAAGCATATTTCAAATGCGAACCAATCAACTGTCAACGGAGCATGAGCCAACATGCAATACTTGTATTACGGTCAATGGTAGAAACAACATAATCAGGGAAGAAACGTAGATTAAACTATTTATTTATAAACATATATGTTGCTTTCGGTTGCTCCTCTGATATGTTTCGTACTAGTGTTATGCTTGATAATTAGTTTATGCAAATGTATTTTAGCTCGATTGCGAAATAAGTTCTTATAACTTATATTAATCACTCTCGATACATCATTCCTGATGAAATCCATCACCACGAGGGAGAGAGAAGAGGCACGTGGAATATAAATGCCTTGCCTAAGGACACACTCGTAGCGGCTCCAGCGGGGCTCGAACTCCAGGCCTTTCGCACATGAAGCGTACGGGCTACCACTGCGCTACCACTGCGCTATCACGACTTCCACTTGATAGTTGTACATTGTTTCTTGGTAAAGCAAATAAACCACAATATGGACACCATGTACTTGTGTTGCATCAATTGTATTAGTATTATGTTGTTGAGATTTCTATTGAATTAAATCCGTTCATTATTTCTTATCTAGGCTATAGAGATCATTGGTCTACAGCTGACAGCATGTGTGTGTAGTCTATAATCACACATGTGCTTAATAATAATTTTTAATTATGTTGTGCTTTTATTAAGGAATGAATCGCGGGCTAATAATTTCCATCGGGATATGAACTACATTGGGCGTGTGTAAAGTGTGTGGACTCCGAAGGCATCCATGCTATCCTTAAACATGTCCAATGTAGTCCATTCACCGATGGAAATCCTTAACACGTGATTCACTACTAATATTCTGTATAATTGCACAACGACAACGTATAGCACATATTGCATATAACATGTATTTATCCCAGATTTGCGATTTATACATTCCCGACAGGAGCCTATTTAAAACTGATTTAATGTATTACACTACATGCTTTTATGTTGCCAAGCTATTATTATTGTAATAAAATTTAAGAGCTCCTATTCATCTGAGGTGTTTCCCTAAATGTTTTGAATATAGCAAATAAACAAGTGTATGCATTGACATTTATCATATATTGTTAGAAAAGCATCGATAACCCATAATAATTCACAGAACTAATTTTGTCAGCATTGAAGCATGTAATAATGATAAATGCAATTTCGGGCATTGCAATTCTGCAAAGATGTTTGAGGACATTGTATGCCAGGAAATTAATTTAGCAAATACACATTTTTCAATTCGACGAGTTTTCTCTCGCACCAGGGCCAATTGACTGGATTATCATTCCTGTGAGGAAACTAGTTTCTTGCACTTTATAGCTCTGTGATACATTTCCTGGAAGTAGATTTTAGTTTGGCGTGTTTCATATAACGATGTATCTATAGCAAATTTGCATTTTAATTCTTATCTTTTATTCTTTTATGTACTTTTCGTAATGAAAAGTTGGCAGTTTCTTACGGAGATTGGTGCACCCAAGTACTGGTTAACCGCTGGAGCCTGCCCATGAAAGGTGTTGTTAGGTAAACTGCCCGCCGGCGATATAGCCCGAAATGGTGCAGGCGAAAAACCAGAAATATAACATAACATAGCTTTTCGTAATATTATTGATACATATTTTACATTGTTTTATTTTTATTATTATTTGTTTATTCATACCAAATTGTTGTCCTTATTGTTGACTATTGTAATGTATGTTGTAAACATGTCTTACTATGCTAAATTAATGTTAAGCACTTTTTAACGTATAATGTCTCTATGAAAAGAGTGCTATACAAATCTGGTATAATAATAACATTAATAATAATTCGGAAAGGGTAGTACATGCTGCAGCTCATTGCGTGATGCTATTGCTGCATGAGAAAATATAGCAACGCAAACACACAATAATTACAAGCCAAAATGCATGGGTCAAATAATACCATATATTAAAGTGTGATATGAAATGGGAGTACTTGACACCCCAATAAGTTGATGGACATATCTTTTTGTTACTGGTTTTCGTATATATATATATGCTAGACCAGCTGATGGTGCGGTGCAGTGGTCCGATGTGCTTGGTATTCTAGAATGAACCCGTATTATGTCATGTATTCTTTGTAAAAGAGGTACTTGGAGCTGCGGATGTGCTTTTAGTGTTCGAATACTAGTACATGATGCAACACTGTGCTTATTCTGAAGAGGGTGCCACATGTGTAGCGGGAGCCTCGTAGGTAGGGATATCCCCAATCACTGGACCGGCTACACTGTGTGATACACCAATAACACTTCTCGGAAGTAAGCCGATATTTGGTGATTCGTGTTATATCACTTTAAACTACATACATGTACATGTTAATTCGTGTATTCTAGAAATTGTATATATGAATGTAACGTATAGGCCCATCGGGCCGAGTGTTAACTAACTGTATTATAATTTGATGTACATAATTATTTAATGAATGACACAGATCGCTATAATAAACTATTTACTTGGTTATACATTTTCATCTGCGCCAATGAGAGCTATTCATAAGTTGGTATAGCTTGTTGCGGCGATAGTTATAAACTAGATCAAGTTTAATATGCTTTAAATATGTGTGGGATATGTTCATACAAAGAAGCGTACATTTGTAACGTTCAAAATAGTTTATATTTCCGTCGCAAACACAATTACTGTCCCCAGATAAGAAATATCATATATGTATATCTATGCCCACAGTAGCATAAAGCTTAATTAGTCATGTTGTTATATATGTAACCTGTCACTAATAAAAGTAATTGTTTCTGTTGTTGTTGTTGATAGTAAAATAAAATATTACATTAAGCTAAAACAATGACGTTGACATACATAGAATTACCCAGAGAACACTTGAATTGAATTATGTGATCACAAAAGTCACACTAAAGTTTACTTGTATGGAGTAAGGGGTAACATGTACTCTATTGAGAACTAGTATGCACACTGCCACGAGCGAATGTACACCAGAACTAGTATGCACACTGCCACGAGCGAATGCACACCAGAACTAGTATGCACACTGCCACGAGCGAATGCACACCAGAACTAGTATGCACACTGCCACGAGCGAATGCACACCAGAACTAGTATGCACACTGCCACGAGCGAATGCACACCATAACTAGTATGCACACTGCCACGAGCGAATGCTCATCAGAACTAGTATGCACACTGCCACGAGCGAATGCACACCAGAACTAGTATGAACACTGCCACGAGCGAATGCACACCAGAACTAGTATGCACACTGCCACGAGCGAATGCACACCATAACTAGTATGCACACTGCCACGAGCGAATGCACACCAGAACTAGTATGCACACTGCCACGAGCGAATGCACACCAGAACTAGTATGCACACTGCCACGAGCGAATGCTCTATTGTGTACTAGATATTACGGTGACACCAGAACTAGTATACACACTGCCACGAGCGAATGCTCTATTGTGTACTAGATATTACGGTGACACCATAACTAGTATGCACATTGCCACGAGCGAATGCTCTATTGTGTACTAGATATTACGGTGACACCAGAACTAGTATGCACACTGCCACGAGCGAATGCTCTATTGTTTACTAGATATTACGATCACACCATAACTAGTATGCACACTGCCACGAGCGAATGCTCTATTGTGTACTAGATATTACGGTGACACCAGAACTAGTATGCACACTGCCACGAGCGAATGCTCTATTGTGTACTAGATATTACGGTGACACCAGAACTAGTATGCACACTGCCACGAGCGAATGCTCTATTGTGTACTAGATATTACGGTGACACCAGAACTAGTATGCACACTGCCACGAGCGAATGCTCTATTGTGTACTAGATATTACGGTGACACCAGAACTAGTATGCACACTGCCACGAGCGAATGCTCTATTGTGTACTAGATATTACGGTGACACCAGAACTAGTATGCACACTGCCACGAGCGAATGCTCTATTGTGTACTAGATATTACGGTGACACCATAACTAGTATGCACACTGCCACGAGCGAATGCTCTATTGTGTACTAGATATTACGGTGACACCAGAACTAGTATGCACACTGCCACGAGCGAATGCTCTATTGTGTACTAGATATTACGATCACACCAGAACTAGTATGCACACTGCCACGAGCGAATGCTCTATTGTGTACTAGATATTACGGTGACACCAGAACTAGTATGCACACTGCCACGAGCGAATGCTCTATTGTGTACTAGATATTACGGTGACACCAGAACTAGTATGCACACTGCCACGAGCGAATGCTCTATTGTGTACTAGATATTACGGTGACACCATAACTAGTATGCACACTGCCACGAGCGAATGCTCTATTGTGTACTAGATATTACGGTGACACCAGAACTAGTATGCACACTGCCACGAGCGAATGCTCTATTGTGTACTAGATATTACGGTGACACCAGAACTAGTATGCACACTGCCACGAGCGAATGCTCTATTGTGTACTAGATATTACGGTGACACCAGAACTAGTATGCACACTGCCATGAGCGAATGCTCTATGGTGTACTAGATATTACGATCAAGTGAGATAGCAAGCAATAGCATCCATAGTGATATGTTGTGTCCATTTATTCATTGGCTTACTCAAAAAAGAAGGAAAACGAGAAGAGGGTGATACGAAGATAAGAGAGGAGAGAATGTATGTCTCATGCAACAATAATCATTATTGTATGAACATGTGTGAATATGAAAGTGTTTTCCTGATCGGATAGGGCCAGGCTTTCCTGATAGATAGGAGTTTTTCGAGATCGATGTTGAAATTGTGAAGATTGTTAGATAGAGTTGTACGGCAAACATTGTACATTCTACACTCAAAGAAATGTTAGTTGTGCAGTTTTGATTTCATTTCGTGTTTTGATTAATTTTGTATTACGGGATACCTTTCTACACAAACTAATTGTAAACAACAATTTATAAGAAAACATATTCAATATTTGACAACTTACATTGTACATGTATCTATTTTGAAAATTTGACTGCTAATCTTCGAAAACATAATAGTTTGTAGAATATGCCTTAGCATTAATAGTTTGGAAAGTCGGTATGTGTAAGTACGTCTTTAAAACTGGAATACATGGAACGTTTTTCAGATAAATATAATATGTAATATTAACCTACAATGCCGCTCTAAATTAAATAAATGGATGCGTTCTGATTTACAAATATGACCACATGTAAAATTAAATTTATAATACTTAACTTTTAGCAATGAATATGGGTACGAAGTGTTTATTGATCTGCCATGTTATACAACTTTGCAACAACTTCAATTTTGTATGTTTGGTTTTGTGTTTTGTTGCGTCTTTTGACCTTCTCCTTGTTAGAAATAAAGAACTAGTTTGCTTTAATTAAATCAGATAAATATTACAAGTATTTACACATAGATATAAATGGCTGTGGGAGCTCATTTGTATAAAATGTATGCATTATGTTTGCACTGTTTGCTAACTGTATATAATATGTATGTATGTCCTCGTGGGCTTGAAAGCCTACTGGAATTACTATCAAACTATAATTATAATATATATTATGCTTAAGCGTGCGTATCTGCAAATGCTAGGATATCTAAGCAGCTTATGTGTGTCCATCAAGGTGAAACGTGCTCACCTATCTACTTAACACGATTTAGAATCGTGTATGTGTCCGTCAAGGTGAAACGTTCTCACCTATCTACTTAACACGATTTAGAATCGTATGTGTGTCCGTCAAGGTGAAACGTGCTCACCTATCTACTTAACACGATTTAGAATCGTATGTGTGTCCGTCAAGGTGAAACATTATCACCTATCTACTTAACACGATTTAGAATCGTATGTGTGTCCGTCAAGGTGAAACGTTATCACCTATCTACTTAACACGATTTAGAATCGTATGTGTGTCCGTCAAGGTGAAACGTGCTCACCTATCTACTTAACACGATTTAGAATCTTATGTGGGTCCGTCAAGGTGAAACGTTCTCACCTATCTACTTAACACGATTTAGAATCTCACCTAGTTGTAAATAATACTGAAATTAAGTGTATGGGCTTAGTTTGTTTTTGAGTTGAATGTCACACTTGACAGTTGTGTGTGTGTGTCTTACGTTTATTTATCGTCGCTACCGGTTGCCCATATGAGCGACGCCTCCTAAAGATATTAGTCATTTTAGATTTTGGAGGATAGTGCATGATACAGACAGAGACCCATTCCAGAGTCTCCTTTGGTTCTTTTACGTGCACAGTGTAAAGCACCGACACGAGACCTCGGTTTAACGTCCCATCTGAAAGACTGTTAATTGTATTAGGGTCAGACGGGGGATCGAACCTGCGATCCCTGGATTATCAGTCCAGCGTGTTACCACTGGACTACAGACCCGTCTGCAGTTGAGGTCATATGTCTACTCTCTATTTGCTGTTCGTGGAGGAAGACCCCAGGTATCACATTATTTTATTAAATTACTAACTCTAGCGAATGCGCGGGTGGCAAAGAGAACCGCATCGGTGTGCATACGTCACATAATTCGGACGGGGATGCTCAAACTCGCTAGCAAGAAAGACACAACACTCTTATTCCTATTTATGGAAGCAAACACATTATAATTACGCATTAATTATGCACCACGCATACGTTTACGCGTGCATATGGAATCTAATGTTTATGTTGTTATGTTGATGTGACGCTACAACGTTTCCAAGTTCTCAACTCTGCCAAGCTTTTGGATTTCATATAGTGTAAAGAAGGATTGAAATATTTACCTCTAATATAAAACAGAACACATTTTAATTGTGTAGTACTACCGCAATAATTAACAATGTAGCATTTCAATCTCAAGCCTGGTACAATATATAACATAAATGCCCTGCCTAAGGCACACGCCTAGCGGCTACAGCTCGACACGAACCACATACCTTTCACACTTGAAGCGAATTCGCTACCACGGCGCTATCATAACTTCCACATGGGTTACAGGATTATACTCGATGTTTGTGATTGTGTAATTCACTACCCATTTTCACATATAACGTCAGCAGTAAAAACAACCATGTTATAATTAATAATTAAGTCTTTAAAATGACATTTATCATATTGACAGCATTCAAAATTACAACGTAAAGTTACATTATAATGAGACGTTGTTCTTGTGGTTCATGAGCACAATATGTAATTATATATATATATGCATACATTTATATACAATTATATATATACATTCGCATGTTTGGAAAGAATGGGATTTATTGGAGAAATTGCAGGAACATATTAAACATAGTCGAGAGTTGCTACCGGTCGAGAGTTGCTACCGGTCGAGAGTTGGTATCCTGAATCTAGTCTATATTTGGATTTTTTTGTTGAAACATCACAAGAAGTCTGGTGAAATCTCATGATATTGGAAGCGAAGGTTGTATCATCATCTTTTTTGCATACGTAGAATCATAAACCCAGATATAATTCAAATAGATCCTGGTAGACTTATGTTTTCTAATATTGTTTTTTTTATGATACATCAATGTAAAAGTTATGAAAAAACACTGTTTATTGATTCAATGTTAGTGTTCGAATGTATTCAGAATAATTTGTAGTAGCAATGCATTTATGCGTGAAAACATGCGTTTTATTTGCGTTTTGTGATGTAATGTCGCTTTAAAGGTAACGTAAGCAATTTGGGATATTAGAACTTGTGTTGTGTATAATGTTTTTGAATATCAAGCTATGTGGATTGATCATCACATCATGTGTTATACTGTATATATGTGTCAAGAAACTGTGTATGGTTTACGACAATACAATATTCTGTCTTGTCTGTTATATTTACATTACGTTACAAGAAGATTATATTGTTTATATAGATTCATAGCGCAGTGGGTGTTCGTTCGCTTCAGGTGCGAAAGGTCCGGAGTTCGAGCCCCGCTGGAGCCGTTACGATTGTGCCCTTAGGCAAGGCATTTAATTTCCACGTTGCCTCCTCTCTCCCTCGTGGCCATGTATTCTATCAGGAATGAGGTTTCGAGAGTGATTAATATAAGTTATAAGAACTTGTTTCGCAATCGAGCTAAAATAAATTTGTATAAGAAGATTATATATCTCGTCGTTGTATATTGCAAACTCTGTAACGGGATTGATTTGCCAGATTCCCTGAAACGAGGATGTTTACGCATTTATCATTAAACAATATGCATACTATATAAAACTACATCATTAACGAAAACAGAAGGAAATATGTTAATATAATGAACATACACTTACAGCCACTTGTATCCAGACACTTATATAATTCGGTATGTTTGGATTATTTGTAAACGGATTTCATTAAAATTTGGACTAGGAATAATTCAACACTGTAAAGTGTAATGAATATTGATTTGGATGAACATTTCAAAATTAAAAACAACTATTCATTATTCAGAAATGTTATACTTTTCATTTATAATACATATTATATGCATATTACAGAATTCTAACATAATACAAAACAAATATGGAATTTATGATAGCGCAGTTGTAGCGCGCTCGCTTCAGTTGTGAACGGCCCGGTGTTCGAGCCCCACTGGAGCCGTTATGGAGTGTGCCATGAGACAAGGCATTTAAATTCCACTTACCTCTTCTCTTTCCCTCGTGGCTATGGATTAATAGGAATGAGGTCTCTAGAGTGATTAATATAAGTTGTAAGAACTTGTTTGATGAGACAATAAATAAATAAATAAATAAATATACTACTAGAATATATATACCAAGTGCATGAATGCCACAAACTATCAACTATCAAATGTAGTTTGTGTTAGAGACATAATCATCCATTATTTCATGTCGATAGAGCGTAATTTCATTAATAATCGCCTGGAGCCGCCATGTCTATTACTAATTGATTTTGAAAACTTCACTTGGGAGAAGCAGTAATTATGTGGCGGTGTAGCTGAATGAATATAGCTTAGTAATTATGTGGCGGTGTAGCTGAATGAATATAGCTTAGTAATTATGTGGCGGTGTAGCTGAATGAATATAGCTTAGTAATTATGTGGCGGTGTAGCTGAATGAATATAGCGTAGTAATTTGCTAATATGAAATACAGAATTGAGTTGTTGCATAGATACAAAAGCCACTACTCTGACTTTGCTTACTAACTTTAGGCTTTCTGATTAGCCCAGTGGTTAGCGTACCCGCTTCTCACCAATGCAACCCGGGATCGATCCTCAGACCGGGACGTATGTGAGGTGGTACGGTTGTCGCCAGATCGGACAGGTTTGATTTTCTACGGGTACTCCGGTTTCCTCCCACACGAATGCCCACATTTACGCCTTCATCCGCGCCAACGAGAGTGATTAATATAAGTTGTTAGAACTTTCTTCGCAATTGTTGTAAAATAAATAAAGTTTAAGTTAAACTTGATTACTTCCAGATGTTTACAGGAGAACATCCTTAAACAACATGACAACGCTGCTATTTAATATAAGGTTGTGTAATTTTTGTGTAAAAAACGTTGTAGAAAGTGAGATGCATTTTATATTAGACTGTGACTTATACAGAGAAATAAGACAAGAACTTTATGGTGATATTATGTTGAATATTGATTACTTGAACATGTCAGAAACTGATCAACTTTGCCTACTTATGAACACTTACCTCAGAAAATCAGCAAAATGTATAATGAAATCTTACATGCTAAGAAGAAGTATTATGTATTCATAAATGTTTGTGTACTATAAATGGTATAAATTATATGGTCATATATGTATATTTGTACATACTTAATAACTTGTGAATTGAAATCATTTGTCATAGCTAATGGTATATTGTATACCGTTAACTGTTGTTAATAATTATAATTTAAAGTTTAAGGTGACTTATAGGTCCACTGGGCCGGGTGCTATAGTAATATTATATAGATAGATAGTTTTTTTTCAATTCCATATATTTATTGTAATATTGTATGTATGAACGCACATGTCACTATAATAAAACATTCTTATCTTATCTTATGATATTTATACATACTATTCAATGATCGGTATAAAGGGTATTTGTGTGTATTGGTGTAAGATAGGATTTTATTTAGTTTAAACAATATTTATTTCTTTGAATACACATAGTCAAGTATACATAATATGTGTGTGTACATAGTTTAGTTTAATCATATTTTATTGCATTCAATCTATATATGTAATATGTACATATATGTAGGATTGAGGAGACAGCTCCCTGCTTGTATGGTTACCTCTTTCCTATGTACATACATGTAGGATTGAGGAGAAAGCAACCTGCTTGTATGGTTACCTCTTTCCTATGTACATACATGTAGGATTGAGGAGAAAGCACCCTGCTTGTATGGTTACCTCTTTCCTATGTACATACATGTAGGATTGAGGAGACAGCACCCTGCTTGTATGGTTACCTCTTTCCTATGTACATACATGTAGGATTGAGGAGAAAGCAACCTGCTTGTATGGTTACCTCTTTCCTATGTACATACATGTAGGATTGAGGAGAAAGCAACCTGCTTGTATGGTTACCTCTTTCCTACGTACATACATGTAGGATTGAGGAGAAAGCAACCTGCTTGTATGGTTACCTCTTTCCTATGTACATACATGTAGGATTGAGGAGAAAGCACTCTGCTTGTATGGTTACCTCTTTCCTATGTACATACATGTAGGATTGAGGAGAAAGCAACCTGCTTGTATGGTTACCTCTTTCCTATGTACATACATGTAGGATTGAGGAGAAAGCACCCTGCTTGTATGGTTACCTCTTTCCTATGTACATACATGTAGGATTGAGGAGAAAGCAACCTGCTTGTATGGTTACCTCTTTCCTATGTACATACATGTAGGATTGAGGAGAAAGCAACCTGCTTGTATGGTTACCTCTTTCCTACGTACATACATGTAGGATTGAGGAGAAAGCAACCTGCTTGTATGGTTACCTCTTTCCTACGTACATACATGTAGGATTGAGGAGAAAGCAACCTGCTTGTATGGTTACCTCTTTCCTACGTACATACATGTAGGATTGAGGAGAAAGCAACCTGCTTGTATGGTTACCTCTTTCCTACGTACATACATGTAGGATTGAGGAGAAAGCAACCTGCTTGTATGGTTACCTCTTTCCTATGTACATACATGTAGGATTGAGGAGAAAGCAACCTGCTTGTATGGTTACCTCTTTCCTACGTACATACATGTAGGATTGAGGAGAAAGCACCCTGCTTGTATGGTTACCTCTTTCCTACGTACATACATGTAGGATTGAGGAGAAAGCAACCTGCTTGTATGGTTACCTCTTTCCTATGTACATACATGTAGGATTGAGGAGAAAGCACCCTGCTTGTATGGTTACCTCTTTCCTACGTACATACATGTAGGATTGAGGAGAAAGCACCCTGCTTGTATGGTTACCTCTTTCCTACGTACATACATGTAGGATTGAGGAGAAAGCACCCTGCTTGTATGGTTACCTCTTTCCTACGTACATACATGTAGGATTGAGGAGAAAGCACCCTGCTTGTATGGTTACCTCTTTCCTACGTACATACATGTAGGATTGAGGAGAAAGCACCCTGCTTGTATGGTTACCTCTTTCCTACGTACATACATGTAGGATTGAGGAGAAAGCAACCTGCTTGTATGGTTACCTCTTTCCTCAGGATTTATTTCATCGGATTTCTTGTGGAAATACAAATTTCGAAATTTGCATATCCACGAGATGGTCAGATATAAAACCCTATCTTACACTAATAAACACAACTCTTTCTTTTATGATATCTGATGATTTTGGCTAACATACTATTTGTTTTCAAATTTAATTCATTTTATCTGCCCTGTTTGGAGCCTCATCGCACTACGTGACCCAACCACTTCAGTTAGTGTGAACGTCCGTAATAAGAAATAGTTCCGGTATAATTTTCAAGTTAGTTTCTGTTTGCTGTCAAAATTAAAAAGTACAGACAAAACAAATTCATTAGATTATATTACTTAATAATTTACTGTTCATGATAGTCAGAAAATAGCTAAACTACAAAAGTACATCTAGCCGCGCAGGAATACGAAACGCAACCGGGGGATGAGAAAATGCCATCTTTCATGGTTTCAAAGCGGTGTAAGATGGAGTTTTCTTTCATTGGAAAGCATAAAAGAAGATTGATTCTCTCTGGGAGTCGTTGACCATCGTGTTACATGCACTGATTAATTCATTAACTACTAACAAGTCACTAAAACAAACATTTACGAGTAGTCTAACAATTACAGTCAATTGAGAGCTACTCTCTATCCGTCTACTTTCGGTGTCATAGTGTTCTATATACCTTTCTAATGTAAGTGTGTTGCAAGCACGGATACTGCATTCTTAAATAGTATATCACTATTCCGTGTATTCTATTGTAGACCAAATAAAAGAGATTATGATGCAGCTATATACAACTTACAGTATCGTCTATGCAATTGCTACATACATTAAATACTGGTCCATACTAGCATTACATATGTTTTTGTAATATAATATATTGTTATATTTCAATAGTGTATTAGGCTAGTCAGATGGTGGGGTGCGTTAATCCATACACAATATGGATATGGAGGTAAGGCGCATGTTTATGCTATACATATATGCTAGTTAGTATTAACAGTGCTTTATAATCTCGAATATATCCCTGTAAATGACTATACACTCAACAAAATTCCTAATCGGTCACCTCAATAAATGTACTTATAATAAAAACTCAATACATTTAATTTCGTGAATTTATTGATCGCATAAGGGAGCGGAATTCGTTAGAAATGATCACATAATTATAATTTCATTTCAAACAAATAAAGGGTTGACATCTTCCGCAGGAATCAATAAGCCGTCGCGGTAATTCTAAAGTCACAAAAACATGTTCATTTACGTCTGTGATATCGTGCGTGCCCTCCGTCGCCAGCAATTACGGCCCGACAACGACTTCTCAATGATACAATGTATCTGTGAAGATACTGCTGACGGATAGTTCTCCAAACCCGATTGACGTCACGCTCCAATTCCCGTATATTCAGCTGCCGAGGATGGGCACGTACGAGATATACTTTGTTACAGACGGATCTGTAGTCCAGTGGTAACACGCTGGACTGGTAATCCAGGGATCGCAGGTTCGATAACCCGTCTGACCCATATAAAATTAACAGTCTCGTATCGGTGCTGTACACCATGCACGTGAAATAAGCAGAGGAGACTCTTGGATGTGTCTCTGTCTGTATCATTGCACTATCCTCCAAACATCTAAAATGACTAATCTCTTCAGGAGGCGTCACTCATATGGGCAATCGGTAGCGATGATAAATAAACGTAAAACACACACAAACAAACAAAGTTATGTAAACTGCAAAGATGTTTGATACAGTATGTCTTAGTTTAATAATATTTTATTACAGTGATAATGATAATATTATCACATACAAAACACTGGTACAAGAGCATAGCATGATACATCATACACAACATAGCTATCTTGTCACTCGTTCAATACACTTTAGACAACAATTACTTCGCTATGAAATATATTTTGAAAGACAATGCATCAAGGCACTAAACTGTTTTGTATTTGTTTACTATTATAGCTTTTCTTGCGGAATATTTAATTTTGATATTTACGTCTTCGCAGGAATTACTACAGGAGTTGCAGTCCGGTGTATCTTTAAGTTCAGTACAAATTACAATGACCTTAACATACTCTATGTAACATAATATATCGTAATCGATATCTACTAAGAGTATTAAATGTCGTGCAGCTGAGGTTTTCGTTCAATATTCGTTTGCTTTGCGTGTTTAAAATGGCACCGACAGCTTAGGTCATACGGCGCATGCCCAGCTGGAATTGGTGGAGGACAATTCCGATTTAGACATGAACTGGAATACAGGTAGAACCACCGATCTTTCAGAAAGTCAGTTGAATAGCCGCCTCACGTGAATGAATCCGACACCCAAAGTTGGACTCGAATTGACAGTGATGATGGGCACATGATTCGAAGTCAACGACATTCACCTCGAGGCCACGATCCATTTTTCACAGCACATCAACAATGAGTGTACCCATAATGTGATTCTAGACAAGAAGTAGTTCAAGTAAGGACTGTGTTAAAGAACCAATTTACATTGATTTTGCATAAGAATTGTTGTGTCATTGTTTGAGTTTGGAGTTTGAAGTCGCACTAATGACGGCCGTCCATCTGTTATAAGTGGAGGAAGATACATATACCCATACATATGATATCCCAGGCACTATATCATATACCCATACATACGATATCCCAGGCACTGGCGGGCACCAGGGTATATTTGTTGTCTCCCTTGCAACACCCCGTGCCAACGTATTCAATATGCCGTTTTGGAACTTCATTTCTAAAGATCAAACTATTCAATAATTCTATAATAAGAACTGCGGAGGGCCAATCACTAATGTTGTTAGAACTTGTGGCCCAACCCATTTGCTAATTATGTATTTGTAATTTATTTGTAACTGTTACAGACATGTATATACAGCAATACAATATTATCAAATCAAATAATTATACTGTATTAAATATTTTCTCGATATCAGTTACGATAATATAGTCATTTGCATGTTTGGTATATGATAATTTAAGCGTCTGATAATTCCCTCATGATAAATGATGCACATTAGTATTGTTACGGTCTTGCTTATCGACTATGGACAATACTCGCCCACTGATACCAGGCTAGCATACACAATCAAGACTTTATAAATTCACTGAAGAGTTACTTTATTCACCAAAATGACTGACAAATAACTGAGAATAATTTCAGTGCATCCAACAACACTTAGTAACCTGTCTATTTATATTGTAGAAAATAATGTGTTTAAACAGTTAAATGGAATACAACTTCAAAATACATAGTTTAACCCCGCTGTAGTATATAACTTTACTACAATTATCTAGTAGATTTTAGATTCGAATTAATAAAGAAAACACACCATTCAAACAGATCGAGTAGGTGAAATTAACAGCCTATGTATATGTGTAAAATATGTCTCTCTGTAAAGTCCCTTTCTATAATGTCCTATAATCTCCCCCTATATTCCTCCTCTGCATACTGGCGAGCATAGAGCTTATATACCCTGCAGACTGCCCACTGTGAGATTCACAGTTTAAAGTGTGCAATTCACAGTCTAACGCTGCACAGTGTGCGGTGCACATCGCGCATTCCTGACCGTGCAATTCCCATTGGGAAAGAATGCTACGCATTGTGTACTGATAAAACGAACGCTGACCATTGGTCAATACACAGTGAAAAATGCCTAAAGTTCAATGGGTCTGCAACAATTTATGATTCAAATAAATAAAGGAAGGCTTTAAATCAATGACTAGTACCTCAAATTCCTCTTCTGTGAGGTAAAACCCCTAGACATTATGTCAAAGTTCACTGACATTTTAGTTTCGAAAAGTAAACAGAAACGAGCGTCTGTAACTATGCAAATGACCCGGATGTAAGTTTACCAACATGGCTGCCACCATTACATCACAGTGGTTAGGAGAGTTTCGAACCACAGTTTACACACAAAATACGGCAATAACATGAATATTACTCCATCAGATTAACTTAAGTAAACATGGATTACAATCTTGCATGGATAAAATTGTATGACACACGTAAATAAAGGTAAATTTGACTAGAACATGACATGTGCATATACATGTATATAACTGTTGATCTCAGAGACTGGGGTATTACAGTATGCACAGTTCAGAGCAGTATGTACAGTTCACAGCAGTATGCAAGTTCACAGCAGTATGTACAGTTCACAGCAGTATGCACAGTTCCCAACAGTATGCACAGTTCCCAGCAGTATGCACAGTTCCCAACAGTATTCACAGTTCACAACAGTATGCACAGTTCCCAGCAGTATGCACAGTTCCCAGCAGAATGCACAGTTCCCAACAGTATGTACAGTTCCCAGCAGTATGTACGGTTCACAGCAGTATGTACAGTTCACAGCAGTATGTACAGTTCCCAGCAGTATGTACAGTTCCCAGCAGTATGTATAGTTCACATCAGTATGTACAGTTCACATCAGTATGCACAGTTCCCAGCAGTATGTACAGTTCACAGCAGTATGTACAGTTCATAGCAGTATGTACAGTTCCCAGCAGTATTCACAGTTCCCAGCAGTATGTACAGTTCACAGCAGTATGCACAGTTCCCAACAGTATGTACAGTTCCCAGCAGTATGTACAGTTCCCAGCAGTATGTACAGTTCCCACCAGTATGCACAGTTCCCAGCAGTATGTACAGTTCCCAGCAGCATGTACAGTTCACAGCAGTATGCACAGTTCCCAACAGTATTCACAGTTCACAGCAGTATGTACATTTCCCAGCAGCATGTACAGTTCACAGCAGTATGCACAGTTCCCAACAGTATTCACAGTTCCCAGCAGTGTGCACAGTTCCCAGCAGTATGCACAGTTCCCAGCAGTATGTACAGTTCCCAGCAGTATGTACAGTTCCCAGCAGTATGTACAGTTCACAGCAGTATGTACAGTTCACAGCAGTATGCACAGTTCCCAGCAGTATGTACAGTTCCCCAGCAGTATACACAGTTCCCAGCAGTATGTACAGTTGCCAGCAGTATGTACAGTTCCCAGCAGTATGAACAGTTCACAGCAGTATGTACAGTTCCCCAGCAGTATACACAGTTCACAGCAGTATGTACAGTTCCCCAGCAGTATGTACAGTTCCCCAGCAGTATGTACAGTTCACAGCAGTATGTACAGTTCCCCAGCAGTATACACAGTTTCCAGCAGTATGTACAGTTCCCAGCAGTATGTACAGTTCACAGCAGTATGTACAGTTTCCAGCAGTATGCACAGTTCCAAGCAGTATGTACAGTTCCCAGCAGTATGTACAGTTCCCAGCAGTATGTACAGTTCCCAGCAGTATGTACAGTTCACAACAGTATGTACAGTTCCCCAGCAGTATACACAGTTCACAGCAGTATGTACAGTTCCCAGCAGTATGTACAGTCCACAGCAGTATGTACAGTTCCCAGCAGTATGTACAGTTTCCAGCAGTATGTACAGTTCACAGCAGTATGTACAGTTCCCAGCAGTATGTACAGTTCCCAGCAGTATGTACAGTTCACAGTAGTATGTACAGTTCCCAGCAGTATGTACAGTTCACATCAGTATGTACAGTTCCCAGCAGCATGTACAGGTCACAGCAGTATGTACAGTTCCCAGCAGCATGTACAGTTCCCAGCAGTATGTACAGTTCACAGCAGTATGTACAGTTCCCAGCAGTATGTACAGTTCCCAGCAGTATGTACAGTTCCCAGCAGTATGTACAGTTCCCAGCAGTATGTACAGTTCCCAGCAGTATGTACAGTTCACAGCAGTATGTACAGTTCACAGCAGTATGTACAGTTCCCATCAGTATGTACAGTTCACAGCAGTATGTACAGTTCACAGCAGTATGTACAGTTTCCAGCAGTATGTACAGTTCACAGCAGTATGTACAGTTTCCAGCAGTATGCACAGTTCCAAGCAGTATGTACAGTTCCCAGCAGTATGTACAGTTCCCAGCAGTATGTACAGTTCCCAGCAGTATGTACAGTTCACAGCAGTATGTACAGTTCCCCAGCAGTATACACAGTTCACAGCAGTATGTACAGTTCCCAGCGGTTTGTACAGTCCACAGCAGTATGTACAGTTCCCAGCAGTATGTACAGTTTCCAGCAGTATGTACAGTTCACAGCAGTATGTACAGTTCACAGCAGTATGTACAGTTCCCAGCAGTATGTACAGTTCCCAGCAGTATGTACAGTTCACAGTAGTATGTACAGTTCCCAGCAGTATGTACAGTTCACAGCAGTATGTACAGTTCCCAGCAGCATGTACAGGTCACAGCAGTATGTACAGTTCCCAGCAGCATGTACAGTTCCCAGCAGTATGTACAGTTCACAGCAGTATGTACAGTTCCCAGCAGTATGTACAGTTTCCAGCAGTATGTACAGTTCCCAGCAGTATGTACAGTTCCCAGCAGTATGTACAGTTCCCAGCAGTATGTACAGTTCACAGCAGTATGTACAGTTCACAGCAGTATGTACAGTTCCCATCAGTATGTACAGTTCACAGCAGTATGTACAGTTCACAGCAGTATGTACAGTTTCCAGCAGTATGTACAGTTCACAGCAGTATGTACATTTCCCAGCAGTATGTACAGTTCCCAGCAGTATGTACAGTTTCCAGCAGTATGTACAGTTTCCAGCAGTATGTACAGTTCACAGCAGTATGTACAGTTCCCAGCAGTATGTACAGTTCCCAGCAGTATGTACAGTTCCCAGCAGTATTTACATTTCACAGCAGTATTCACAGCAGTATGCACAGTTTCCAGCAGTATGTACAGTTCCCAGCAGTATGTACAGTTCCCAGCAGTATGTACAGTTCACAGCAGTATTCACAGCAGTATGTACAGTTTCCAGCAGTATGTACAGTTCCCAGCAGCATGTACAGTTCACAGCAGTATGTACAGTTCACAGCAGTATGTACAGTTCCCAGCAGTATGTACAGTTCACAGCAGTATGTACAGTTTCCAGCAGTATGTACAGTTCACAGCAGTATTCACAGCAGTATGCACAGTTTACAGCAGAGAGGTGTCTGAATTTCCCCAAGTCTGTTCCAGCATATGGTAATACTAGTTTCGCAATAACATATTGTTGGTTGACAAACAAGTATTAAGGGGATGCACGTGGATGAGAGGAACAATATATATACCACTCTTGATTGCCTTCCCTCATCCTACATGATAAGCTCACTTGTATCTGTTATAACTGGCCTTAAAACACTGTCGTGACGTCATACCTTTGTATTGCAGTCCACCATTATTAATATTGGACTGATGGCAAATGGCCAGAGTATCCAATACGGATCCAATATAAACTTGGTACCGTCTTCGGCGCTACGTGCCTCACACAGTCCAATATTTTACATATTGGATCGTTTTCAGCTTATATCCTATACATAATATTTTGAGGCCCCGTCAGATTAATTTTATAACATAATTGTGTGGAGGTTAATATATACTATATTGATCTTGACAATTAGTTGGTTATCGATAACTCTGCCTGGGCCTCAATTTGTTACTAGTATTGACAGGTACTATAATAGTAAATCCCATACTTTGCTGTAAGTGCACCTGTCAGACTTGTCAGTATTGTAGGACGGCACAATGTCTTTTATGTATTTAGAATATACTTAAATCTATTCTGAATTACATTTGTTGATTTTATGGGCCCGTTTTTGTGGGCACGCAAACACCACCTGGGCGGGACTAGCTATCAAACAAACGTGGCCATAAAAACAAAAATGACGTCATAGAAAATAAAACTGGGTCATATGAAAACAAACAAAAACCCGACCCATACATGTGTTTATCATCTGTATACATTGATATATTCAGTCAGATACAAAACATCCAAAACATCTGATTTTAAAAGCCTCCAATGTGGTCACCATCAAGAAATATTGTATATATACAATAAAAATATTTTAGTGTTCAACATTGGATATCTCATTTTCCCAAAGTAACAAAAAAACGTCAAGTCCATGGAATTGCCGCCATGAACATAATTAATATCCTAGTCAGACTAGGTCACACACTAGTCTACCAAGCGTTCATATGTAATATTCTGATCAAACAAGTTGGTGTTGCTATCAAGCTCCATTTGGTAGCCTGTTCATTTCAATTAGATGAACTATTCGTAAATTTAAATTGTGATTTGGATCTTTTAATTATAGCCCGACCCGCCCCGGTACCTCACGCCAAACGAGTTCCACAACAAAATACACGTACTAAAACACACCAGGAGCCGGTCGACAAGTGGTGGAGAATCCGGGTAAACCTAATTATATCCCGATCCAGGAGAGTGGCGCAAAAACCGATGATTTCCAATCGTGAGAGAATCACATAACAGTAGACGCCATGGGTAAGAAAGAGGACACCAATACTTCGCCAGAAAGTCCACCAGGAGTACGAAGAGGGCGCAACAGACAGGCGAATTGAAGTGTTATACGTCTATAAGTCCATGCCATTCTACAGTGACTGCGGCAATATTGCGTAGAAAGTCTTCAGCAAGAAGAACAATGAGAGCTCGGAAGAGGATCGCGAGCATGCATAGACGTTTCATGAAGTATCAGAACATTGGGACGGTCGTACTTCCCTACCACCCATTACGACACCTGACCATGATGACTGTTTCTCTATCTAGACATTATATTACTCAGCTATATAAATAATTATGCACTTGTGTATGTCCTAACTGTACTAAGCACACAGGACGTGCAATACAAATTCGTTCAGGCTTCTGCACTTTTTGTTTTATTGTTTTAAGATTATTGTTTAAGCATGAATTTACAGAACTATTTACAAAACATACACACTGTACATATATATAC
The DNA here is from genome assembly GCA_014843695.1 of Archivesica marissinica. Classification (NCBI taxonomy): domain Eukaryota; kingdom Metazoa; phylum Mollusca; class Bivalvia; order Venerida; family Vesicomyidae; genus Archivesica; species Archivesica marissinica. The sequence goes on along the minus strand of CM026390.1, from coordinate 87,925,807 downwards.
ATTATGCCAGTAGTTAGGTAGGATCCACATGTATATCAGGCATCGTTGAGTATTATTATGAATATATATATTGAGATATATGTACACATATATACATATATAAGTAAGCATTTTAGTTCCGGTCGTGGTGTATTCTTGGTTTCCATTTCTACATGTCTGAACTTTTTTAGAGGCACATCTTGCTTGATTCTGAATTGCACTTATGTTAACTACTACCGAATGAGTTTTTAAAAGATTCATCATTATTTAGTACATTTATGCCTATCACCATATGCTTTACTATCAATTATTGTTTTGATAGTGTTAAAATAAGGAAGGGATCATTCCCTATTTAAGCAGTTTTTATAACGCATTCTCTAATCATGTAGTATGAAAAAACTTGAATCTCAATTCCACTTTTTATTGGTCTGCCCTAACTACAGGGATTTGAGGATAAGGTACTTTAAACCATATTTCTGTCATTGGCCAAGCCTAAATAGGTTTGCCTCATTGTTAAATTCTACCTCTAAAATTGTAATAAATAATTTGTCAAAGTATCTCTACTTTGCAAATAAGATAAGGGTTTCTGTTTGAGTTTGGTCAAAGAACATGATTGTCTATTATGTATTATCTATATTCGTCAAAATCTACTTGTTACAAGCAACCGTTTTTCTGAATTTGTATATGACCTTCAGAAAATGGTATCTATATAATAACATGTCTTCTCTGAAAATTTGTATATAACACTTTAAGCATTGTAATAATGTTTTATGTGAAATAAACTGATTGAATTGAATTGAATTGAATACTAAGCCATTGCAAAATATGACGCTCAATTAAGTATCACTTATATTGTATATTATTAATTTAGGACAACCATTCAAATTGTGTCTCCTGATTTATCTCGACATGCATTTGATGTGTTGTTTAGCCGACATCAATGAGATCACACACCAGCTGAATATGGGACGGTTTTACGTATATTTGTCTTACTCACCACCTATAGATATTACTATCTCGCCATGTTCCTGAATGAGACAAGTCGGTTAATAAACCAGTAATCCCGTGCGTCTCGTACCAATATGCAAACATGCTCCTTAGATAATTGTGTAACACTGAATAATTATGAAACGTTTTGGCATGCGACTCGATCGGCTCCCACCGAGTGTGTCTGCACATTGCAATACTTATAGGACGATATATAATTATCCTTCATTTAGTTATATTAGTATGTACTCGTTTGATGGACATTGGGGTTCCGCATACCAATTGCTACGAGTCACAAACCACATGGCAGCAGAGAAGTGAACAGCATGTGTGCTATTACATAGCATTAGTCATAACACGTGTGCACGTGTATATATGCATTTTAGAGTTATCATTTCATCCTGATTTGTATATAATGTATGCTACATTCCTACTCAAATTGTTATATTTATATTTACATACTCTTTTATATATATTCAAGCGTGCGCATTGATATGGTACCTACCGTGGCGTTTTTCTTAGTCGACCAAGGTCAACTTTCGTGTGGCGGTGGGGTATGCTATCAAGCTCCATTTGATAGCCTGTTCATTTCTATCATTATGTATATAAAACAAGGGACTCACTTATCAATAGAGACTTCAATTTCGTAACTAATTTCGTAACTGTTTCAACCTTAGTAAGTTTCGAAGAGTTGATACATTTATAATTTAGAATTTTTGTTCATTACAATTAAGCACATCAAATATTTTATATCTGTATGCTGACAAATACTGCCAGTCAGGATAGATACGTATTATGCAAACATACCCGCTTATAGGGAGTGGCTGGAGTGGCTATTACCTAGATTACTTGTCTTCGTAATAGGATGACATTGCGATAAAAAATACTTTGGTCCATCGCTCGATTCCCATTTTAACTAGCTGGCTTCGCAATTGGGATTAGTGTCTGATTAAATTAAACATTAATTATTCGTTCTGTTACATATTGTGTGTACATATACAACTATCATAAGTGTCAGATTAGGACCAGTCCGTAACCAGGCTTACGCAACTTGTCACAAAAATATATAAATTATAGGCGTTCTTTGAGAAACTTCCAACCATAGGTTCACCCATTGGCTGCCCAATCTGGACAGGTGTGTGTTCGAACTGCGCATGTGCAGATCCAACCAGGGCTTAGATACGTTCTGTAGATTCTGGAGGCGCATGGCACTTAACTCCAGAATTCTGAATGTACACATAAATAAATAAAAATGAACTTTTCGTAAATTTAAATTGTGAATTGGATTTTTAATTATAGCCCGACCCGCCCCGGTACCTCACGCCAAGCGAGTTCCCCAACTACATACAACTACGTACAACACATATAAAAACGCACCAGGAGCCGATCGGCAGTGTGTGGGATATACGAGGAGACATTCTTTTAAATAACATAGAAGCAATTGAATGTTCTTTTTGATCTAATAATGTCTGTGATCATATTATTTCATACAGTATTGAGACATTTCCATTTGAAAGAATTCCGACTCGAAGGCATGCTTACTAGACTATAAACACATTTAGTACACGTGGGAATATAAAACGTAGTCCTACACAAAGCATTGCTCCTAATACGAACATAGACATGTAGGTCCCTGTATATGATTACGGGGGTGTTTATGATCTCGCATAATCCTGTCTCCTGCTATGTGTCCTGACATTCTAATGCAAAACAAAATATATGTTTCATGTCTCCTGACCAATAAAGTCATTGCCAAATATCAATGTAAATGTTTTTGGACGATTGCTTGTGAGACAGAATCGTGGGTGTGGGTATTTGCGTGGTGTGGTAATAATCATGAGATACATGTATCAATATATGCAACTTTTTTTATAAGTTTGGCTTTTTTCTGATCCTTTAAGTGATTTTTAGTTACATCACTTCCATATCGGAACGGGAAGTATGTGAGATGGTACGATGGTCGCCAGATCGGACGGTGGGTTTTCTCCGGGTACTCCGTTTCCTCCCACATGAATTACCACATATACGCTGTCATCCGCGCCAACGAGGCTTGATTAATATAAGTTGCTAAAACTTCCTTCGCAATCGTTGTAAACAAATAGGGTAATGATAACGCCGTTTACAAAAGTAACAGTTTGTTTTAATTTCTTCTCCGGAACGGATATACAAATTAATTTGATAACGTACTGGAAGCATATGGATCAACTCACTATGAACACTAGATACAACTCATTCCGGTCGTATTGTAAATCCCCCTGTTCAGTGGGTGAGTTGAATTCGAAATCGTTAACACACTGTGCTACGATGCCGATTGTCGGCATGTATATTGAAGGCACTGTATTATCCACATTTATGGAATATTGGTCAGCTTAATAGTTTGTTTGTCATGGCAACCAAATATATATCCATTGACGTACTAAGATAGCAAAATGGAAACTTAACATACATTTTTCACACATGTGCAATACGCTGTTTGTTATTTTATTCTAGAAAAAATATATTTTGGTAATCTTCATTTGTAAAATTTAGAAATGTTTAATTTTTTTTAAAACTTAAATTTTTAATTAGAAAGTATTATGACTATATTATGATAATTCCAATTCAAGCGTTAGACACCAACTTGCCCGTAGTGCGAATTCCCAAAGATATATGCAATACAACTTCATATGAGACTAAAGTCATAGGTGATACACACTCTTCCGCTTCACATTGAGAAAGCTATTCATATAGTAAATTAAAAAAATTGACAATGAGAATATTAGGTTACTGTCTTATAAATTTTAAATTTTAATTTATAAGACAGTAACCTAATATTCTATTTATCCTACATTCTGAGGGCACCCGACACAAAAACAAACAAACTAGCCATGACAGCTTACAAACTCGCTACGCACTTGGTAATATGTTGCGCATTGATATTTCTATTTATAGATAAATGACATTTCTCTGACAACAGTAGTTTCCAGAGGGGTCTCATCGAGTGCTGTTAATTCATCCCAAACAACCTGAAAGTTTGCCTGTACACGACTTTCTTCTTGGGACATTTTCCAAACTCAGCAGACAACATAATGTGACGACAGACGCTTTGTTTATTTACAAACCGTAATCTGGGTCATAAAAGTAGTCCGTCACGAAAGCTTTATTAAACACTGACTAATAAAGCAAAATGTATTAGGCAGGCCGTTTTTGTACGTTATTTCGCATGAAGGTAGGATAAATGAAACTGTTGCATCGCACATAGCACGCGTTGACATGCTTAAGCATATAACATATTCATGATAAACTTACATCTAATCCTAACGCGCTCGACTTTAAATCAGAATTAAGCAAAAGCAGAAACACGTTTGCAGATAATACACCAATAAAGTTGGCTATGCTGCCGTCAGTATCTTTCATAATTCAAATTTACGAGCACCTGATCACGTTTCTATGTTGTGAACAGACATAAAGTGTATTGATGCAGGCTTGGGTTGTGCTGATTTTTAAACTTTATTTATTTTACAACGATTGCGAAGCAAGTTGTAACAACTTATATTAATCCCTCTCGTTTGGCCACTAAACTCATACCCACTAACTCACTAGTATTCCATATATGTTTATCTATCATTTTTAAAATATACTTAACTCGGAGTGATATAGCCTGAACTGTATATATTGGTCACTAAACTCATAGCTAAACTCATACCCACTAACTCTCTAGTCTTCCATATATGTTTATCTATCATGTTTAAAATATACTTAACTCGGCGTGATATAGCCTGAACTGTACCGTTTCGCCACTAAACTCATACCCACTAACTCTCTAGTCTTCCATATATGTTTATCTATCATATTTACAATATACATAACGCCTCGTGATATAGCCTGAACTGTACCGATTGGTCACTAAATTCATAGAAACTCATACCCACTCACGAGTGTTCCACATGTATGCGCTATGCTTACTCTGTTCTTATCTCGGTGAGATACAACGTGAACTGTCCTATTTGGCTGATAAACCCATACCCACTACCGAGTGTTCTCATATCATGTTAGATACGATTTGGGATCTTTTATGAATATTACCAGCTCATGAAACATATCGAGATTAAGGCAAATAATTATATTCTGTCTCAGAGAACTGTTTTGTAATTTAGGAACTAACCAGAAGATGCCTGGTAATGGTTCTCATCATGCAGAACAGTGTAGCTCATCACTGCGTTATAACACATTAACACGAACTATTGGATGTTACAAATAATATTGCACAGCAAAACTATGAGCCACTTATCGATCTTGTATAGGACAGTTTTTTGTCAGTTGCTGGCTATGGCTGATTAATAAGCAACCGAATTTCGAAACGAGCATGCTCATTCAAGTATAGCCGGAAAGTAGCAAAACACATATTTCCGTAGTTATCTTATGATATTGCATCAGACGTATTGTACCACAAGACGTCTAAAAGCTATACGTCATGATTAGTTACGGATTATGGAATTCGACACCTCAGTGGGAGTTTGTTTGTTTAGTCATATGTTATTGCAGATCAATAGTAAATATGTCATACATATAAACGTACAATACGAGCATGAACATACAAATGGTTTGGGCCACAAGTTTTAACAACATTAGACAACGGCCCGCACCATAAAGTCAAGCTAATGTTTTATTTAATTAAGGACTGAGTTTCTTTGCTGAACAGAGTACGCAAAATAGAATGTACATAAAAATCACTTAGAGGATTAGAAAGAAAAAGGACATACTTACAAAAGAAACGAATACAAACAGTTGATTAGATTGATACATGTATCTCACGATTCCACCTGTTGTTCCCCCCACACCACGCCAATACACGAACCCACAATCCCGTCTCACGCACAAATAACATGCATTTAAGAGGCGCTTGTGAATGGCTGATTCAGCCAATGTGATCGCCATTTATAACCAAATGAATTGCAAACGTATTCTAGTCTCAATACTATTAAGGGCAGACTACTTTTGTATAGTGTGACGAATAAAAGACAACTTGTATATTGTAATTTGTAAAATATGAGTTGTAATTATAACAATTTAATCTTCTCTGTCTGTGTTTCAGCGTTGTATGAAATGTCATTGTTGCACCTAATTTGCATACCACGATGACACGCAGAAAAAGAACGTAATATATATTGATTATATGTTAACTACGTCACAATGTTTTGTTGCAATATGTCTCTTATAATTCTATTCAGAATGGCTATATACTTGTAATATGATTGTTTAACTCTGTCTTTGCACTATATGTATGTACATAGATAAGACTTGAATAAAGACGAACACTTATAATTTCTGAAATGACAGGTAAGAAACATAACTCTCCTATGCAGAAGCGACGAAGTCATTGTCTGACCAAGCTTTACAAGCTGTAAATGGTTTATATTCTGTATGTTCCAGATTAAAGTTTGACCTTAAATCAAAACTAGTGTTGTTTGACAGAATTGCGGAGCCAATTGTACTATACTGTTCAGAAGTGTTGGGCTTATATAAAATATACTATGTTATAGAGTAGAATACATACTAACTGTTGTAGAATGTTATTGTGTATAAAGCCACATACTCCAAACATGGCTGTTTTAAGAGAACTAGGAATATACGACATATCAATTATATATATATATTTTTGTTCTATTTTATAAATATATATATAAAACGTATGTCAAGTACTGCTTCTATGATGTATAATGCATTCAAATTTCAGTGTATAATTGTTGATATGCTCATACGTATATTTTGGGCTAAATCTATACTGGATAATTTATGATATGGTTATCTGTGGAATAAGATTGATCCCAATTAATGTAAATTACTTTCCTTTATTGTAAATACGCCTACGCAATCAGATTTAACAGTACTGGTACACACGTATATCAAATGTGTCAAATCTTGATTACTATCATGTAAGATTTAAAACATCATTCAAGTATGAAACTTATTTGGACTTAATGGAGAATGATCCTTTTAGAACACTAGTTTCATGTGTCTCCCCACAGTCTTGATATTGAATCTGGTTGCTACAATGGCACTGCTAGACAAACTACAATATGTCAACAATGTAATTCCACTTCTATAGAAACTGAGTACCATTTATTAATGACATGTCAACATTTACCAAATATACGATAGTGGAACTTAAGAAAGCTTAATATACTCATTTCTTCTAATAAGAAACGACTTATTGTTAAAGTATGTAATTTTTAAAAAAGAAGTCTTATGCGCTAAGAAATTAATGACATTCATATTATGTACATGTATGTTTTATATATTTATTTATTTCCTGTTCATTAGCCAAAGGCATGTTGTAAATATGTGTTACTGTTGTCTATCATGAGGATTTCAAGCAGTTTAGTCTGATACGTTGTTTTAATGTATTGTGAACTTGGTAGCACCAGTGTTGCCCCGGAAATACATAGCATATTGGCGATGTTAATACCATTGTCTGCATAACATACTATATGATAAAACAATAAAACAAGATGTTTGATAACAAAATCTTTTATATATTAGCAAATGTATCCAATCATATTACCACTGTTGTTTAATGACTACTAAACATGTGCATTGTCGGTTAATACGTATAAATATAAAATTTCAACAAATATAAACTCAGTCCTTAAAACACTGTTTCGTTGTTGTCATAGCAACGGTCTTTCTTTTACCTTCAATATTGCACACAATTCAGATGCAAGAAGGATGGTCATGACAGGATAAGCCAAACCTGTGAAATTATATATATTTTATCTCCAAAGTTTATTCCGAAATTATAAATCAGGATTAGGGTTTATGTCTGTTGAACTACGTGACATCGCTGTTGCTGTGGAAAGAGACAATTTGTTGACGTTCTAATGCCTTTGTCTGCCATACATACTGGGTGGTATAGCGAACAATGCATATAATAACACTACATCCTCTTGAAATACAGCTATTTAACAACTCTTAATGCGCATTGTCACCTTATCTTATCTTTTCTTTTTTTTGTAGTCATAGCAACAAACATGCTTGTAATCTTAACACCATCCCATAAACAGGTGCGTACATGATGTTCATTGGTGCTATGCCAAGAAAGAACTGTATAAGTATTCACATTGTCTATAGCGCAATATGTCATGTATGCATTATAAACATTAAGGACACATCTTGTTCTGATTGAAACATGGCACGGGTGCTACATGTAAAAGCTATGCATATACAGATCGTTCAAATTAGCTCTGGATGTAATTTATCATCATTAAACATTCAATACTGTCTAATTGACAATCTGTCATAGATTGATGAGTGTGTGTGATGGGGACAATGACTTGATTATGTAAACTGGAAATGACAGCAGCATTTGAAAATACATTTCATAATTTTCAACTAATTAAATAAGCACACATGCATGAATCTGAAGTTATTAATGTTAAAACCTTATCAGATATTCCAAACATTCTTAACACTTCAGATAATACTAATATTAAATAATTGCGAATTTGAATATTTATTCAAACACTATTACCGTTATAGTATCGTGATTTACGGTATTTCAGTTGGACAACTACTGTGCAAAGTCGTTTAGGACATATTATTACTTGGCAACATTAAACTGAGACTCATTAATCTCCGCCAAAGCCTTCGTAAGTTTCCGTGAACTACGACCAGGACATACGTTAGGTTTTTACCGTTAATATTTGAATCAAGTCAGTAAGTAAGTGTACAATAATCTAAAGCTCATATTTTACTTCGGAAATCCGATTATTAACGAAGTAAGTTCACGGAATATGCAACTGTCTCAGTTTAATATTGCCAAACAATTTTTTTTTTTAATATACGGTCACTTGTTTTCGGTTGATTGTTAGGGTGACATATGATACCTGCATGGTCATGCATGCCCATTGAGATATCACGTGCGATTTGTGTGTACGCCGTGTATTTTCAGTCATGTTAGTGCCGTCAATGGATTAACTATATTACGTAACACTTCAATTATGACACTGTTTTAGTGTGCACATAGATGTTTGGGCTACCTATGAAGAAGGTTAGACTGCGTTGGTAAGTTTCTATTTTAATTAATTTACACGATAGATAAAACATGGTTAATTATATGGCGGATCAGGTAAGTGTATTTAGGCATTTAGGAGATTATGACGAAAGTTCTTTGAACTTTAGGCTAATATATTTGGTCGATTATAATAATATCTATTTATATTTCGTTTTCTAATTGTGTAAACAAAAATAGACATGCACGTAAGTAATCAAATTCATCGCCAATTCGTTGTATTGGCATACAATGCATTTACGAGCATCGTATGGCACATGCCTGTTGCGCCATATTCCTATTTCAACAGGAAATGTGTTCTGAATATAATCCGCCTTTGAAACAATGAGAGTCGAAGGTTGTTTGGCAAAACGTTTATATACAATTCAAACTGAACATTATTTTTAAATAATGTATAGTTTAAACCATTCAAGGAATTATTGACTATCCAATCATTGAAGAAATTGGTCTTGAAGATTGCGTTTTATTAGTTTTCAATTTTATTTAAGTTCACGTGTTTTGGGTTTGTCCAGGTATATGTGTTTCTTGTTTGATTTAGTATGTTTTTGATAATATGTCCGCGATATATATCACTACCAGTAACCAATTTGCTCCAGCATTTATCCACCCTTGAATTAATAATAATCTCTAGTGGATAACTGTCTAGTTTCCCATGCAACATATTTAGGGTGTAATGCTTTGCTATTAGTAAGTTTCCTAAAAATATCGGTATGAACTATTTCAATAAGTAAGTAAGTTTTTATTAAAGTGACATGTGCACATTTCAACAAATATATATAGCAAGTATTAAACAACAAGAAGACGTACCCGGCCCCGTGGGCCTATAAGTCACCTAATAATATGCATTCAATAATAATTATATAATGTCAACAGAAGCGATCTGATCATTAGATTAATAAATTGAAAAATATGGCGCTATTCACAAATCATTTGGGTTATCAATGTACAACGTAATTAAGAACGTGTCCATAGGACACAGGTGCCCCAGCTTCTTCTCTTATCTACAATGACAAGGTGCATTACTGTGACCTAATAGCGCGGTAGTACAAACACACCGGTCGAGCGCACGCACGAACAAGAGCAGATGTGAGTCCTTCACATTGGGGCGCAACAAGAATTGCAATGGTATACAATATTGCCACCGATTTCAATATCGAGGTTCTCCATTGTACACTTGCACTCTATATATTTTACAATGATTGCGAAGCAAGTATTAACAACTTATATTAATCACTCTCGTTGGCGCGGATGAAAGCGTAAATGTGGTCATTCGTGTGGGAGGAAACCAGAGAACCCAGAGAAACCCCACATGTCCGATATGGCGACCACCATACCATCTCACATACTTCCTGGTCCGAGGATCGAACCCGTGTTACATTGGAAACGAACGCTCACACCACTGCGATAATCGGACAACAATTCTATACTATATGAACTCACAAACTTGGCACAGTTGAAGCTACGACCAAATCTTGATGGGATATTCGTGGGACACCTGCATGTTCACATAGTTTACAGAGTTGTCATTCACAACATGTCCAATGTTAAATTAAAATACTTAATATATCTCTTAGAGAACTATTTCAATTGCCAAGCAAATGAAATAAACAAAATAGGTGTCATGTTTCTTTTAAGAAATAATTATGTTTACTTCCGAGTCTAATTTCACACATAAATAACAGACATCGTGTATGAATACCCTTCAGAAATCAGTGACACTTTTCCTTAGAATCATTGCTTACTATCAAAATGCTAGTATTAGTGACACGAGCAGTGGTTAGAACGCTCGCATCTAACAAATTCTCGGTTCGATCATATGACCAGGAAGTATGTGTACCACGATTCTTTTTATTAAATTAAATATTAGCCCGGTGATGATGTTTAGAAATAGAATACGGTTTCTTTATGTAGCTAACAGATTCAAGGATCGTTTTAAACTCTAGTTTCTATATATAGACATCGTAGTTGGGCCAATATGTAGTTTCATAAAACGAAGCGTGGTGACAATGCTTGTTGGTGTTTATGTCGATATATAGCACATTTTAGAAGCACATTTTAGAACCCACAATCCCTTACAGCTTGCTTCGCAATCATTGCAAAATAAATAAGTTTATATTTTACTAATATGCCACTAACAGAAAACACACACTGAGCCAAGCAAACATTTTGTTCAGTATTTTAAATCCAAAATGACAATTTGCTGGATTGCAAGTACAACCGGTTACGCATTATTGGTATGGTCCTTTTGGTTGTGTATTAAACTGCAGCCATTAACTCATTATTTCAAGCACAAGTATTGAGCTATATTCAAGACACAGCGAATCAAGCAATACAATCGTTGCCTAAATAAACATACACTGGATATGACAGTCACTTTCTAATATATAGCAGCAACTGATTTGTGTACTTGCAATATAAAGTCGTGATAGCGCAGTAGTAGCGCGTTCGCTTCAGGTGCGAACGTTCCCGGAGTTTGCATCCAGCTGGAGCCGTTACGAATGTGTTCTTAGGCAAGGCATTTAAATTTCACATTGCCTCTTCTTTCTCCCTCGTGGCGAAGGATTCCACCGGGAATGAGATCTCGAGAGTGATTCATATAAGTTATAGGAACTTGTTTCGCAATCAAGTTAAAATAAATTTGTATAAACTAACTAACACATGTGTGAGTTACGGTTTCATTACATAGCTAATAAATTCACTAGCAGTTGAATAATGCATCGTGTGTTTTTGCCACATTTATTGTTTGGCAATGAACATTCTTTGAATCACAAAATGACAATCTAATTAGATGCTAGCACGGTGGCCATGTTTGTTTGAATGAACAATAGATATGTTTGCCAATTGTAGTTAAATGAATCAGAGCGTTGACTAGTTTGTTCGTTTTATTATGCTTTATGGCAGGCAAGTATCAATCAAATAATACAGGTTTATGGCATACTTCTGGAAACTATTTGTATAATTATACTGTCAACAACCAATCAAACAAGATTGCATACTCTTGTCAAATATATTAAAATAGCAAATGCAATATGTTGAAATACCCTTATCATTCTAATTGTTCCGTATAATATGTTGTGTAATTGCTTTGGTTTTTGTCTGTATAAATTACAAGTTAAGTGCATGTTTATATGTTTATATTTATGTCTTTGCTATATTACAAACAATGCGTCAAAAGTGTTCAAGCTAACTTATTTGTAACTGTGTTGTGGCTTGCACATCTGGCTATCAAGTTGTTATTGGCTGAACCACAAACTGATTGACTGGAAACGTCGAAATAAACAAATGTATGCCGAAATGTTTATGGGATGCTACTATTCCAGTAAATTACTGTTCTCATTTGTTTGGTTTTAGACGTTGGAAACGAGACATTTCAATATTACAGTGTCCAAGAGTATGTTCATAAGAGTTGTCTAGAGGGTGGTCGTTTTTGTAGCTTTCTGAGGAAGGGATAGTTTGGATGTAATTCCCTCATATGCACTGTGAAATATATACATAGGAGGCAGTCAATGGTCACCTATCCCAGGTCAGGTGTTGTCCAATGACAGGAGCAACAACTGTCTGATCAAGTGAAGTTGTGATATTCGGGTAACATTAAGTATACTTACAAATCATATGGTACCTTCTGGAATAAAGAAATCATGTATATTAACATTGTGTTTTAAATTATAATAGCGTGTCAACTTATAATGGTTTTATTTCAACACTTTTACTACAGAGGCGACCATGCGCGAGTCCGTCCATCTATATGTCATACGCATTGCGATCTTGAATCTTAGTATGCATAAATATGATATGGGTAAGAGCATAATGTCCAGTGAAGCCGCGATGTGTTACTTTCTTGACAGTTAGCACACTTGAACATTGCATGATCAACTATGGCTACATATGTCATCCAATGGACATTCTAAATCAACGTAGTTGAAAATGAAGCTTCGACCAAATCGTGATGGGATCTTCGTGGGACACCCGCATGTTCACATAGTTTACAAGGGAGGTAGATATGTATACCATACATAATAGCAAGGTCGCAATCGGCCCTTTTCATGGCCCATCGAATGATCTACGTTCATGCATGGCATAACAATTTTCCTTTAGAACTCCCGATGGATCTGTTCAAAATATATCCATGATTTCATATTCCCACATTTCATAACCGTATATTAAAGTTCGTAATACCGTAGTGTAAAACAATTTTAATCCGATTGATGAATGTCGGTTATGAATTATTACGAAAGTAAGCTATATATGTTTTATCTTGAAAAATAACAAGATACCATCTACATGTATGTGAACACAGTTTACAAACGCATGTTTTTCTGACTGTGGCATATCATCCTCCAGATTAGGCATTGTGAATAACAATCACGTTTGCGTGAACTGGACAATTATAGTACCATTGTCAGACAACAGTATTCACATTTCCATAATATAAATAACAACATGTTTTATCACTGTCGAATGATGCTAGTACAAAATAAATAAATATAGATTTGAGCATCCGTAGTGCAAGTGGGTACGAATATCTAATGGTTATGAGTTGGAGTTCTACCAGACAAAACAGTTGTTGTGGCCTTTGGCAAGACAATGAAATACACATTGCATCTTATCTTCCCCTCATGGATATGAAGTATCGAAAGTGCTTCGTATAATGTTATAAGACATTATTTCGCAATCAAGCTTACGAAGTATGCATATACTAACATAATATATATAATCTGCCCCCTTACAACAATACTCGCATTACCAGTAAAGTTAAATGTTAATGCCGTCGGTGGAATAGAAAACAGCATTAATCAACATGGCAGTGGAGCATAGAACAACCATATGGAATCCAGTTAATTGGTGTTTATTTATATTTTAACATCAAGGTAGTTTCGTGGAACCGCACTACTATTCTTAGCACTATATAAATATGCTACAACACTATGTAAATATGCTACACGGAATGATAATAACTTATTTTACGGTATGCATAACTGACATTGTGGGTACAAACTAACCTAAATACTTCTACGTGTTATAAATGCTTTGATCTTCACATCATTAGTGCACTGACTTTTCAGCGATATCTATTGTTACCGTATTATATTAATTGACACACACACATACTAGACAAGCGAATTAATTCATCATCACCACCCATACCATCACTGTAAGCTTTGTTATCAGGGACCTTTCGTGAAACTACTAATGGAAATGTAAACAACCAGGTAAACTCATTTATTAAAGACTGGTAACGATTCCCGGAGGACATATGCCTGTGCAGATCAACACTGCTATACACGGGGTGGTGATTACCACCTTTAACTGTCAAGAAGATAAACGTCACATTTCAAGGGAAATCACTATTATTGACTCTTAGTTAAGGTTCACATGGAATTCAACTAGAATATCATGTATTCCACGTAGACTTTGACGGTTTTATACTTTTGAAAGGTGTTTGAAATTTTGACTTTTCGGTGGAAGACGACCATCTTTTGGACATGGAAGATTGCTCCACACGAGCACCCTGAACACTTAATGGCCTCCACCCCTGGGGGGTAACTGTATCGTCATCGTCAGGGGAGGAGGTAGCTGTCCGGGTCGGTGCACCGGTAACTGTATCGTCATCGTCAGCTGAAGAAGAAAGTGTTATAATCAACACTATATATGCATTGGTGTTTACATTAACAATTATATCTCAGGGTGATAGTGTGACGAGCCGTAATATTAGAACAATTCGTGATGCTCTTAGACATCATACTCCTATAATCAGTGTCCCGAATTATCCGTGGGAATAATAGTGGCCACTCAGTGAGGTATCGGTAATGTATATCCGACTCCCGTTCGCATAGCATTCGAGGATATGCACAGGACCCTGACAGTTGGAATCGTGCAGGTCGCGGACGAAATTACACCAAAGGACGACGCGGCGGCTGCAGACAGCTAAGCCAAGCCATAAACTGCCTGTTTGTCGGATTATGGAACGTCCGCTGTTTGAATGTTAGCAATGAATCTGACTGTCATGTTTTAAGATATTAATATGGTAGTTTTAATAATGATTGTGATAGTATGGGCGTAGCTGCGATGATAATGTTTTACCAATGGTAAACAATGGTTACAAATGGTTTGGATGTAGTCGTGCTATCATACGCAACAATGCTATGACAGGTTCCGGTGGAATTGTGGTATTAAAAGTTATTTACAATGAATTTAATATTTCAAATATAAATCTGATAAGGGTGTTTACCATTTGCCACCAAGAAATTCATCTAGACGCATTTGAGTATAATCTCTGAACCGATGAATTATTTGTTGATTGAATTATTGTAAGTGAGTCCGTTGTCCGAACTTGGGATTTGATTAATAAACCAGGTGGTACATACCGGTGTCCCATGTCATTCTTTGATTAAATGGAATATCGTTATGCATATTTTTATTAGACACAGAGTTTCTTAATTATGATAATCTAACTATTGATGAACTTGAGAATTGTAAAATCAAACGTGACCTTTGGAAATACTCAGTGAAACTGGAGTTGCCGGTAATCTGTTGGTTTAAACATATTTATTCGATAATAATGTACATTACATATATATTGTATACAAAACGAAAATGGATTAAATCGGAAGCTTAAAGCTTATTTTGAGATTTTCTCCATGTTCTCCGGTAATCTGTTGTGCGCTGTAAATCTGCTCATACTTATATACTACCAACACTCCTAATAAACCATATAACTGTATTCTAGCATACTTATATACTACCAACACTCCTAATAAACCATATAACTGTATTCTAGCATACTTATATACTACCAACACTCCTAATAAACCATATAACTGTATTCTAGCATACTTATATACTACCAACACTCCTAATAAACCATATAACTGTATTCTAGCATACTTATATACTACCAACACTCCTAATAAACCATATAACTGTATTCTAGCATACTTATATACTACCAACACTCCTAATAAACCATATAACTGTATTCTAGCATACTTATATACTACCAACACTCCTAATAAACCATAGAACTGTATTCTAGCATACTAATAGTTAACACATATTTATCACGAACCTTAATTGTATATATCTGGTATTGTTCTACATCAGTATTTTATACATAACAGAAATTGTTCATCCAACATAACTGTTAATTTAGTTTGAAGTGATGGGAAGGGCTGTAAATAATATTGTCATAACTTGTAGCCCAACACGGTTGATTTGTTCCCCCAGATTAAATCATATACAGCAATAATAATAAATCCTAGTATAATTTCATATTGTTTTCTACGTATTTCATTGTGTGTATACTTATATAAATATATAAAATATTATTAAAAAAAATAACATAATACTCCGCAATTTAGTTATTCTCTCAGGTCATGCACAGTGGTGTGTAGATTAGAGGTTAATTAAAGATTAAACTTTATTTATATTTACAATGATTGTGAAGACAGTTCTAACAACTTATATTAATCACTCTCGTTGGCGCGGATGAAAGTGTAAATGTGGTCATTCGTGTGGGAGGAAACCAGAATGCCCGGAGAAAACACACATGTCCGATATGGCGACCACCGTACCATCTCACATACTTCCCTGTCCGAGGATCGAACATGAGTTGCATTGGATAGAAGCGAGCGCGGTAACCACTGCGCTAATCGGATAGAGGTTAATTCTGATGAGTGTCGGCTAATAGATTCGGATATGTTTGAATTGTTAATTACTCGTCTGAGTACATTATTGGTGTATCGCTGTCATGTGCGAGACGAATATCCACTCCTTATTGGAATCCATGAAGTATGGGTGATAGATGTGACGATTTGAGAATAGCTTAATGTGGATAAGCAGATTGAAAATTGACCTAGCAACTTGGATTGTAACAATGCTGGGGTTGAACTGCCATCTCATACTATTAAGCACCCCAACCGCCTCCGTGGCCTAGTGGTTAAGGCGTCCACCTACGGAGTGGGAGGTCGACTGTTCGAACCTCGTCATGGGATTCATTCTGATATAGCCGGTTGGTGAGCCGCCAGCTAGTTAAATAATGGTTACCGATTGCCTTCCAGTCTGACACCTGGTATGCAACCATATGATTCGGGAAGTACAGATGTTCACAACAAGAGATGTCTCATAAGTCAGAAATTGCTGGCCCTTAAATTAGGGATGACACTATAATAAACAAACACTTTACATACACCTGTGGCCGAGGTTATAACACTTCTCATATCTCAAGCTCAACTGATTTAATTGGTTGATTCTGAGTTGTACTGCCAGCTGAACCAATCAGAAGCTTGAGACTTAGTTTGAGATAGGAGAAACGCTTTATAACCTCGAAGCCTGGGGTTTGTTATTGAATCTGATAATGTGAATACTACAATGATAAACCTATATCAATGTGTAACAGAGAAAGCAATCGATGGTATAGTAGGAGTCCGAAAATCAGTCAAGAAACTCAGAACTTGAACTCTGTTTGTGGAGGTAGCCAATCTACAATGCTCACGTAATCTACTAGTTGTTGCACCATGTGTCTCCATTGCTTCCATGTGTTAACCGCGTGTGTTTCTCAACACCTAATATGCATAATTAATTGCCCTGATATTGCTAGGGTTGCTGCGACTGATTGTGGAGAACCATGGGGACCAACAATTAACTGAAGTGAGGCGCATTAAAATCATATTAAAACAGAGATATCCTCACAAATACTTTTATTTGCACATGTTAATGTACTGACATATGCAATAAATAAATAACTAGTACGATACTGATGTTGTTCCTGATGAAATACAACATCAATGTGGTACACATTTGCCCACGTATTCATTAGTTGAATTATTAGATGTTTTAATGACATATGGGAATCTGGAAATATGCCGGATTCCTGAACAAAATACCCATCTGTAATCCCAATGTATAAACCAAGGCAGGATAATTACCCAACTTTTATCCAATACATTATTAACAGTTACAACATAATGAGGGAACTTTTCGAATTTAAACATATCATTGAATTTTTGAAGAAATCATCTCACCATTTGCATATACTATATACTACTTTTGTAGTAAAATCACTGTACATATTTCAACTGAAATGATTGTAATTACATTTGTACATTTGATACTATATAATTTGGGTTACAACTATTGTTTTGTCAATGCATTTTTATAACAATACATTTTACATAATATAAATTATTATATTTGTATCTATATTTGTTTATAGTACACTCGAATTGTCTGCGTTTGAATGTTATGAATACACGTTGTGAATACACGTTATGAATACACGTTATGAGTACACGTTATGAGTACACGTTGTAAGTACACGTTATGAATATACGTTATGAGTACACGGTGTGAGTACACGTTATGAATACACGTTATGAATACACGTTGTGAGTACACGTTGTGAGTACACGTTATGAATATACGTTATGAGTACACGGTGTGAGTACACGTTATGAATACACGTTGTGAGTACACGTTATGAGTACACGTTATGAGTACACGTTATGAATACACGTTATGAATACACGTTATGAATACACGTTATGAGTACACGTTATGAGTACACGTTATGAGTACACGTTATGAGTACACGTTATGAGTACACGTTATGAATACACGTTGTGAGTGCACGTTATGAATACACGTTATGAATACACGTTGTGAGTACACGTTATGAGTACATGTTATGAGTACACGTTGTGAGTACACGTTATGAGTACACGTTATGAATACACGTTATGAGTACACGTTATGAATATACGTTATGAGTACACGTTGTGAGTACACGTTATGCGTACACGTTATGAGTACACGTTGTGAGTACACGTTATGAGTACACGTTATGAATACACGTTGTGAGTACACGTTATGAATATACATTATGAGTACACGTTATGAGTACACGTTATGAATACACGTTGTGAGTACACGTTATGAATATACGTTATGAGTACACGTTGTGAGTACACGTTATGCGTACACGTTATGAGTACACGTTGTGAGTACACGTTATGAGTACACGTTATGAATACACGTTGTGAGTACACGTTATGAATATACATTATGAGTACACGTTATGAGTACACGTTATGAATACACGTTGTGAGTACACGTTATGAATATACGTTATGAGTACACGTTGTGAGTACACGTTATGCGTACACGTTATGAGTACACGTTGTGAGTACACGTTATGAGTACACGTTATGAATACACGTTGTGAGTACACGTTATGTATATACATTATGAGTACACGTTATGAGTACACGTTGTGAGTACACGTTATGAATACACGTTATGAATACACGTTATGAATATACATTATGAGTACACGTTATGAGTACACGTTGTGAGTACACGTTATGAGTACACGTTATGAATATACGTTATGAGTACACGTTGTGAGTACACGTTATGAATACACGATATGAATACACGTTATGAATACACGATATGAATACACGTTATGAATACACGTTATGAATACACGTTATGAATACACGTTATGAATACACGTTATGAATACACGATATGAATACACGTTATGAATACACGTTATGAATACACGATATGAATACACGTTATGAATACACGTTATGAATACACGTTGTGAGTACACGTTGTGAGTACACGTTATGAATACACATTATGAGTACACGTTATGAATACACGTTGTGAGTACACGTTATGAATACACGTTATGAGTACACGTTTGTTGACGTAATGCAATCTACAAATAAATATATTGTAGCTCTACTGGTTAAATGTATCAAAGAATCTTTGAAAGTTAGAACTTCACTTTTAAATATTATTATGTAATATGTTCATCCTCTACTCTTTGTGATATTGCAAACTGTTTTGTACCAATTCACGTGAATTTGTATTTATCTGTTATAGAAGTATGTATATATATATTTGACGATGTACTATGTACAAGTCTGAATAAATGTTCTGTTCTGTTCATATTTATGTATTTATAAATATAATTAATGTATGTACATGCATAGAGTGTCAAACACTATTGTTGGAGAAATGGAAAGTATTCATAAATTATATGAATACACAGATTGTGATACTGATGAAGATATGTAGAGTTGGTCGGTCAGTAGGCCACCCAAGTGATTACTGCAATTATATGAATACATAGATTGTAATACTGATGAAGATATGTAGTGTTGGTCGGTCAGTAGGCCACCCAAGTGATTACTGCAATTATATGAATACATAGATTGTGATACTGATGAAGATATGTAGTGTTGGTCGGTCAGTAGGCCACCCAAGTGATTACCTCAATTATATGAATACATAGATTGTGATACTGATGAAGATATGTAGTGTTGGTCGGTCAGTAGACCTCCCAAGTGATTACCGCAATTATATGAATACATTGATTGTGATACTGATGAAGATATGTAGTGTTGGTCGGTCAGTAGGCCACCCACGTGATTACTGCAAGTATATGAATACATAGATTGTAATACTGATGAAGATATGTAGTGTTGGTCGGTCGGTAGGCCACCCACGTGATTACCGCAATTACAAAAAGAAATTTTAAATTAATCAAGAGTTGTTGTTCTGTTAGAAGTATAGGAGACGGTCCAAGGTTGAAGGGAATTAACCCAGTCCGGTATGGCGGTCATTTAACCCATTTCATTCTGGATACCGTTCTAACAGTATTTGCAAAAAATATAGAGCTAGATCAGCTGCCACGGAACCTGCCGTCTCATCCTGCTCTATGCTGTTTGCTATTCAGCTGATCTTGCTAAGACACTTGGCTATGTAGCAAACAACATATATCCTGACCAGCACGCAGCGTTACGCTGCGGCTGATCTGGATCTATGTTGTTTGCAAAAGCCTTTAAATGTATCCAGAATGAAATGGGTTAACGATTATTATATTGGTCAGTATGCCCAATATAAATATGTGAAATAGACCAGGGCCCGAGGTTATAAAACTATTCTCAAATCTCAAGTAATTTGATTGGTTGAGTCTGAGTTTAACACTCAGCAGAACCAATCAGAAGCTTGAGACTGAGTTTGAAATATGGAGAAAAGTGTTATAACCTCCAGGCCAGGCATGGTCTTTAATCAAGCTCAACATATGTTAAGCAGTTCGTCAATGTCAATTGGAACATAGACTTCCCGACTGTTTCTACTCATCCTCGCTTGTACATTGTACAGAGCACCTCATCCCTCTGGATTTGAAGTAATTCCAGGTAGACATGAACATACAGATACATATCAGCGATGAGAGGACGATAGCTTCGTGACACTCCCAATCGATTCACAATCGTTGATTCCATCATGTGTAACAACGTTAAGCATTATTTACCAGATAACGATACACTTCTTGCTTGTAAATCAAAAACCAAGCCAAGTACCATTCTAACAAACAAGCGCTTCTCTAGCTTTCACCATTCGCGTATCCACAATGTATGCAAAAACTTTAACACTAATTTACTGTACACAGCGATGTCTTAATAGCTCTTGGTTTAATAAACGAGTATGGCATTCGAGTAGTTCGTTATTTTGGCTATTTTATTGATCGTAATAACTGACGTTAATACTGACGTATATAAGTGGCTGTGGCGGTAACATAGTTTTACTTGTAGTGCTGTGTTGATCAAGTGTTGAACAGCCGACTGTCACTTATAATAAATTAACCGTATTGCATATGTAGCACGCTCATTTGTCCCTCCTCCAAAACTACTTGGTTATTCAGCGTTCATCTTTATTTGTGTATGTATAGAATATAAACCGAAAACGACCCAATATGTAAAATATTGGACTGTGTGAGGCACGTAGCCTCAGGACAGTACACATATTTTACATATTGGATCCGTTTGAGGCTTATATCTTACTGCAAACACAAACCTATATAACAAGATCCTACTTTTAAACTTGTTAATTTCATACATTTACGCGTATGATTTAATATAATACTCTGGCCTTTTGGCAGCAGTCCAATATTAGCAGTCCAATATTAGTAATAATGGACTGCAAACTACAAAGGTATGACGTCACGACAGTGTTTATACAATGTATGTCAAGTATGGTACGATCTTCATGTGGAGATTAATATAACTGTTAAGACAGTTGGTGAATATAAGAAATATTGCTTATGTGTAATATCAAGCAATACGTGAATTTACTTCCAATCACATGTCCCTCACTACCTACTGTTGGTTCGAATCTTAATGGAGAGCATACAAGTATATCAAGTGAGGAATCGACCAAGCTGGCTAGCTGATGGTCTCTGTTATTTATCATATTGTTCGTCCTTGTCTCATATACTGCAATAATGGGCACCGTGGATCTATATCCACCACTGATAGGTGGAGAATTACCTCATGGACTAAGCTGATTGACCCCCCAAACAATTCGTGCACACTCAGCAACGTTCTTTCCACTAAATAAGTGGACATAGTACGTGCAATGGAGCGTGCAGGCTCATACTATTTCGTACGATGACTTGTAACATTGGATTCCACAACACTGTAGCTTGCGTATTTTAATGATCTCAACAATTGTGTGTTAACAACTTAATTGTTGAAACTGAATAAGCGAACTTCAGTTGTTGGACAGTGTATGGCGTTACTTCGAGCTTAATGTGATTCCAAATGATATGTAAATATGCAGAGTAATTTGTTAAGTGTATATGTGACACGATTTACGAAAGGGACCCACTGGGTGGATGACGTTACGTCGAGAAATGACGTCTAAAGTTACGTCACGCAATCGTAAACGGCAACATTCGCGCTATGCATAAGTTTAAATTTCATTTTTAGAACAAATCTAAACGGAATTACCTTAAATGTTGAAAACCGCTTAAGGAAATGACTAAAAACATAATTTTGGAGAGAACAAAAACATTTTTGAAAATTTCACCCAGTGGGTCACTTTTGATAAATCGCGTCACATATGTAAATCTATATCTGAGCTCAAGTATTAAAGGGATCTCTCATGTACATCAGACTATAACTTGGATATCTCTTTATCTAATATATGAACTATTCATACTATGAACTATTCCCGATCCTTCTGTACACATCCTTTTCTTCAGGGTTTGGATTCACCTCACCATATTTCGCAGGTAATCCACTATTATATAGTCGGCCTACTGAGCGGGAGGTGGAATGTTCGAACATCGCCAGGGGTTCGTTCTGATATGGCCGGTAGATGAGCCGCCATCTAGTTAAATAATGATTACCGATTGCCTACCAGCCTGGCGCCTGGCATTCAAACATATAATTCAGGAAGTACTGATGTTCAAAAAGGGCTATCATTAGTCAGAAATGGATGGCCCTTTAAATAGGGGTAACACGATAATAAACATACACTTTACTTTTTATAGTGCATCATTTCATTTACGTTTTTAAATGATATACAGATTTGCATGTACATTTCTATCGAACATTGATCGAACAGCAAATACAGACAAACCTGTGCTAAGCAGCCAGCCAAAGGAATTAAATGTATAATAAAACAGCATATTGGGAATCTGAAAACTGGCTGTTTAATACAGGTTGGCTGCTTAATAGAGGTGACCCCTAACATAGGTTTGACTGTATTTACATCAAACGAGGAAATAAATACTAAGAGTGAACTCTCTCAACATGTGCTAGAACTAATGAACAGTGACGTGGGTATGTGCGTGTACAACCACGCTATATTAAATACTATTATTTTGTGAAAGACATGTTGAGACAAAATCCTTCAGAACACCCGTCCAAAAAGGTATACATAGCTTATCGATTGTATGTACCGACATGTCGATTGTATGTACATGTACCGATATGATGCCCTCAGTTCTATTTCATTCACAAACATGTAAATGGGTAAAGTACAATTCAATGGGTATTGATAATGTTCAAGGGGTATAGTACAATTCAAGGTGTAGGTACAGTTCAATGGTTAAGGTACAATTCAAGGGGTAAGGTACAACATATCATCAACATGTTAGCATTGAAGATTAAAGTGTAAATAATTAGTCTTTAATGGTTGTGTGTGTTTTATGTTTATTTATCGTCGTTACAAGGAGCCCATATGAGCGACGTCTCTGAAGAGATTAGTCAATTTCGAATTTCGGAGGATAGTGCAATGATACAGACAGATACCCATTCCAGAGTCTCCTCTGGATATTTTACGTGCATGGTGTACAGCACCGACAAGAGACCTCGGTTTAAAGTCCCATCTGAAAGACTGTTAAGTATATTATGGTTAGACGCGGGATCGAACCTGCGATCCCTGGATTACCAGCCCAGCGTATTACCAGTGAACTACTGTTCTTTAGTGTTTAACGTCGTTTGCTTAAATTCATTTACTCCCATAGTGTGGGTTCGAATACTACTGGGGGTAGCATTCTGGCAGTTGTCTATTCACCAGATATGCTGAATGCACACATATAATAAATAGAATCTCTTAAATATCGTGTATCTAGAAGGTATATGATATTTCATGCAACCTTGACGCTATTAGCATATTGGCTCATTTACTTCCGATGGTATACCGTCTTCTCGGATGTCATATCGAATAAAGGCAGGACAATTACTGACGGCATGACTAAGTACCTGTATTAGATACCTTGATTTAAGTAAACATTATATTTCTAATCTAGAATTTACGGTTTAGTATCACCTTTTATGACAATCGAATATACGGTTTAGTATCACCTTTTATGACAATCGAATATACGGTTTAGTATCACCTTTTATGACAATCGAATATACGGTTTAGTATCACCTTTTATGACAATCGAATATACGGTTTAGTATCACCTTTTATGACAATCGAATATACGGTTTAGTATCACCTTTTATGACAATCGAATATACGGTTTAGTATCACCTTTTATGACAATCGAATTTACGGTTTAGTATCACCTTTTATGACAATCGAATTTACGGTTTAGTATCACCTTTTATGACAATAGAATTTACGGTTTAGTATCACCTTTTATGACAATCGAATTTACGGTTTAGTATCACCTTTTCTAACAATCGAATTTACGGTTTAGTATCACCTTTTATGACAATCGATTATCTCTTTTATAACTTTTGTTATCGGAATCCATTCCTACCTTTCCTTCCCACTCACATTATTTGTAACGTTTTATTTGATCGATATCGAGGAAAGCAATATTAAGTAACAAATGGCTTAAAGTGTTTATTTTGCTTCCTTTTAAATATTCAACACAAAAAACCGTTTGATTGGTATTGTTTTATTTTTTGGGTTGATACTTTCTAAAATATTCTCATTTTATTGCTTTTCGAAGAAGACAAGTATTCAGGCAATGTAGCTGAACAAACACACCAGGCTCATTTCAGTTTTAAATGTGAATATCAAGATGCATTTCTAGACACGGAATTCTAGACACAAGATTCTGGAATACTTTGTCTTTTGTCTCATACTTATACATTTACATCGATATGTCTTGAACTCGTCTACGAGTACAGGGTGCCATACGCCCATGTCATACAGTTTACAAGCATACTTGATGTATATAATACACACAATTCTATATGTATACCATGCTGATCTAAAAACAGTTTCCACTCAGAATTATATGCTTTGAATCAATGTTACATTTTCAACGATTTCGAGGCCATGTCGGGAGAGCCCCAGAACGATGATATGTAGTTTGTATTATTGTAAGCAAACCAAGAACTATTCGATTTGCAACCGGTACATCATATATTTGTCATGCATGTTCATCATATGTAGATAATTGCATAGGTTATACTTAAATACTGACGAACATTGGTACCAAATCTCACATAGTAAACAGTATTTAAAATAGTAAACAGTATTTAAACCGGCAGTGATAAATTATTCTGTGATATGATATTCTGCTTCCTGCCATACAACATTCTTACTGGTGTCCCAAATAATAGAGATTATTCTAAATAAGAATAAGCTGATTTATTTTACGAGACCCAACTCGTGTCTCAAATTACTAGGCATTTGGCGCACCATTGCTATGTTAGTTACAAACTCTACAAATCACATGGGTAGTCGCTTGTCCCAAGCGCGCCGTCGACTATAACTATTCTAGCGTTAAGGATAATGATACACGGTGTTTATATAAAGGAAGAATCGGGCAGTTTCGGCCTTTTATAATCTTAGCATGCAGAGAACCCAGTTCACTAACGTCAAATGGACAATAACGTCAAATGGACAATAACGTCAAATGGACAATAACGTCAAATGGACAATTGTTAGAATGCTGCGAATGACTGATTTTGAGCAGGTGGAGTGTCCAGAAAGTTATAACCGCAACTCTCAATCAATTTTACTAGAACTCGACTATACGTTTAGCTAGCGACGATTTAGCTGCACAGGTTCCGTCCTCCATAAATCAACAGATATGCAGGAGGAGTATGTTAATTTGGCTACATTGTTGAAAGGGGTGGTATAGTTGGCCGATTATTGTAGTGGCAGCTGGCTTAGGACAACGGCTGACGGGGGAATTGAAACGACTAGAAAATAATCCAAAGAAAGAGTTGGCTCGATTGAGCGATGGACTTCATTATATTTACTTCGATATAGCTGTCTAACCACTCGGATAAATGATATGAATTAGTACACTATATGTATACTACTAGAGAGTGCGTTGTGCGTCAGGGCGGCAACGCATGGCGAACGTAAGATGGATAGGTTCGTCGTGGTCAGGCTTTGGCGCCAGCTGCTTGGTCAACAATTAACAATGGCCTATGTTTGCGTTGCATGTAGGTCATGAATAACAACAGGAATGCGGCAAGTAGCAACAACGTTCAATACAGGGTGGATCGTTATTTAGACCATACCGTGCCCGTCCCTATTTCCGAACCCTCAGGGGACAAGGCAGGGGCGGCCAAACTAAGAAATAGCTACACAAGTACCACAGCTAAAGAACTATGCAATATAGATATATTTTGTTTGGATAATTCACCGCTAATTCTATTGTATGTATGTATGTTCCATTAATGTCAAACCCCTTGCGGGGACCTAGACATGTTTTCCTGGGCATGCTTATAGCGGTTAACCAGTACTAAGCAGTGTGTGTGAGGTGCCTTGCTCAATGACACTACATATGTGGCCTGACTGAGTATCGTTCCCGGACCGTTCGATTCCAAATCCGATGCTCTACCATTGGACCATGGACGCCACACTGGAGGGGGTTACAAAGGGCTTCCCAATGCAATACAGCGAGCATCGAATACAGCCTTCAATCATCAAGGTTAAGTCTAGATATCATTCAAAACAAATCAATGTCGAAATAAAGTCGAGGAGAGTGGCGGGACCTTTCAAGGAACGTCCTTTTCCTAATAATATTATATATGTGTCCCCAATTGGCTTGGTCCATAAGAAGACGCCAGGAGATAGGGTGCTTCACAACCTTTCGTACACCCAGGCGAATCCGTGAACGATTATATTAATCGGGCACTATTTGAAGTGCAATACACAAGGGCAGTGCATTTGGTGTAAGATCTAGGCAAACATTGTAACTGATTTAAGGCAGATAACAAAAGTACCTATAGCATGATACCGATTAAACCAGCAGACTGTGAGCACAAAGGTGCTAGTGTTCTTGGGCCTCGAACTTGATACAAACAAAATGGTAATCAGAATACCTTAATCTAAAGTACAAGTAATAGTACAAAAAATAAAAGCATTGCTGTCCAAACCCAAGGCAAAGCTAACTATGATACAATCACTGATTGGGTCTTTACAGTTCTGTTGTAGAGCAATTGTTGTGGGCAGACAATTTATCCGCCGCCTGATAAATGCCAAGTGTTGCATTTCAAAGCCATTTCATCATATCAGGATTAACAAATACATGCGTCTAGACCTAGCAATATGGTTATCATTTTTTCAATATTTTAACGGAACATTTCATGATCGCTATTGGGTCTCGAATATCGTTTGAAAACATCCAGTTGCTTACATATAGTGCAGTTGGGGAAGGTAGGGGCTATGGGATCTACTTTCAAGGTCACTGGTGTAGCTAAGTGGCCCGGCTCCTGGCACGTCCTTGGTTTAACTTCGGATATTACTGTTTTGAAACTAGTTCATATAGTTGTGACAATTTTCATTTGGGAACCAGAACAGAAGAACAAAAAATTAACATTTAACTGCGACAACATTGCGTTGGTTCACATATTAAATAAACTGTTGTCAAAGTCAGAAAGGATTAGAGTGGTGGAACCTATGCTCGGCGTAAATCCCACATATAATGACCAGTATAAAATGTCAATTGCACTTTCCGTATATTATGATTTTCGTATGTCGTAAAAACAACTTTCAAAACACTATTGTTGACAGTTTTAGCTACCAACACTATGTGTTTTGTTAGAATCCGAAGCTTAGGTGTCTACAGTTTAACATTGTATTCAATGCATGCCACATGGAAGGCCGTTTAAACATCGTCTACGACGCCTTATTTCGGTTTCAGCCAGATTGGCAAAGCTAGCGCCAAGGCAGACCCAGCCCCTTGGCCAGTGCCTGCCATTCTTTAGAATATTCTTAATCTAAAGCCGGACACCTACTTCAGTCGGGAATATCACCAACTCGCTATTAACATATCAGGTGGCGTTGAACGTGGCCCAGGGATTTAGACAAACGCTTGGGCTGGAAGAGGTATGGACTATTCCTGCACACCACGTGACCGGCTGTTTTGAAAACGGCCTTTCATCAAGGACAAGTTTGACATATGTTGCTGTATATAAGTACTACCATAAATTACTGGGTTTCCATAACATCAGCACTATATTCGTTATTGATACAATGGTGGAGGGTTGCCATATATTGCGTACAACTCTGGGGATATTTTACATATCTGATCGCAAGAGATTTGAATAATATTAATAATGATTGTTGTTATATTAGACATATATTCCCTCCTCTCTTATCTTCCTATCACCCTCTTCTAGTTTTCCATCTTTTTCTCTCTCGCTCTCTCACTCATAGTCCATTATATTATGATACTCTTTATTAATGTTTAATATGTAGTTTATTTCGCATGTATTCATGTTCCGCCATTCATTCTATTTCAAACTACCTTCGGATTCGTTTGTCAAACTTTCCCAACTTTATAAAACAATTGCAAAAGCTCAGCGAAATACAAAAAAAATCTCAGCGAAATACATACAGTCTTTGCAGAAAAGACTTATATAAGAATCTGTCTTTCATTCTAATCTTTTTTCTGTAATTTGATTTTGAAGTTACCTACGACAGTTATGAAGATACGCTATTTTACTCATTTTCTCTACTGGTATATTACGGCCTCTTTGGAGTCAGCGAATTAGTTGCCCCGAAGTATGGCATGTGAGGTCAACTTCAAGTAGCTAATGTGTCGTTTACAGAGAACAATACTTACACCATAGCTAAGCTAAATCAATTAAAAACCAACCAGAGGGGGAATCCAGTATACACCAACTTACCAAGGGCCAATGGATTGTGTCCGGTAAAAGCAGTAATGGTTAGGCCGGGGTACACGGCTCTTGTATTGCCACATGAATGGCGTACCAGTGACAATGTCACACTTCTCAGTAGTTCTGGATACATGTACTGCCAGAACACCACATAGTTTTGCTGTTGAATCGTCAAAAGTATTTTCCTTTATACCTATACCTTATGCATACCACGTCATTCTGTATATGTATTTGTAACCGTCATACATGTTTTTATGCGGTGGCCGTGTATATGTTTATGCCAATAAAACCATTGCCGTGACCTCTTAGCCACACACATGTATTTCAGAAATATTGAATGTTATCTTCCTACCACCAGAGATGCCTGGATTATCTGATGTGCCAGCAACAAGCTTTCATGTGTGGCATAAAGGCATTATATACAGTGATAAGTTTATTAAAATGGTTACGATAAATGATTGATATAGTCAAAATAGACACAGTTACATATTAGTGTTGTTTATAATTATAGTTGATTTGCTCTTTGCATACTGTTTGTTGTTATAATATACTAGATGACATAGAAAACGCACACATACAGCATATGATTATTATTACATGAAAACGAAATCAACGAAAATCAAAGATATATCACATCTTTATTACAAAACACAAACTGAACAACTAAAACGATATGATAAAATTATTGAATTCGGGATACAGAGAACATAATTGGTTGGAACAACAGGCTCTACCAACATGAGTCAACATCCGTCACAGCAGAATAAGAAACAAATGAATTTGCTCGCATACTCCAAAACAAATGTCAACATTATCTGAACAGTATATATGTTATATCCATTGCCTCGTGCATGCTATTCAAGTACCAACAACAAATACTAGTGTGCGCATCATTATTTGTCTAGTTTCACTTGATTTTCAGTGAACAGTTTAATTACATTCACGACACATGTTTCATCTATTTAGTGTGATGCTCTTGACATCTAATTATCATATATATTCGCACTGCCACGCATTTAGATACGTTGCATCTGGACGACTTTGATGAAGTTGTTTACTACTGGCATTTGTATGATAACGTATTGTTCCTTTACCCGGTTTCCAGACATTTATTTCCAAGTAAATATATAGCGCCATGTTTTATTTATTATTATGTTCTTTGAAGTTTGAGTCAATAGTAATTATGTTTTTATTTGTATGTATAGACGAAGCTCATACCACTATTACATACTGTTTGCTAACATTACTGTAAGCGTCTATCTGATTAGTTAATAGAGCGATCCGTGTTAGACGAAATAAGCTATATAATATGCCGTGATGGTTCATTATGCAGACGCACTGTCAACTTATAGTATATATAAAGTATATAATAACAACACAACCATGTTAGTCAGCCAGATCTATATCATTTGCTGACAAATGGCAACATTTCAGTTGCATGTAGTCAGCTACTTGGTTACTAGATAAAACAGTCCGAAATTGTTAGCATATATTTGGTTGGCTGTTTTGTTTGGCCGCTAATACGCATTTATTACTGCTATGTCGTATGTGTCTGACACAATTTAACAATTGGCAATCACTTTGTAATATATGTATTGTGCTGCGAATTATATGTATTGTATTGTACGGTGTATGTATTGTATGGTGTATGTATTGTATGGTGTATGTATTGTATGGTGTATGTATTGTATGGTGTATGTATTGTATGGTGTATGTATTGTATGGTGTATGTATTGTATGGTGTATGTATTGTATGGTGTATGTATTGTATGGTGTATGTATTGTATGTGTATGTATTGTATGGTGTATGTATTGTATGGTGTATGTATTGTATGGTGTATGTATTGTATGGTGTATGTATTGTATGGTGTATGTATTGTATGGTGTATGTATTGTATGGTGTATGTATTGTATGGTGTATGTATTGTATGGTGTATGTATTGTATGGTGTATGTATTGAGTTATATTGATATGCCTAGTATATGTACTGAAATGTGTAATAGATACACAGAACTGTGTAACATGTGTTTTAATGTGTGCAATATATGTTCTAAGTTTTGTGACATATGTGCTGAACTGCGAAATATATGTGCCAAACAGTGTAATGTATTGAACTGTGTAATATATGTACTGAACAGTGTAATATACACATATACCTAACTGTGTAATATATGTACTGAAATATGTACTATTTGTACAGATATGTGCAATATATGTATTACACTGTGTAACATATGTACTGAACTGTAGTATATATCTTGAACTATGTACTATGTGTGCTGAACTGTTTAATAAATGTAATGAACTGCGTAATATATGTACTGAACTGTGAAACATATAAACCGATATTAAAACAGAGTAACATTACTTGTGTATTCTCTATTATAGTATCCCAATACATCGTATGTCACATATGTGCTGTAATTGATCGATTATCACTTTGAATACATTTACGAGTTATTTCTAACAAGAAACAAGTGGACTGTGGAAGTACTGTCTAAATCAGTCAGTAATACTCGAATGTTGGTACCGTCTAAATGTAGTATACGTTCAGGCATTGAACTCGAATGTTGGTACCGTCTAAATGTAGTATACGTTCAGACATTGAACTCGAATGTTGGTACCGTCTAAATGTAGTATACGTTCAGACATTGAACTCGAATGTTGGTACCGTCTAAATGTAGTATACGTTCAGACATTGAACTCGAATGTTGGTACCGTCTAAATGTAGTATACGCTCAGGCATTGAACTCGAATATTGGTACCGTCTAAATGTAGTATACGTTCAGGCATTGAACTCGAATGTTGGTACCATCTAAATGGAGCATACGTTCAGGCATTGAACTCGAATTTTGGTACCGTCTAAATGTAGTATACGCTCAGGCATTGATGTCGAATATTGGTACCATATAAATGTGTTGAAGTTATATAACGACAGAATGGAACAGACAGGCAGACATACACGAACCTTTATTTTCTCTCAGGGTATAAACAAAGCATACACAACTATGTAGCCAATGGCGCTTCCGATAATGACCTGAAAGGAACAACAGTTGTATAACTAATTATATCATACATAATACTGTATAGTAACTTGATGGAGGATTCTTCATATCCTAGATTTACATACATATACAATATTATTCACGACATACTTCCATTCCTCCGTAAATATAGCATATAAAGAACACAAAAAGAGATGTGTAGTCTATTGACTAAATGTACCAATTCTGTTGACGTTTATTTTGGTAAGAGGTCATTCGATTGTCATCATCTGGGTACTGTGACGTAAGATGAATGAAACATTGTACTGTGCTTTCAAAGTAAAGTAATAACGGTTGTAAACAAACATTCGATACACTATTGCATTATAGGTAAATCAGGTATAACCTATTACACAATAGATCACAGTACCTGTAAGCTATCGTATATTGCCTTACCTATACAGTAGTGTAATATTCCAACGGTATTACTACTTTACTTTGAAAGCACAGTATTACTATCAATATGACACATGTTGTAGACAAAATAGTCCCATCATGCGGATTAGCGGATGATTTTAGGTAAAAAGGTCACGTGATTGGTTTAATGTTATTATCTATTATGTCTGCATAATTATCACTTTATCAGCCATTCGTCTTCATACATGATTCAATTATCCAGCACAGACGGATCTGTAGTCCAGTGGTAACACGTTGGACTGGTAATCCAGGGATCGCATGTTCGATCCACCATCTGGCCCTAATAAAATGAACTGTTTTTCAGATGGGACTTTAAACCGAGGTCTCGTGTCGGTGCTGTATACCGTGCACGTAAAAGAACCAGAGGAGACTCTGGAATGGGTCTCTGTCTGTATCATTGCACTATCCTCCAAACGTCTAAAATGACTAATCTATTCATGAGGCAACCGGTAGCGACGATATATAAACGTAAAACACACACACCCACCTATCCAGCATATTTTGACCTGCCTTGTAGGACAACAACCTTGTTATGTGTTGATCAGCAATTGGATTCAAGACATGTAATGATGTAACACATAAAAGTGTCTCTGTACAAAAAACATATGTGAACGATACACACGGCTAACGAACTATGGGAGTTAATGACCTGTGTTCTCCATTGTAAATATGCGTGACATTTGAACAATGAGTATCTCGATCTGTGTTCTCCATTGTAAATATGCGTGACATTTGAACAATGAGTATCTCGATATGTGTTCTCCATTGTAAATATGCGTGACATTTGAACAATGAGTATCTCGATCTGTGATCTCCATTGTAAATATGCGTGACATTTGAACAATGAGTATCTCGATCTGTGTTCTCCATTGTAAATATGCGTGACATTTGAACAATGAGTACCTCGATCTGTGTTCTCCATTGTAAATATGCGTGACATTTGAACAATGAGTATCTCGATCTGTGTTCTCCTTTGTAAATATGCGTGACATTTGAACAATGAGTATCTCGATCTGTGTTCTCCTTTGTAAATATGCGTGACATTTGAACAATGAGTATCTCGATCTGTGTTCTCCATTGTAAATATGCGTGCCATTTGAGCAATTGAGTATCTCGATCTGTGTTCTCCATTGTAAATACGCGTGACATTTGAGCAATGAGTATCTCGATCTGTGTTCTCCATTGTAAATATGCGTGACATTTGAACAATGAGTATCTCGATCTGTGTTCTCCATTGTAAATATGCGTGACATTTGAACAATGAGTATCTCGATCTGTGTTCTCTATTGTAAATATGCGTGACATTTGAACAATGAGTATCTCGATCTGTGTTCTCCATTGTAAATACGCGTGGTATTTGAACAATTAGTATCTCGATCTAT
>CM026390.1:87866089-87890540 GCA_014843695.1 Archivesica marissinica | reverse complement strand
TATATCTAGTCAAATTATTTAAATAATGTGTAAACAATAGATGGTTACGTTTTACGAAACATATTCTGTTTGCTCTCTGTAAATTAGAATTGCTATGTACCGCTGTTTAAAACCGTATTACTGTATATATACCTCATGTTTGTATCATGTATGATGCACTGAGTGAATAAATTTGATTTGATTTGATTTGATTTGTGTTCTCCATTGTAAATATGCGTGACCTTTGAACAATGAGTATCTCGATAATTATGTGTTCTCCATTGTAAATATGCGTGACATTTGAACAATGAGTATCTCGACCTGTTATCACGTTGATGAATGCATTTGCACTTCGTTCATTGACAGAACATATTCCAAGGATGCCAGAGCCATTGTATACGATTAACCTGTGTCACCTGTAGTCTGATGAAAGAAAAACACAATACAATAGTTGTATATAATCGCGTACATGATAGAAAATAAATATATTTAAACTAAAGAAAACTTGAATATTTCAATTACATCATCCAACCATCCAACCGATTCACACATGTGCCTATGTATAATCTAGACCAAATATAGGGTGAAAATAGTATAAATGTTGAGAATAGACAATAAACAACAACAAAAACAAAAACAACAACAACAACAACAACAACAACAACAACAAACAACAACAACAACAACAACAACACAACAACACAACAACCCACAACAACAACACAACAACAACAACACAAAACAACACCACACCAACAACACACCAACAACAACACAACAACAACAACACAACAACACACCAACAACACACCAACAACAACACAACAACAACAACAACACAACAACAACACACCAACAACACAACAACAACACACCAACAACACAACAACAACACAGCAACAACACAACAACAACAACAACACAACAACAACACAACAACAACACAACAACACACCAACAACACACCAACAACACACCAACAACACACCAACAACAACAACAACACAACAACAACAACACCACACCAACAACACACCAACACCACACCAACAACACACCAACACCACACCGACAACACACCAACAACACACCAACAACACACCAACAACACAACAACAACACACAACAACAACAACAACACCAACAACAACAACACAACAACACAACAACAACAACAACAACACAACAACAACAACACAACAACACAACAACAACAACAACAACCAACAACACAACAAAACAACACCAACAACCAACAACAACAACAACAACAACAAACAAAACCAACAACAACACAAACAACAACAACAACAAACAACAACAACAACAACAACAACACAACACAACAACAACAACAACAACACAACAACAACAACACAACAACACAACAACAACAACAACAAACAACACCAACAACAACACACAACAACAACACCAACAACAAACAACACCAACAACAACACACAACAACAACAACAACAACAAACAACACCAACAACAACACACAACACCAACAACAACAACAACACCACCAACAACACACAACACCAACACACAACACACAACACCAACAACAACAACAACAACACACAACAACAACAAACAACACCAACAACAACACACAACACCAACAACAACACAACACCAACAACAACACACAACACCAACAACAACCACAACACAACAACAACAACAAAACAACAACAACAACAACAACAAACAACACAACAACAACAAACAACAACAAAAAACAACAACACAACAACAACAACAACACAACAACACAACACAACAACAACAAACAACAACAACACACCAACAACAACAACACAACAACAACAACACAACAACAACACAACAACAACAAACAACAACACACAACAACAACAACACAACAACAACAACAACAACACAACAACAACAACACACAACAACAACAAAACAACAACCAAACAACAACAACAACAACAACAGCAACAACAACAACAACAACAACAACAACAACAACAACACAACAAAACAACCGCACAACAAACAACAACAACAACAACAAACAACAACAACACCACAACAAACAACAACCAACACAACAACACAAACAACAACAACAACAACAACAACAACAACTTTATTGCATTAAACATTCATACAATGTATATAGCAAGTACATGTATACATGTAGGTAACGACATGGATTTACAAAAGAGCAAGATGTTAATATACTCTCTGCTTATACTAATTTTAGTTTCTATATACATTTGCGAAATATATGTATTTTGCTAAATTTCTACCAATGGTTTTTGATTTTTGTGACATTAAATTAGTGAATTTATTAATAGTTGGCCATGTATAGTAATAATGTTTTAAATATTTCTGTCTAAGATCTCTAAATTTCGGACATATAAGAAGGAAATGATATTCACTTTCTATCATGCCTGTATTGCAATATATACATATTCTTTGATTTCTGGGTATGTTTTGATATCTTCCACGTTCGATAGCTAAATCATGGGATGAAGTTCGGAATTTTGTCAACGCCATTCTAAATCTGTCTTCTTTAATACAGTATAAATGTTTTTCAAAAACTGAACGAGTGTTTAATCAAACAGTATGTCTCTAACCTCCCTGAATTATTAATAGTCGAATACCAGCTTTGATAATATATGTGTATATCTAATAGACTTTGTTTGATCTCATTATAGTTTATCAACATATGAAATTGGTTCTGCCATATGTACATTAACCCACATTGTTCCATGAATGCAAGGTTGGTTTACATATTAAATTGGTTCTGCCATATATACATTGACCCACATTGTTCCATGAATACAATGTTGGTTTACATATTAAATACAGTTCTGCCATATGTACATTAACCCACATTGTTCCATGAATGCAATGTTCATTTACATATTAAATACAGTTCTGCCATATGTACATTAACCCACATTGTTCCATGAATGCAATGTTCGTTTACATATTAAATACAGTTCTGCCATATGTACATTAACCCACAATGTTCCATGAATGCAATGTTCGTATACATATTAAATACAGTTTTGCCATATGTACATTAACCCACATTGTGCCATGAATACAATGTTGGTTTACATATTAAATACAGTTCTGCCATATGTACATTAACCCACATTGTTCCATGAATACAATGTTGGTTTACATATTAAATACAGTTCTGCCATATGTACATTAACCCACATTGTGCCATGAATACAATGTTGGTTTACATATTAAATACAGTTCTGCCATATGTACATTAACCCACATTGTTCCATGAATGCAATGTTCGTCTACATATTAAATACAGTTCTGCCATATGTACATTAACCCACATTGTGCCATGAATACAATGTTGGTTTACATATTAAATACAGTTCTGCCATATGTACATTAACCCACATTGTTCCATGAATGCAATGTTCGTTTACATATTAAATACAGTTCTGCCATATGTGCATTAACCCACATTGTTCCATGAATGCAATGTTCGTTTACATATTAAATACAGTTCTGCCATATGTACATTAACCCACATTGTTCCATGAATGCAATGTTCGTTTACATATTAAATACAGTTCTGCCATATGTACATTAACCCACAATGTTCCATGAATGCAATGTTCGTATACATATTAAATACAGTTCTGCCATATGTACATTAACCCACATTGTGCCATGAATACAATGTTGATTTACATATTAAATACAGTTCTGCCATATGTGCATTAACCCACATTGTTCCAGTAATACAATGTTGGTTTACATATTAAATACAGTTCTGCCATATGTACATTAACCCACATTGTGCCATGAATACAATGTTGGTTTACATATTAAATACAGTTCTGCCATATGTACATTAACCCACATTGTTCCATGAATGCAAGGTTGGTTTACATATTAAATTGGTTCTGCCATATATACATTGACCCACATTGTTCCATGAATACAATGTTGGCTTACATATTAAATACAGTTCTGCCATATGTACATTAACCCACATTGTTCCATGAATGCAATGTTCGTTTACATATTAAATACAGTTCTGCCATATGTACATTAACCCACAATGTTCCATGAATGCAATGTTCGTATATATATTAAATACAGTTCTGCCATATGTACATTAACCCACATTGTGCCATGAATACAATG
Source organism: Archivesica marissinica (assembly GCA_014843695.1). Lineage (NCBI taxonomy): Eukaryota > Metazoa > Mollusca > Bivalvia > Venerida > Vesicomyidae > Archivesica > Archivesica marissinica. The sequence continues at coordinate 87,886,388 of CM026390.1, read as the reverse complement.
TTGGTTTACATATTAAATACAGTTCTGCCATATGTACATTAACCCACATTGTTCCAGTAATACAATGTTGGTTTACATATTAAATTGGTTCTGCCATATGTACATTAACCCACATTGTTCCATGAATACAATATTGGTTTACATATTAAATTGGTTCTGCCATATGTACATTAACTCACATTGTGCCATGAATACAATGTTGGTTTATATATTAAATACAGTTCTGCCATATGTACATAAACCCACATTGTGCCATGAATACAATGTTGGTTTACATATTAAATACAGTTCTGCCATATGTACATTAACCCACACTGTTCCAGTAATACAATGTTGGTTTACATATTAAATTGGTTCTGCCATATGTACATTAACCCACATTGTTCCATGAATGCAAGGTTGGTTTACATATTAAATTGGTTCTTCCATATGTACATTAACTCACATTGTTCCATGAATGCAAGGTTGGTTTACATATTAAATTGGTTCTGCCATATGTACATTAACCCACATTGTTCCATGAATACAACGTTGGTTTACATATTAAATTGGTTCTGTCATATGTACATTAACCCACATTGTGCCATGAATACAATGTTGGTTTACATATTAAATACAGTTCTGCCATATGTACATTAACCCACATTGTGCCATGAATACAATGTTGGTTTACATATTAAATACAGTTCTGCCATATGTACATTAACCCACATTGTTCCAGTAATACAATGTTGGTTTACATATTAAATTGGTTCTGCCATATGTACATTAACCCACATCGTTCCATGAATACAAGGTTGGTTTACATATTAAATACAGTTCTGCCAAATGTACATTAACCCACATTGTGCCATGAATACAATGTTGGTTTACATATTAAATACAGTTCTGCCATATGTACATTAACCCACATTGTTCCATGAATACAATGTTGGTTTACATATTAAATTGGTTCTGCCATATGTACATTAACCCACATTGTTCCATGAATGCAAGGTTGGTTTACATATTAAATTGGTTCTGCCATATGTACATTGACCCACATTGTTCCATGAATACAATGTTGGTTTACATATTAAATACAGTTCTGCCATATGTACATTAACCCACATTGTTCCATGAATGCAATGTTCGTTTACATATTAAATACAGTTCTGCCATATGTACATTAACCCACAATGTTCCATGAATGCAATGTTCGTATACATATTAAATACAGTTCTGCCATATGTACATTAACCCACATTGTGCCATGAATACAATGTTGGTTTACATATTAAATACAGTTCTGCCATATGTACATTAACCCACATTGTTCCAGTAATACAATGTTGGTTTACATATTAAATACAGTTCTGCCATATGTACATTAACCCACATTGTGCCATGAATACAATGTTGGTTTACATATTAAATACAGTTCTGCCATATGTACATTAACCCACATTGTTCCATGAATACAATGTTGGTTTACATATTAAATTGGTTCTGCCATATGTACATTAACCCACATTGTTCCATGAATGCAAGGTTGGTTTACATATTAAATTGGTTCTGCCATATATACATTGACCCACATTGTTCCATGAATACAATGTTGGTTTACATATTAAATACAGTTCTGCCATAAGTACATTAACCCACATTGTTCCATGAATGCAACGTTCGTTTACATATTAAATACAGTTCTGCCATATGTACATTAACCCACAATGTTCCATGAATGCAATGTTCGTATATATATTAAATACAGTTCTGCCATATGTACATTAACCCACATTGTTCCATGAATACAATGTTGGTTTACATATTAAATACAGTTCTGCCATATGTACATTAACCCACATTGTGCCATGAATACAATGTTGGTTTACATATTAAATACAGTTCTGCCATATGTACATTAACCCACATTGTTCCATGAATACAAGGTTGGTTTACATATTAAATACAGTTCTGCCATATGTACATTAACCCACATTGTGCCATGAATACAAGGTTGGTTTACATATTAAATACAGTTCTGCCATATGTACATTAACCCACATTGTTCCAGTAATACAAGGTTGGTTTACATATTAAATACAGTTCTGCCATATGTACATTAACCCACATTGTGCCATGAATGCAAGGTTGGTTAACATATTAAATACAGTTCTGCCATATGTACATTAACCCACATTGTTCCATGAATACAATGTTGGTTTACATATTAAATTGGTTCTGCAAATGTACATTAATCCACATTGTTCCATGAATGCATGGTTGGTTTACATATTAAATTGGTTATGCCATATGTACATTGACCCACATTGTTCCATGAATACAATGTTGGTTTACATATTAAATACAGTTCTGCCATATGTACATTAACCCACATTGTTCCATGAATACAAGGTTGGTTTACATATTAAATACAGTTCTGCCATATGTACATTAACCCACATTGTGCCATGAATACAATGTTGGTTTACATATTAAATACAGTTCTGCCATATGTATATTAACCCACATTGTTCCATGAATGCAATGTTCGTTTACATATTAAATTGGTTCTGCCATATGTACATTAACCCACATTGTTCCATGAATGCAAGGTTGGTTTACATATTAAATTGGTTCTTCCATATGTACATTAACTCACATTGTTCCATGAATGCAAGGTTGGTTTACATATTAAATTGGTTCTGCCATCTGTACATTAACCCACATTGTTCCATGAATACAATGTTGGTTTACATATTAAATTGGTTCTGCCATATGTACATTAACCCACATTGTGCCATGAATACAATGTTGGTTTACATATTAAATACAGTTCTGCCATATGTATATTAACCCACATTGTTCCAGTAATACAATGTTGGTTTACATATTAAATTGGTTCTGCCATATGTACATTAACCCACATCGTTCCATGAATACAAGGTTGGTTTACATATTAAATACAGTTCTGCCATATGTACATTAACCCACATTGTGCCATGAATACAATGTTGGTTTACATATTAAATACAGTTCTGCCATATGTACATTAACCCACATTGTTCCATGAATACAATGTTGGTTTACATATTAAATTGGTTCTGCCATATGTACATTAACCCACATTGTTCCATGAATGCAAGGTTGGTTTACATATTAAATTGGTTCTGCCATATATACATTGACCCACATTGTTCCATGAATACAATGTTGGTTTACATATTAAATAAAGTTCTGCCATATGTACATTAACCCACATTGTTCCATGAATGCAATGTTCGTTTACATATTAAATACAGTTCTGCCATATGTACATTAACCCACAATGTTCCATGAATGCAATGTTCGTATACATATTAAATACAGTTCTGCCATATGTACATTAACCCACATTGTGCCATGAATACAATGTTGGTTTACATATTAAATACAGTTCTGCCATATGTACATTAACCCACATTGTGCCATGAATACAATGTTGGTTTACATATTAAATACAGTTCTGCCATATGTACATTAACCCACATTGTTCCAGTAATACCATGTTGGTTTACATATTAAATTGGTTCTGACATATGTACATTAACCCACATTGTGCCATGAATACAATGTTGGTTTACATATTAAATACAGTTCTGCTATATGTACATTAACCCACATTGTTCCATGAATACAAGGTTGGTTTACATATTAAATACAGTTCTGCCATATGTACATTAACCCACATTGTGCCATGAATACAAGGTTGGTTTACATATTAAATACAGTTCTGCCATATGTACAATAACCCACATTGTTCCAGTAATACAAGGTTGGTTTACATATTAAATACAGTTCTGCCATATGTACATTAACCCACATTGTGCCATGAATGCAAGGTTGGTTAACATATTAAATACAGTTCTGCCATATGTACATTAACCCACATTGTTCCATGAATACAATGTTGGTTTACATATTAAATTTGTTCTGCAAATGTACATTAATCCACATTGTTCCATGAATACAAGGTTGGTTTACATATTAAATACAGTTCTGCCATATGTACATTAACCCACATTGTACCATGAATACAATGTTGGTTTACATATTAAATACAGTTCTGCCATATGTATATTAACCCACATTGTTCCATGAATGCAATGTTCGTTTACATATTAAATTGGTTCTGCCATATGTACATTAACCCACATTGTTCCATGAATGCAAGGTTGGTTTACATATTAAATTAGTTCTTCCATATGTACATTAACCCACATTGTTCCATGAATGCAAGGTTGGTTTACATATTAAATTGGTTCTGCCATATGTACATTAACCCACATTGTTCCATGAATACAATGTAGGTTTACATATTAAATTGGTTCTTCCATATGTACATTAACTCACATTGTTCCATGAATGCAAGGTTGGTTTACATATTAAATTGGTTCTTCCATATGTACATTAACCCACATTGTTCCATGAATGCAAGGTTGGTTTACATATTAAATTGGTTCTGCCATATGTACATTAACCCACATTGTTCCATGAATACAATGTTGGTTTACATATTAAATTGGTTCTGCCATATGTACATTAACCCACATTGTGCCATGAATGCAATGTTCGTATACATATTAAATACAGTTCTGCCATATGTAAATTAACCCACAATGTTCCATGAATGCAATGTTCGTATACATATTAAATACAGTTCTGCCATATGTACATTAACCCACATTGTGCCATGAATACAATGTTGGTTTACATATTAAATACAGTTCTGCCATATGTATATTAACCCACATTGTTCCAGTAATACAATGTTGGTTTACATATTAAATACAGTTCTGCCATATGTACATTAACCCACATTGTTCCATGAATACAATGTTGGTTTTCATATTAAATTGGTTCTGCCATATGTACATTAACCCACATTGTGCCATGAATACAATGTTGGTTTACATATTAAATACAGTTCTGCTATATGTACATTAACCCACATTGTTCCATGAATACAAGGTTGGTTTACATATTAAATACAGTTCTGCCATATGTACATTAACCCACATTGTGCCATGAATACAAGGTTGGTTTACATATTAAATACAGTTCTGCCATATGTACATTAACCCACATTGTTCCAGTAATACAAGGTTGGTTTACATATTAAATACAGTTCTGCCATATGTACATTAACCCACATTGTGCCATGAATGCAAGGTTGGTTAACATATTAAATACAGTTCTGCCATATGTACATTAACCCACATTGTTCCATGAATACAATGTTGGTTTACATATTAAATTGGTTCTGCAAATGTACATTAACCCACATTGTTCCATGAATGCAAGGTTGGTTTACATATTAAATTGGTTCTGCCATATGTACATTGACCCACATTGTTCCATGAATACAATGTTGGTTTACATATTAAATACAGTTCTGCCATATGTACATTAACCCACATTGTTCCATGAATACAAGGTTGGTTTACATATTAAATACAGTTCTGCCATATGTACATTAACCCACATTGTGCCATGAATACAATGTTGGTTTACATATTAAATACAGTTCTGCCATATGTACATTAACCCACATTGTGCCATGAATACAATGTTGGTTTACATATTAAATACAGTTCTGCCATATGTATATTAACCCACATTGTTCCATGAATGCAATGTTCGTTTACATATTAAATTGGTTCTGCCATATGTACATTAACCCACATTGTTCCAGTAATACAATGTTGGTTTACATATTAAATTGGTTCTTCCATATGTACATTAACCCACATTGTTCCATGAATGCAAGGTTGGTTTACATATTAAATTGGTTCTGCCATATGTACATTAACCCACATTGTTCCATGAATACAATGTTGGTTTACATATTAAATTGGTTCTGCCATATGTACATTAACCCACATTGTGCCATGAATACAATGTTGGTTTACATATTAAATACAGTTCTGCCATATGTACATTAACCCACATTGTTCCAGTAATACAATGTTGGTTTACATATTAAATTGGTTCTGCCATATGTACATTAACCCACATCGTTCCATGAATACAAGGTTGGTTTACATATTAAATACAGTTCTGCCAAATGTACATTAACCCACATTGTGCCATGAATACAATGTTGGTTTACATATTAAATACAGTTCTGCCATATGTACATTAACCCACATTGTTCCATGAATACAATGTTGGTTTACATATTAAATTGGTTCTGCCATATGTACATTAACCCACATTGTTCCATGAATGCAAGGTTGGTTTACATATTAAATTGGTTCTGCCATATGTACATTGACCCACATTGTTCCATGAATACAATGTTGGTTTACATATTAAATACAGTTCTGCCATATGTACATTAACCCACATTGTTCCATGAATGCAATGTTCGTTTACATATTAAATACAGTTCTGCCATATGTACATTAACCCACAATGTTCCATGAATGCAATGTTCGTTTACATATTAAATACAGTTCTGCCATATGTACATTAACCCACAATGTTCCATGAATGCAATGTTCGTATACATATTAAATACAGTTCTGCCATATGTACATTAACCCACATTGTTCCATGAATGCAATGTTCGTTTACATATTAAATACAGTTCTGCCATATGTACATTAACCCACATTGTGCCATGAATACAATGTTGGTTTACATATTAAATACAGTTCTGCCATATGTACATTAATCCACATTGTTCCATGAATACAAGGTTGGTTTACATATTAAATTGGTTCTGCCATATGTACATTAACCCACATTGTTCCATGAATACAAGGTTGGTTTACATATTAAATACAGTTCTGCCATATGTACATTAACCCACATTGTGCCATGAATACAATGTTGGTTTACATATTAAATACAGTTCTGCCATATGTACATTAACCCACATTGTGCCATGAATACAATGTTGGTTTACATATTAAATACAGTTCTGCCATATGTATATTAACCCACATTGTTCCATGAATGCAATGTTCGTTTACATATTAAATTGGTTCTGCCATATGTACATTAACCCACATTGTTCCAGTAATACAATGTTGGTTTACATATTAAATTGGTTCTTCCATATGTACATTAACCCACATTGTTCCATGAATGCAAGGTTGGTTTACATATTAAATTGGTTCTGCCATATGTACATTAACCCACATTGTTCCATGAATACAATGTTGGTTTACATATTAAATTGGTTCTGCCATATGTACATTAACCCACATTGTGCCATGAATACAATGTTGGTTTACATATTAAATACAGTTCTGCCATATGTACATTAACCCACATTGTTCCAGTAATACAATGTTGGTTTACATATTAAATTGGTTCTGCCATATGTACATTAACCCACATCGTTCCATGAATACAAGGTTGGTTTACATATTAAATACAGTTCTGCCATATGTACATTAACCCACATTGTGCCATGAATACAATGTTGGTTTACATATTAAATACAGTTCTGCCATATGTACATTAACCCACATTGTTCCATGAATACAATGTTGGTTTACATATTAAATTGGTTCTGCCATATGTACATTAACCCACATTGTTCCATGAATGCAAGGTTGGTTTACATATTAAATTGGTTCTGCCATATGTACATTGACCCACATTGTTCCATGAATACAATGTTGGTTTACATATTAAATACAGTTCTGCCATATGTACATTAACCCACATTGTTCCATGAATGCAATGTTCGTTTACATATTAAATACAGTTCTGCCATATGTACATTAACCCACAATGTTCCATGAATGCAATGTTCGTTTACATATTAAATACAGTTCTGCCATATGTACATTAACCCACAATGTTCCATGAATGCAATGTTCGTATACATATTAAATACAGTTCTGCCATATGTACATTAACCCACATTGTGCCATGAATACAATGTTGGTTTACATATTAAATACAGTTCTGCCATATGTACATTAACCCACATTGTTCCAGTAATACAATGTTGGTTTACATATTAAATACAGTTCTGCCATATGTACATTAACCCACATTGTGCCATGAATACAATGTTGGTTTACATATTAAATACAGTTCTGCCATATGTACATTAACCCACATTGTTCCATGAATACAATGTTGGTTTACATATTAAATTGGTTCTGCCATATGTACATTAACCCACATTGTTCCATGAATGCAAGGTTGGTTTACATATTAAATTGGTTCTGCCATATATACATTGACCCACATTGTTCCATGAATACAATGTTGGTTTACATATTAAATACAGTTCTGCCATAAGTACATTAACCCACATTGTTCCATGAATGCAATGTTCGTTTACATATTAAATACAGTTCTGCCATATGTTCATTAACCCACAATGTTCCATGAATGCAATGTTCGTATATATATTAAATACAGTTCTGCCATATGTACATTAACCCACATTGTGCCATGAATACAATGTTGGTTTACATATTAAATACAGTTCTGCCATATGTACATTAACCCACATTGTGCCATGAATACAATGTTGGTTTACATATTAAATACAGTTCTGCCATATGTACATTAACCCACATTGTTCCAGTAATACAATGTTGGTTTACATATTAAATTGGTTCTGCCATATGTACATTAACCCACATTGTGCCATGAATACAATGTTGGTTTACATATTAAATACAGTTCTGCTATATGTACATTAACCCACAGTGTTCCATGAATACAAGGTTGGTTTACATATTAAATACAGTTCTGCCATATGTACATTAACCCACATTGTGCCATGAATACAAGGTTGGTTTACATATTAAATACAGTTCTGCCATATGTACATTAACCCACATTGTTCCAGTAATACAAGGTTGGTTTACATATTAAATACAGTTCTGCCATATGTACATTAACCCACATTGTGCCATGAATGCAAGGTTTGTTAACATATTAAATACAGTTCTGCCATATGTACATTAACCCACATTGTTCCATGAATACAATGTTGGTTTACATATTAAATTGGTTCTGCAAATGTACATTATTCCACATTGTTCCATGAATGCATGGTTGGTTTACATATTAAATTGGTTATGCCATATGTACATTGACCCACATTGTTCCATGAATACAATGTTGGTTTACATATTAAATACAGTTCTGCCATATGTTCATTAACCCACATTGTTCCATGAATACAAGGTTGGTTTACATATTAAATACAGTTCTGCCATATGTACATTAACCCACATTGTGCCATGAATACAATGTTGGTTTACATATTAAATACAGTTCTGCCATATGTATATTAACCCACATTGTTCCATGAATGCAATGTTCGTTTACATATTAAATTGGTTCTGCCATATGTACATTAACCCACATTGTTCCATGAAAGCAAGGTTGGTTTACATATTAAATTGGTTCTTCCATATGTACATTAAATCACATTGTTCCATGAATGCAAGGTTGGTTTACATATTAAATTGGTTCTGCCATCTGTACATTAACCCACATTGTTCCATGAATACAATGTTGGTTTACATATTAAATTGGTTCTGCCATATGTACATTAACCCACATTGTGCCATGAATACAATGTTGGTTTACATATTAAATACAGTTCTGCCATATGTATATTAACCCACATTGTTCCAGTAATACAATGTTGGTTTACATATTAAATTGGTTCTGCCATATGTACATTAACCCACATCGTTCCATGAATACAAGGTTGGTTTACATATTAAATACAGTTCTGCCATATGTACATTAACCCACATTGTGCCATGAATACAATGTTGGTTTACATATTAAATACAGTTCTGCCATATGTACATTAACCCACATTGTTCCATGAATACAATTTTGGTTTACATATTAAATTGGTTCTGCCATATGTACATTAACCCACATTGTTCCATGAATGCAAGGTTGGTTTACATATTAAATTCGTTCTGCCATATATACATTGACCCACATTGTTCCATGAATACAATGTTGGTTTACATATTAAATAAAGTTCTGCCATATGTACATTAACCCACATTGTTCCATGAATGCAATGTTCGTTTACATATTAAATACAGTTCTGCCATATATACATTAACCCACAATGTTCCATGAATGCAATGTTCGTATACATATGAAATACAGTTCTGCCATATGTACATTAACCCACATTGTGCCATGAATACAATGTTAGTTTACATATTAAATACAGTTCTGCCATATGTACATTAACCCACATTGTGCCATGAATACAATGTTGGTTTACATATTAAATACAGTTCTGCCATATGTACATTAACCCACATTGTTCCAGTAATACCATGTTGGTTTACATATTAAATTGGTTCTGACATATGTACATTAACCCACATTGTGCCATGAATACAATGTTGGTTTACATATTAAATACAGTTCTGCTATATGTACATTAACCCACATTGTTCCATGAATACAAGGTTGGTTTACATATTAAATACAGTTCTGCCATATGTACATTAACCCACATTGTGCCATGAATACAAGGTTGGTTTACATATTAAATACAGTTCTGCCATATGTACAATAACCCACATTGTTCCAGTAATACAAGGTTGGTTTACATATTAAATACAGTTCTGCCATATGTACATTAACCCACATTGTGCCATGAATGCAAGGTTGGTTAACATATTAAATACAGTTCTGCCATATGTACATTAACCCACATTGTTCCATGAATACAATGTTGGTTTACATATTAAATTTGTTCTGCAAATGTACATTAATCCACATTGTTCCATGAATACAAGGTTGGTTTACATATTAAATACAGTTCTGCCATATGTACATTAACCCACATTGTACCATGAATACAATGTTGGTTTACATATTAAATACAGTTCTGCCATATGTATATTAACCCACATTGTTCCATGAATGCAATGTTCGTTTACATATTAAATTGGTTCTGCCATATGTACATTAACCCACATTGTTCCATGAATGCAAGGTTGGTTTACATATTAAATTAGTTCTTCCATATGTACATTAACCCACATTGTTCCATGAATGCAAGGTTGGTTTACATATTAAATTGGTTCTGCCATATGTACATTAACCCACATTGTTCCATGAATACAATGTAGGTTTACATATTAAATTGGTTCTTCCATATGTACATTAACTCACATTGTTCCATGAATGCAAGGTTGGTTTACATATTAAATTGGTTCTTCCATATGTACATTAACCCACATTGTTCCATGAATGCAAGGTTGGTTTACATATTAAATTGGTTCTGCCATATGTACATTAACCCACATTGTTCCATGAATACAATGTTGGTTTACATATTAAATTGGTTCTGCCATATGTACATTAACCCACATTGTGCCATGAATGCAATGTTCGTATACATATTAAATACAGTTCTGCCATATGTAAATTAACCCACAATGTTCCATGAATGCAATGTTCGTATACATATTAAATACAGTTCTGCCATATGTACATTAACCCACATTGTGCCATGAATACAATGTTGGTTTACATATTAAATACAGTTCTGCCATATGTATATTAACCCACATTGTTCCAGTAATACAATGTTGGTTTACATATTAAATACAGTTCTGCCATATGTACATTAACCCACATTGTTCCATGAATACAATGTTGGTTTTCATATTAAATTGGTTCTGCCATATGTACATTAACCCACATTGTGCCATGAATACAATGTTGGTTTACATATTAAATACAGTTCTGCTATATGTACATTAACCCACATTGTTCCATGAATACAAGGTTGGTTTACATATTAAATACAGTTCTGCCATATGTACATTAACCCACATTGTGCCATGAATACAAGGTTGGTTTACATATTAAATACAGTTCTGCCATATGTACATTAACCCACATTGTTCCAGTAATACAAGGTTGGTTTACATATTAAATACAGTTCTGCCATATGTACATTAACCCACATTGTGCCATGAATGCAAGGTTGGTTAACATATTAAATACAGTTCTGCCATATGTACATTAACCCACATTGTTCCATGAATACAATGTTGGTTTACATATTAAATTGGTTCTGCAAATGTACATTAACCCACATTGTTCCATGAATGCAAGGTTGGTTTACATATTAAATTGGTTCTGCCATATGTACATTGACCCACATTGTTCCATGAATACAATGTTGGTTTACATATTAAATACAGTTCTGCCATATGTACATTAACCCACATTGTTCCATGAATACAAGGTTGGTTTACATATTAAATACAGTTCTGCCATATGTACATTAACCCACATTGTGCCATGAATACAATGTTGGTTTACATATTAAATACAGTTCTGCCATATGTACATTAACCCACATTGTGCCATGAATACAATGTTGGTTTACATATTAAATACAGTTCTGCCATATGTATATTAACCCACATTGTTCCATGAATGCAATGTTCGTTTACATATTAAATTGGTTCTGCCATATGTACATTAACCCACATTGTTCCAGTAATACAATGTTGGTTTACATATTAAATTGGTTCTTCCATATGTACATTAACCCACATTGTTCCATGAATGCAAGGTTGGTTTACATATTAAATTGGTTCTGCCATATGTACATTAACCCACATTGTTCCATGAATACAATGTTGGTTTACATATTAAATTGGTTCTGCCATATGTACATTAACCCACATTGTGCCATGAATACAATGTTGGTTTACATATTAAATACAGTTCTGCCATATGTACATTAACCCACATTGTTCCAGTAATACAATGTTGGTTTACATATTAAATTGGTTCTGCCATATGTACATTAACCCACATCGTTCCATAAATACAAGGTTGGTTTACATATTAAATACAGTTCTGCCAAATGTACATTAACCCACATTGTGCCATGAATACAATGTTGGTTTACATATTAAATACAGTTCTGCCATATGTACATTAACCCACATTGTTCCATGAATACAATGTTGGTTTACATATTAAATTGGTTCTTCCATATGTACATTAACCCACATTGTTCCATGAATGCAAGGTTGGTTTACATATTAAATTGGTTCTGCCATATGTACATTAACCCACATTGTTCCATGAATACAATGTTGGTTTACATATTAAATTGGTTCTGCCATATGTACATTAACCCACATTGTGCCATGAATACAATGTTGGTTTACATATTAAATACAGTTCTGCCATATGTACATTAACCCACATTGTTCCAGTAATACAATGTTGGTTTACATATTAAATTGGTTCTGCCATATGTACATTAACCCACATCGTTCCATAAATACAAGGTTGGTTTACATATTAAATACAGTTCTGCCAAATGTACATTAACCCACATTGTGCCATGAATACAATGTTGGTTTACATATTAAATACAGTTCTGCCATATGTACATTAACCCACATTGTTCCATGAATACAATGTTGGTTTACATATTAAATTGGTTCTGCCATATGTACATTAACCCACATTGTTCCATGAATGCAAGGTTGGTTTACATATTAAATTGGTTCTGCCATATGTACATTGACCCACATTGTTCCATGAATACAATGTTGGTTTACATATTAAATACAGTTCTGCCATATGTACATTAACCCACATTGTTCCATGAATGCAATGTTCGTTTACATATTAAATACAGTTCTGCCCTATGTACATTAACCCACAATGTTCCATGAATGCAATGTTCGTTTACATATTAAATACAGTTCTGCCATATGTACATTAACCCACAATGTTCCATGAATGCAATGTTCGTATACATATTAAATACAGTTCTGCCATATGTACATTAACCCACATTGTTCCATGAATGCAATGTTGGTTTACATATTAAATACAGTTCTGCCATATGTACATTAACCCACATTGTGCCATGAATACAATGTTGGTTTACATATTAAATACAGTTCTGCCATATGTACATTAATCCACATTGTTCCATGAATACAAGGTTGGTTTACATATTAAATTGGTTCTGCCATATGTACATTAACCCACATTGTTCCATGAATACAAGGTTGGTTTACATATTAAATACAGTTCTGCCATATGTACATTAACCCACATTGTGCCATGAATACAATGTTGGTTTACATATTAAATACAGTTCTGCCATATGTACATTAACCCACATTGTGCCATGAATATAATGTTGGTTTACATATTAAATACAGTTCTGCCATATGTATATTAACCCACATTGTTCCATGAATGCAATGTTCGTTTACATATTAAATTGGTTCTGCCATATGTACATTAACCCACATTGTTCCAGTAATACAATGTTGGTTTACATATTAAATTGGTTCTTCCATATGTACATTAACCCACATTGTTCCATGAATGCAAGGTTGGTTTACATATTAAATTGGTTCTGCCATATGTACATTAACCCACATTGTTCCATGAATACAATGTTGGTTTACATATTAAATTGGTTCTGCCATATGTACATTAACCCACATTGTGCCATGAATACAATGTTGGTTTACATATTAAATACAGTTCTGCCATATGTACATTAACCCACATTGTTCCAGTAATACAATGTTGGTTTACATATTAAATTGGTTCTGCCATATGTACATTAACCCACATCGTTCCATGAATACAAGGTTGGTTTACATATTAAATACAGTTCTGCCAAATGTACATTAACCCACATTGTGCCATGAATACAATGTTGGTTTACATATTAAATACAGTTCTGCCATATGTACATTAACCCACATTGTTCCATGAATACAATGTTGGTTTACATATTAAATTGGTTCTGCCATATGTACATTAACCCACATTGTTCCATGAATGCAAGGTTGGTTTACATATTAAATTGGTTCTGCCATATGTACATTGACCCACATTGTTCCATGAATACAATGTTGGTTTACATATTAAATACAGTTCTGCCATATGTACATTAACCCACATTGTTCCATGAATGCAATGTTCGTTTACATATTAAATACAGTTCTGCCATATGTACATTAACCCACAATGTTCCATGAATGCAATGTTCGTTTACATATTAAATACAGTTCTGCCATATGTACATTAACCCACAATGTTCCATGAATGCAATGTTCGTATACATATTAAATACAGTTCTGCCATATGTACATTAACCCACATTGTTCCATGAATGCAATGTTCGTTTACATATTAAATACAGTTCTGCCATATGTACATTAACCCACATTGTGCCATGAATACAATGTTGGTTTACATATTAAATACAGTTCTGCCATATGTACATTAATCCACATTGTTCCATGAATACAAGGTTGGTTTACATATTAAATTGGTTCTGTCATATGTACATTAACCCACATTGTTCCATGAATACAATGTTGGTTTACATATTAAATACAGTTCTGCTTTTGATTTTAGCAAAGCAAAATTAATTCCTATACGCTATCGTTATTGGAACCGCATAGATCATTACACCACTTGATATTTAAAGGATAACCCATTATGCATGGATGGAACTGCATGAAAACATTTGTCCTGCAGGCCAGTAGGTGTGCGAGAAAAAAAGCTACTCTGCTTTGTTGTGATTGTAATACTATAACTCAGATTATCTCGACCCTACACTCAACAACATTCCTAATCTGTCATCTGGTGTTTTATAATATTGGGAGCCCAAATAATAATTGTACAATATCATCAAACTATTTTCAATTAATACATTTGATTTCATTTCATATGATATACAGCAATTCATTGTATATACATCTGAAATCAAATATATCAAATAAGAATGTATTGATATTGTATGGTTATTAGTTTGCTCCAAATACTGTTTATACAAATTTATTTTAGCTCGATTGCGAAACAAGTTCATACAACTTATATTAATCACTCTCGAGACCTCATTCTTGATGGAATCCATCATCAGGAGGGAGAGAGAAGAGGCAACGCGAACATTAAATGCCTTGCCTAAGGGCGCTGGCATGACTTCCAAATACTGTAAAACACCAGGTGACCGAGTAGGAATTGTGTTGAGCGTACATCAAACCAGTTCTCTCCTTCCAACATGATCTGCCCCTAGACTTCTTACTGCGTATCTCGACAGTGTTCATAAGGTGTTTTGTACGACATACTCAATATCCTTCTGCAACATCTTGTCTCAAAGATTTAGATTCATCGATGCATTGTCAGTGTCCATGTCTCGCAGGCAATCCAAACTATCCGCATGATGGATGTATAGGCCTAATGAGCGTACCGGTATTCGGTCATCTGAGACTGTTCGGTGAACAAGATAAGATATATTTGATTTTGAGTCGGCATGGTAGCAACAGTACAACACAGGCTCTGAGTGAGCTTTTGAACCGACTATCACAATAGAATATCTTCTTGTCAGCGTCTTAACAGAGGTGAAATAGTATTACTAAGTAAAGTGATCATATTTGCATTTGTCATAGAAGTGGAATTCCGTATATATACATGTATTTAAATGATATAATTAAATAACAACACTAAGATGTACTTGTGTTGTTTATGTGTAGTTTACACTTTTGTGATCAATATAACTTTCATAAGACACTGAAATAGTATTTACATCCACATAAACAGTCCCATATCCGTTACACCTATATTATACTCTACATCTATATTATACCCTACATCTATAGCATACTCTACATCTATATCATTCTCTACATCTATATCATACTCTACATCTATAGCATACTCTACATCTATAGCATACTCTACATCTATATCATTCTCTACATCTATATCATACTCTACATCTATATCATACTCTACATCTATATCATATTCTACATCTATATCATATAATACATCTATATCATTATCTACATCTATATCATACTCTACATCTATATCATGCTCTACATCTATATCATACTCTACATCTATATCATACAATACATCTATAGCATACTCTACATCTATATCATACAATACATCTATATCATACTCTACATCTATATCATACTCTACATCTATATCATACTCTACATCTATATCATACTCTACATCTATATCATATTCTACATCTATATCATATTCTACATCTATATCATATTCTACATCTATATCATATTCTACATCTATATCATATTCTACATC
Source organism: Archivesica marissinica (assembly GCA_014843695.1). Classification (NCBI taxonomy): domain Eukaryota; kingdom Metazoa; phylum Mollusca; class Bivalvia; order Venerida; family Vesicomyidae; genus Archivesica; species Archivesica marissinica. The sequence continues at coordinate 87,869,261 of CM026390.1, read as the reverse complement.
TATATCATTATCTACATCTATATCATACTCTACATCTATATCATACAATACATCTATATCATACTCTACATCTATATTATGCAATACATCTATATTATACTCTACATCTATATATATTCTACATCTATATCATATTCTACATCTATATCATACTCTACATCTATATCATACTCTACATCTATATCATACTCTACATCTATAGCATACTCTACATCTATATCATATTCTACATTTATATCATACTCTACATCTATAGCATACTCTACATCTATATCATACTCTACATCTATATCATATATACAACATCTATATGATATTCTACATTTATATCATATTCTACATCTATATAATATTCTACATCTATATCATACTCTACATCTATATCATACTCTACATCTATATCATACTCTACATCTATATCATACTCTACATCTATATGATATAATACATCTCTATCATATAATACATCTATAGCATACCCTACATCTATATCATACTCTACATCTATATCATACTCTACATCTATATCATACAATACATCTATATCATACAATACATCTATATCATAATCTACATCTATATCATACTCTACATCTATATCATACTCTACATCTATATCATACTCTATATCTATATCATACAATACATCTATATCATACTCTACATCTATATCATAGTCTACATCTATATCATAATCTACATCTATATCATACTCTACATCTATATCATACAATACATCTATATCATACTCTACATCTATATATATTCTACATCTATATCATACAATACATCTATATCATACTCTACATCTATATCATACTCTACATCTATATCATGCAATACATCTATAGCATACTGTACATCTATATCATACTGTACATCTATATCATATTCTACATCTATATCATATTCTACATCTATATCATACTCTACATCTATATCATACTCTACATCTATATCATACTCTACATCTATATCATACTCTACATCTATATCATTCTCTATATCTATATCATACAATACATCTATATCATACTCTACATCTATATCATACTCTACACCTATATCATACTCTACATCTATATCATTCTCTACATCTATAGCATACTCTACATCTATATCATACTCTACATATATCATACATCAATATCATACTCTACATCTATAACATACTCTACATCTATATCATACTCTACATCTATATCATTCTCTACATCTATATCATACTCTACATCTATATCATACTCTACATCTATATCATTCTCTACATCTATATCATACCCTACATCTATATCATACTCTACATCTATATCATTCTCTACATCTATAGCATACTCTACATCTATATCATACTCTACATATATCATACATCAATATCATACTCTACATCTATAACATACTCTACATCTATATCATACTCTACATCTATATCATTCTCTACATCTATATCATACTCTACATCTATATCATATACCACCACCCTTGGTTTAGTTACTATCATAATTCCCCTATTTTTAAAAAAACCCCCTATCTCACTACTCCTGGCCCTGGACTATACCGTGTGATGTTGTGGAAACATGAAATGGTTCGTTGTATTCGCTATCTACCTATCGTGCTTGACTATACAATACGATGTTGTGGAAACATGAAATGGTTCGTTGTATTCGCTATCTACCTATCGTGCTTGACTATACAATACGATGTTGTGGAAACATGAAATGGTTCGTTGTATTCGCTATCTACCTATCGTGCTTGACTATACAATACGATGTTGTGGAAACATGAAATGGTTCGTTGTATTCGCTATCTACCTATCGTGCTTGACTATACAATACGATGTTGTGGAAACATGAAATGGTTCGTTGTATTCGCTATCTACCTATCGTGCTTGACTATACAATACGATGTTGTGGAAACATGAAATGGTTCGTTGTATTCGCTATCTACCTATCGTGCTTGACTATACAGTGCGATGTAGTGGAAACATGAAATGGTTCGTTGTATTCGCCATCTACCTATCGTGCTTGACTATACAATGCGATGTAGTGGATACATGCAATGGTTCGTTGCATTCGCCATCTACCTATCGTGCTGTATAAATGCAAGAACTATTTTATTTCATGATTTCCAATGACAGTAACATCATCTTATACAGCTTTGAAAAAGTGTAACATTTCCTCTGCTAACGGTTGCATTTGTAATCGTGCGCGGTCAGGTGTACTTTTATATTTTATCTATCTTCTGACTACCTTGAACATCTAATTATTAAGTAATATAGTCTAATGAATTTGTTTTGAATTTGGACAGCAAACAGAAACTAACCGTTGAAATGTATACAGGAACTATTTCTTATTACGGACGTTCACAATAACAACCATTTAAGCGTTCGATTAAATCCATTTTCATTCTGTATTACACTTTATATGTACTGTATATTATGAATGAATACATATGTTTAAACCAATAAGTGGGGTTGTGTCACGTAGTACAATGAGGCTCCAGACAGGGCCGTTAAAATGCATACAATTTGATTGTTTGATTATATTAGCCAAATTCATTGGAAATTATAAAAGAAAAAGATGAGTTGTGTTTATTAGTGTAAAACGCCATTCGTGGAATTACAAATTTCGGTTCGCACTCGATGAAATAAAATCCTATCGTACACCAATACACACACATAGTCTCCATGTCTTTGATACATGTCGTATTCTTTCAAGTTAGTAATGCATTTTGTATTGTACTTTCTACTCTGAAATAATGTCAAAGAACATGTATTTCTGTAATTAATAAATAAAATGGTGAACTTGTAATTCACTGATCACTTATTGTACATATACTTGGAGTGAACATTGTACTATACCGTACGGTATAGACTTATAGACTGTACCTGGTGCTTGTGCGCAGGCGCAACCGGATCTTATTACAGATAATTCCGCGTTCAATACTTGTTTAATTATTGTCATTTCACGCTGATTAAAATCAACATGTGATCGAACAAATGGAACTCTGTTCTTATTTAACTTGGTATGTCAAAACGAACCCTGACATGGTTCGACCCTCGAGCTCCTGCTCTGTAGGCGGACGCCTTATCCATTAAGCCATGTAGACGGTATATATATATTTAATCAACCATTTAGCTATCAATCAGTGGATAAGCAGACATCATATCTAC
>CM026390.1:87830877-87865089 GCA_014843695.1 Archivesica marissinica | reverse complement strand
CTTGACTATACAATACGATGTTGTGGAAACATGAAATGGTTCGTTGTATTCGCTATCTACCTATCGTGCTTGACTATACAATACGATGTTGTGGAAACATGAAATGGTTCGTTGTATTCGCTATCTACCTATCGTGCTTGACTATACAATACGATGTTGTGGAAACATGAAATGGTTCGTTGTATTCGCTATCTACCTATCGTGCTTGACTATACAATACGATGTTGTGGAAACATGAAATGGTTCGTTGTATTCGCTATCTACCTATCGTGCTTGACTATACAATACGATGTTGTGGAAACATGAAATGGTTCGTTGTATTCGCTATCTACCTATCGTGCTTGACTATACAATACGATGTTGTGGAAACATGAAATGGTTCGTTGTATTCGCTATCTACCTATCGTGCTTGACTATACAGTGCGATGTAGTGGAAACATGAAATGGTTCGTTGTATTCGCCATCTACCTATCGTGCTTGACTATACAATGCGATGTAGTGGATACATGCAATGGTTCGTTGCATTCGCCATCTACCTATCGTGCTGTATAAATGCAAGAACTATTTTATTTCATGATTTCCAATGACAGTAACATCATCTTATACAGCTTTGAAAAAGTGTAACATTTCCTCTGCTAACGGTTGCATTTGTAATCGTGCGCGGTCAGGTGTACTTTTATATTTTATCTATCTTCTGACTACCTTGAACATCTAATTATTAAGTAATATAGTCTAATGAATTTGTTTTGAATTTGGACAGCAAACAGAAACTAACCGTTGAAATGTATACAGGAACTATTTCTTATTACGGACGTTCACAATAACAACCATTTAAGCGTTCGATTAAATCCATTTTCATTCTGTATTACACTTTATATGTACTGTATATTATGAATGAATACATATGTTTAAACCAATAAGTGGGGTTGTGTCACGTAGTACAATGAGGCTCCAGACAGGGCCGTTAAAATGCATACAATTTGATTGTTTGATTATATTAGCCAAATTCATTGGAAATTATAAAAGAAAAAGATGAGTTGTGTTTATTAGTGTAAAACGCCATTCGTGGAATTACAAATTTCGGTTCGCACTCGATGAAATAAAATCCTATCGTACACCAATACACACACATAGTCTCCATGTCTTTGATACATGTCGTATTCTTTCAAGTTAGTAATGCATTTTGTATTGTACTTTCTACTCTGAAATAATGTCAAAGAACATGTATTTCTGTAATTAATAAATAAAATGGTGAACTTGTAATTCACTGATCACTTATTGTACATATACTTGGAGTGAACATTGTACTATACCGTACGGTATAGACTTATAGACTGTACCTGGTGCTTGTGCGCAGGCGCAACCGGATCTTATTACAGATAATTCCGCGTTCAATACTTGTTTAATTATTGTCATTTCACGCTGATTAAAATCAACATGTGATCGAACAAATGGAACTCTGTTCTTATTTAACTTGGTATGTCAAAACGAACCCTGACATGGTTCGACCCTCGAGCTCCTGCTCTGTAGGCGGACGCCTTATCCATTAAGCCATGTAGACGGTATATATATATTTAATCAACCATTTAGCTATCAATCAGTGGATAAGCAGACATCATATCTACACTACATCCATACATGAGGATATTACCGGGACTACATCCATACATGAGGATATTACCGGGACTACATCCATACATGAGGATATTACCGGGACTACATTGTACCGGGATATTCTGGCATTTAGTGTAATCATATTTTATTGAATTCACCATGATCATGGCCTATATTTTGAATGTCGGTTTTGCTAGTTGTGGTGGTGGTGTCAATAGGCGCTTCTCTGTTGGAAAGGCTTGACTAGCACAATTAAGGTCTGCATTGTGCTATACGATATGATACAATATGATTTTATGGGGACAATTTTAATTTAAAATTTTTTTAAACTTTATTTATTTTACAACAATTGCGAAACAAGCTTTAACAACTGATATTAATCACTCTCGTTAGCTCGGATGAAAGCGTAAATGTGGCCAAACGTGTGGGAGGAAATCGGAGAACCCGGAGAAACTCACCCACCTGTCCGATCTGGCGACCAACGTACCATCTTATTTTAATTAAATGCTGAAATGAAATAGTTGATTTAATTTCCATATACATGTATATACTATCTACAGTACGATACATTTCTAAATATATACACTGTACAACATAAGTATGTCCTTTGTACTTACTATACTATCCACATATATACATGTATATAATTTGTGTAAAATCAGCTGTAACATGGACAATATCAACAATAGCATTTCCAGATAAACGATCTGGGTTTGATAGTAAATGAGCCTTGAGACTGCGATTTTAAGAGCAGCATTTGGACGTTGTTAAAGTTCCCGTGGTTCACGAATATTCATTGTACATATTGTATACACATATTGAATGTGGCACTAACGGTGGATGTAGATTGGTTAACTTGGCACACAGTTTCCAAACTTTGGAGGCTCGCTTAGACATTGTTATGGGCATCACACCTTGAGCAATCCTGAAGTTTGTATTTCTTTCCATTTGTATCTCGACGTGTATTCTTGCATTAGCAATATCGCACGTGTTCTGTACTTCTTTGGAGAATGCATGGTTGCTGGGGGAATTATTAGTTTGATGCCCTCTGGTGTAGTCAAGTGGGATATGGTAAACATTATATGTCATTATGGCACCGCCCTGTTCACATAGCTCCAATAAGCCACTTTCTTGTGTAAGATGTTTATCACTTACCGAACCAACCAACCAACGTGGCAGCTACTAATGTCGCATGGCTAGATGGGCTTATTGCCACTGTACATTACTGATTTCAGCTTCAATGAACTTGGCCTTTCGGTATGAATTTCTGTGCAGTCGATTATCACACGCGTGTCCCGGAATTTATCTGGAACATTCAGCATGTTAAATTTCACTGATTCCCTTGAAGGCCACATGATCAGAAAGTCTAGTTTGGAATCAAGATAATCAACCCAGCTATTCAACACTCGCCCACAAGCTGTTGAAGACAAACAGAATATATACGCCAATTCCTCCACTATTAAGCTGAGCCGAAATCTCATTAAATCATAAAAAATTCATCAACCAGCCGTAATGTTCTTGATCTCCCTGTAGAATCACTGTTGTGTGACGCAACTTGGTATGATGTTTATGATGTACATCCTCGTTGAATTTCATCAAATAATCCTTCAAATATATTCCTGTCTGGAATGCTGGTATAAAACATTAATTTTGATTCCTGGTTCATGGCGTCTTCATACAAGATTAGAGGTAGATTTGTCTCCAGCATCCTTAGTATCCGGGTATGTCTGAGGCCGCCATTCACCAACCAACCATGGCTTACATGGAAAAGCATAAAGCCTACTTAGTTATTTTTGTTTTTCGATTGAGCTCATTTTGAAATAAAATTTGAAATTTTGTTATTTCCATACACAATATAATTCAAAATGTATTATACATGCTTTGCATTGCTGTCTATGGAGAGAAAACAGGAACAACAAGTCAACATATTGAAAAGATAACAAAGGATGCGAATTATACATGTATATCGAACACATAATAGTTTGAATTTCGGCGTGTAACGTCTACCCAACAGTATAGGTCATATATCATCTCTACATCTATTAGTGTTGTATAAGGAATGAATGCCCACCTCGCCACCGAGTAATATTTCAGGCGCAGGGGTATAACCACCGATCTTTCACATGTCAGCTGGATTGCTTAAAAGAAGTATGTGTATATTTCTTTCGGCCGAGAGTCACGCCAACAGCTACGGTAACAATACTAATATTGTTTCCAGTATGTGCAGGCACTCAGTTGACCCACCGTCCTTTCGTAAACATGTTGAATAATAATAACATCCTCGCTTGAAAGAATCGCACCCCAGTAGTACTGGAACCCAATGAGGAAATAGAATAATGGTTACCACTCGACCAGAGTCCCACGTTTATAAACTATTTCAAATAAATATGGCTATTTTGGTTCAATTACATATAGCATGTGGAGCTGGTTCTTCACAGTAGTCGTGAACATGAAGATATACGGGAGACTGTTCCGCACCTTGGATGAGACTTAAAGTGTAAAGTTTATTTATTTTACAACGATTGCGAAGCAAGATTTAACAACTTATATTAATCACTCTCGTTGGCGCGGATGAAAGCATAAATGTGGTCTTTCGTGTGGGAGGAAACCGGAGTACCAGGAGAAAAACCAACTGTCCGATCTGGTGATCACCGTCCGATCTCACATACTTCCCGGTCCGAGGATCGAATCCGGGTTACATTGGTGAGAAGCGAGCGCGCTAACCACTGCACTAATCGGACAGCCTAAATGATACTGCTACTGTATTATCGTGATCATCTAGCTTCGTGACAGTGTACATACATGTACTCATTTCACTCTGATACTCCTCATCCATCTCTGCAATGTATTCATTCTCACCATGATTCTGAAGAAAATGAAGAATGCATTTGCTTTGGCTGTATGTGATACTTAGTTGGCATAAGCTATCAAACAATCATAGCATTGAACCATGGTGCTTCAATCATGGATGCCAAGTCATTTGACTTATAACTACAAATCATAGGTAGGTGCAGTTCTACGTCCATGTCAGCTTTATTGTCTTCCAAACCACAAAGGGGAGAACTGAGAAGTTAGACTAATGTTGGCAGAACTTGGTTTTGCTTAATTTCCTTATATAAATGAAGTATTGTTGACTGCATGCATATCTAGATCTGCGTAGGGCAAGTACAACAGTATTAAACTAAACCTCCACGAAAAACAAGTTGACGAAGTGAGTGGGTAATTACACATAACAATTAATTCATCAATCAAACTTACTGAGGTAGAAAAACCATTTTCCTGTCCGTTTTTTGTAGGAAATATCTAAGAAAGTGTGCACAGAAATATCTGACATCTGAATTCTACGAAATGTTCACTGCAGAGTAGTTTGTTGACGTTCCATTTAAATGTTGTCATTACAGCTTTGCATCGTTGAACCCAAACCCGTTTCATTCGATCGTTTTGTGGAACTCGACGAAACAGTTATACCGTCACAACTTTATCACGATATATTCCTTTGCATATGCAACAATATTTCTATGACCGTTTCTTTCTTTATCCGTATTCATTATGTAAATTTAACCAAATGTTGGCTAGCCCGTTAGTTTGTGAATATCGAAAGCAGACCAGTAGTCCCCGAAGTTGCGGTTATCTCTTCGAACATGCGCACTTGTCACAATGGGATACTACCTATTTTTGGGAAAGGCCTGTTATGTAATACTGTGTTGTTTGCGAATATGGTTCGTGACATTCCTCATATACCTTATCGTGTTGTATTCACGTAATAACTATTTGTTTTCTACCTTCATGCATAATAATGGTAAAAAACTGCCTGCCTAATACATTTTGCTTTATTAACCAGTGCCTAATAAACCAATGACGTCATACTGCCTCATGTATGACGTCACATGTTCACCAGATGGTATTGTAAACTTCTGCCGTTGAAGTCATGATTATTCGGTACTCATTCCTCTCTAACACGTCCTTTCTATCAGAGCAACTTTTTTTCGACGCCATGTTGAAATTTATATATATTATTTATATTATATATTTTATTTTGAACATTTGTTATGCAATCTCAGTTTAGACAATTGCATTAAATGCAGAAATGATCATTTTACTTAGTAATAGTATTCCACTTGCCGTAAAAGAGACTAACACCGAATAGCATAAGACGGCCCATTACCAATGGTACATATTTCCGAAATAAAATATGATTATTTACCTGCTTTTTGCCCATTTTCTCTTTGAAAACTTCTAGCATGTAACTCATGTATAAAGCACCTGCTAATGACAGCCGTGACGTCAATCGCGCGCCAGAATCTCGTGAAAAATCAATACTCCAGAACATTGCGATGGACGAAATTGCAACTACATTATATTATAATAGTTTTAATTTTATATTAAATGATACTGTTATAGAAATGCAACGTCATACTTGTCAAGTTGGCTTATATTACGAACTCAGTGAAATAGTGAAAATAGTAACTATAGCGACAATTGACGACATCTTGGATTATATCATTCTAGTTACCGAACAGTGACATGAGTGTGTGCGTGTATAGCGAGACTATGTCAGCCATGTATGAAGTCCGGACATGTGTGACAACGACAGCATCCGTTCCAACATCCGGTGCTGTCAGTACACGTTCTTTCATTGAATGTTCATTCCGGTGATGCGCGGTTCACACTATATCTAACGTTGTGCTAATTTATAAATGCGTCCTTACAATAGAAGTAAATCCAGAGCATGTTGGTAGTGTATGTGTTGTTTTACAAACAACAATAGACACGCTCTGTTTTTTTAAACATTATTTTTTGCAAGTACATTCATTTTAATATTATTTATATATTTTTGTTGTTGAGATTTTAACAACTTATATTAATCACTCTCATTTGCGCGGATGAAATAGTAAATGTGGTCATTCGTGTGGGAGGAAACCGGAGTACCCGGAGAAAACCCACGTGTCCGTTCTGGTGACCACCGTACCATCTCACATACTTTCCGGTCCGGGAATCGAACCCGGGTTGTATTGGTCAGAAGCGAGCGCTCTAACCACTGCGCTAAATCGTACAGCCTAAGTAATCTACTCATGTGGAGTAGATTTACACATCTGTTTTATATAGAGAAGATTTGAGAACAGTAATGCTACATGAGTACATTCCTCGTTTTCTAGGTTTTGCATCTAACTTTACTCCCAAGTGATAGACTACGATAAACTCAAACAGATTAAATTCATATATTTTCAAAAGCGATTGCAAATAATTTCTTTTATTATTTATTAACGTGTCATTAACGTGTCATTCGTGTGTGTATATATATGTACAGTAAAGCAACATAGTACTTATACTAGAGGACATAGAAAACGCACCCCTACATTATATACTGGAGAACATAGAAAACGCACACCTACATTATATGATTATTATTACATGAAAACAAACTACGAAGGATTCCATCAAAGATATGCTACATTTTTATCACCAAACACAAACTGAACAACTACACATATTCCAAAATGTTTATAACTATGTATTTATATAGCTATTGGTATGTAAAAACACACTTATCCGAAGTGTGCGATTTCTATGTCCTCTAGTATATATACAAATAACAACACATAGCGCACATATCTGTACAGTTTAAGTCTTAATAAAGCATTCTTCTTCTTCTTCTTCTTCTTCTTCTTCTTCTTCTTCATGTCCACTCCAACAGCAGACAACTAGTATTACAATACAAGTACTGACAATGTACTAACACTAACATGAGTGTGTGTGTTTTACGTTTATTTATCGTCGCTACCGGTTGCCCATATGAGCGACACCTCATGAAAATATTAGTCATTTTAGATGTTTGGAGGATAGGGCAATGATACAGATAGAGACTCATTCCATAGTCTCATCTGGTTCTTTTACGTGTACGATGTAGAGCACCAACACGAGACCTCGGTTTAAAGTCCAATCTGTAAGACTGTTAATGTTATTAGGGTCAGACGGGGGATCGAACCTGCGATCCCTGGATTATCAGTCCAACGTGTTGACCACTGGACTACAGATCCGTCTGTAATAAAATATGCACTTGTCATATTACTGTTATATATTGACAGCATAAACCTATGGTCTTATCAGCTAATCGTATTCTACAATATGTAACTAAAACAATGCTATGTTCTTGGACTTACTTCAAATATTCATTTAAATTTTTAACCATTTTATTTTTAACAATCTCAAATATTTACACACTAATGTTATCAATAGTTTATCGTAATCATTAGAAATTGTCTAGCGTATATCGTGATTAGGATTCACGTATTTTCAGTGTTAAATATATTATGCTCCGACCTATTGTATAACAACCAATTGATAGGGAGAAGAACTATATAAGTTTTCTTTCGTTATAATTGCGTTCAGTCTATTGCCGTTAATTTATATGTAAAATGTTAATTCTATTATGTGCATATAAAATACTGAAATAAAGAATGTTTAAACTAAAATAATGGAGTAAAAGACTGACAAAAACAAACTGACCACTATAGCGTAAACGAAACAATTGGCTAAATAAACTAGCACGTGACATTGAATTTTAATCAGCAGATTGTACACTGATTATTAGTTTATAAAAACTGCAATTCTCAGATGCTATAGATTAGTAGTCTATGTCAAGATACAACAGCTATAAGTAAGTAGGTAAGTAAGTAAGTAAGTAAGTTTTTATTACAGTGACATGTGCACATTTCAACAACTATATATAGAAAATATTAAACAACAAGAAGACGCACCCGGCCCCATGGGCCTATAAGTCACCTAATAATATGCATTCAATAATACTTATATAGTGTAAACAGAAGTGATCTGATCATTAGATTAATAAATTGAAAATTGAAAAATGTGGCGCTGTTCACAATTCATGTGGGTTATCAATGTACTGTGCAAAACCACAATTATTTGCACGAAATGTTTATTATTGTTATATATAAATAGTAATGTATTATATAAATACTTTAAACTGTTTCTATATATGGCCAAGTGTTTACCATGTAATATATATATATTTGTTTTATGCATAATCGTCTGCTATTATTTTCGCGCCTAAAATTATCAGTCTCGCTTCGCGCGGGAAATTACTTAAGATTTTAGGCCTAATCTCAGTTTATCGAGGCCGTGGTTGCAGGTGTCCAGTTATGTAATATAAAGGCGACGAACTGGTTTGATGGTGTAATATTAGATAACATAACAGATGTTTTAGGAATAACAGATGTTTTAGGAATTGTTATATCATATAGACACTGATTCAATCGTGTATATAAGAAATGGATTTTAGGAACTAAAATCAGAACACTAAAGCCTACCTCCAGGAGAGAGAGTGGCGTGATCTCATTCTATTATATAGAACAGATAAACTGTTTCTATGATACTTAGATATTATGGACATTATAAGAATTATAACTTATAAAGATTTGTCGAATAATTAAATAAAATCGTTCAGCCATAGAAGAAACAGAGAGTTTCGGCGAACCATCTCGAAGGTGATTAAAAGTTAATAAATCAGAAACCTTGATTAGATTATAGTGATATTGAGTAATGACGGAGTAGAGATACTGGAGTTAATTATACTGTGTAGCGCATAGTCGGCTCACACAATTGGATTGTTAAATAAGCGTTTAATGATACGATGTATATATATATAAATCACTGATTATATATATATATATGAAGATCTCTGATGCCAATTTAGACAAGATATTATATAGAAGAAATGTAAGACTGTGTTGAGTTATCATTAATACATATATCGAAGAAGAAACCCCCTAGACAACTCCAGCGAGTCAACAATAGGATAGACCCTGGTAAGAGCCGAAGCAACTGAGTCATATACATACAAGAAGAAAAAGGAGAGTTTGCGACAATTGGGACGCTCGTCCGGGATTGGAAATACAATACAATACAAAACATTTTATTGCATGAGATAATAAAATACAATAAAGAAGAAGTGACATATCGTGACATATTGTGAAGGACACTAGAATTTATATATGGAATATTGTGAAGGACACTAGGATTTATACATGAAGAAGACAAGGGACTATTAATTAACGTGGGAAAACAGAAGTGCATGCGAGACAGTGTTAGAATTTGGAAATAAGTGAAAGACGTCAACGAATTATTAAATTAATGAAATGGATTAAATTATTGGAAATGTGCAAAATTTGAATATGTGATAAATTATATATTGGATTAACGGACGAGACAGACTTCGGTAAGTACCAGTTTTCTTTTCATAGAGGCTTAATATTATCATTAAAATTATATTAGTGATTTACTTCCTTTTATTGAACTCAATTCTATAATACATTTGGAGATACATTCTGGGGATTAAAAATAAAACAATAAAAAAATATAAAATGGCTACAACTAGGAGTGCTAATAAGGAAACTGAGGGGCCGGTTCACCCCGACTTGCAGACCACAGGTGATGAGATATGGGACAAATTAATGAGACTTCCCTTCTTTAATCAGGCAAATCTGGAACGTCAGGGTGAGATTTACCAGAAAGAAAGAGAGAGAGAAAGAGAGAGGGAAGAAATAAAACAAAGAGAAGAAAGAGAGAGGGAAGAAGTAAAACAAAGAGAAGAAAGAGATAGGGAAGAAGTAAAACAAAGAGAAGAAAGAGAGAGGGAAAGAGAAGAAAGAGAGAGGGAAAGAGAAGAGAAAGAAAGGGACAGGGAGGAAAGAATGCAAAGGGAGAAAATGCAGATGGAGATTCGCCTGAGAGAAATCCAGAGAGATCAGGAATCTCAGCAAAATAACCCCCTCCCTACAGATAATAGGCCCTCTAAGACAAATATTTCTGTTCCTATTTGGACCCAGACTATGAGGCCAGATAAATTCTTCGCAACATGTGAGAGACTGTTCGAAGCTAGCCAGGTCGCCAAACAAACATGGGTGGGCCATATTATAGACAAGTTGTCCGACAAGGCCAGAAATATATATGCCACTCTTCCTGTCCAAGACGCTAATAATTACGATACCCTCAAGGCCGCCATCTTGGATGAATATAGACTCTCACCCACTGTATATAGAAAGAATTTCTTCTCTTGGGTAAAGAAACCTCAGCAGACATATTCCGAATTCATTAAGGAATTAAGGGAGCAAATGACTCTATGGACGGAGACCAGTGATCCGAGCGAGGTCAACTGGATCGAGCTGCTCTTGAGATATAGGTTCGATTCCCAGCTAAGTGATGAGCTTAATTTGTTCATTCTGGATAAGAAAGCATCTACTCTCCAGGAATGTATTTCCCTGGCCGATGAATATAACCTCCATCGCAGATTAGCGCCCAGGACACGGATTAATTCAAATCCGAATTTGAAACCCAGAGATACCGAACACCGACCTCCAGCCCCAAGGCCATATATCCCATCACCTATGTATCGACCCAATATTAGGATAGATAATTCCCAAGCTACCCATAGAACTCCCCGGATAGAAAAATATTGTAGTTATTGTAGGCGTAATGGCCACGGACGAATAGAGTGTTGGGCAGATCCCAATTCACCTAGGTACAGGGGTACTAGAAACCTAGCAAACGGACACCACGTGTCAAACACTACTCATAGTTCAGCCTTTATAACCAATGAGCCAGTGAACTCATGTGAAAATACCGAGATGGTAAATCCATTACTTGCCAAATATACAGGTCAAGCACGCATAAATACTAACACCGCACAAGTGACATATTTGAGAGATACAGGTGCGACAATCAGTTTATTGTCGGCTACTGATCAAACCGCTGATCATTTAGAATACACAGGTGAACGGGTAACAATCCGCGGCGTCAATTATATCCCTGGTAATTACCCGATAGCAAAGATTAGCGTTGATTGTCCAATCTACCAAGGAACATTGAAGGTGGCTGTATTAAAGCACAGATGCACCGCGGGGGTGGATCTTATAATAGGTAACGACTGTGAAACTGCCCCTGTCACTGATTTGATTACCTGTGGCGTGGTTACACGCTCCAATAAGAAAATCATCCCGTTTGATGAAACTGTCACGTCCAACCCAGACTTAGAAAACACGACCGATACAAATCACAATGTCTTACCTTTTCGGAATACAATTGAGATCAATTCCCCCTCTGAGAAAGCCAGTACAGTTAAACCCCAAAATATTCCCTCTATTGACGATTTGAGTCCTGATAAATTATTGCAAGAACAGAATAATGACCCGACCTTAGCACCCCTCTGGGAAATGGCTCAAGAAGGAACACCTATTCGGCAAGGATATTACATCCAGCTCGAACCCCGACTACTTATGAGGAGAGAACAACCTCAAGACACGTCCAAAGTTCGACCCTGGAAAATATATGATCAGGTGGTAGTTCCACGGGGATTCCGGGGTCATATAACGGGACTCGCCCATGACAGTTTAAGTGCGGGACACCAGGGACCTAGTAAGACCCTGAAGCGCATTAAGCGCCGCTTCTTTTGGCCGGGAATCCGCGCAGATGTTAAACGATTCTGCCATAGCTGTGGGCCGTGCCAGAGAGCGGGTAAGGGACAGAAAGCCACTGTAGCCACATTGAAACCCCTGCCCATTATATCCCAACCATTCAAATTTATATCCGCTGATTTCGTTGGACCCATGAAGAAAACTATAAATGGGAACCAGTATATCTTGAATTTTATTGATCATGCCACTAAATATACAGAATCTTTCCCATGCGTCGCAGCGACTGCTGTTAATGCACAAAAAGCCCTGATCGAGATAATATCTCGACATGGAAAACCCCAGACCCTGTTGACTGACCGAGGAAGCGCTTTCATAGCTGAAACATTCACACGCTTCCTAGCCGAGCACGATATACGTCACTTAACTAGCACGAGTTACAGGCCTCAAACCAACGGATCAATAGAGAAATAGAATGGTACATTGAAAACCATGCTTAGAATCCTTGGGGAGAACTCTTTATCGTCTTGGGATGAGATGCTACCCTGGCTATTATTTGCATATAGAAGTGCAGAGCACTCTAGCACAGGATATTCTCCCTTCTACCTTCTATATGGGCGCGAAACTAGAGATAATCTAGATTCCACTTATGATCTCTGGGCTAGAAATGAGCGGGATGAAGGGATCCCCATAAATAACTATGTACAAGAATTATGTCATAGATTAGCTGAAGCGTTACGTGACGCCAGCGAGAATGCCCAACAGGCCGCAGATGGTCGTAAAACAAAGTATGACAGAAGTAAGAAAGCGAAAATGCGTGTATTCCAGCGTGGTGAATTAGTGTTAGTACGATTACCGTTAAAAGGTAATAAGCTGAAGAATGCCCTCCAGGGACAGTATCCGGTACACGAAAAGGTAGCGTCGCATACCTATATTATATACATGCCTGATAAGAGAGTAAAATACCGTGTTATGCATGTAAACCAGTTGAAGCCCTGGACAGGTAGGGAGGAGGGTGCAGCTCTAGCTGATAGTAGTACGGTGTATGAGTCCCAAGACCCTACCCTATTAGATTACCAAGCCCCTACGGACATTTAGAAAGAATTCGATCCTTGCAGTCCTCTTGAATCTGTACCTAAGAAAACCTGGCCGGATATCAGTCATTTAAACCCAGACCACAGGGACGATATTAGTCAGTTATTTGACCGTTACCCCCGTTTATTCTCTGGACAACTGGGACGTTTCCACGATGTCACCCATGCTATTGATGTGCAAGGTGCTTCACCCGTAGTCCAGCCTTACTACCGCATGTCTCCAGAAAAGAAACAAATATTAAAAACTGAGCTAGATCAAATGTTGGAGTTAGGAATTATCCGCCCTAGCAGAAGCCAGTGGGCCTCTCCCAGAATATTGGTACGCAAATCAGACTCAGAATGGCGACCATGTATTGATTATCGGAAAATTAATGACCTGACTCGAGGAGAAGCCTTCCCCATCCCGAGATTAGACGATCTCATTGATCAGGTCGCAGGTTCGAGTCTGATATCCATTCTAGATCTTAATAAAGGATATTGGCAGATTCCGCTAACCCCTCGAGCTAGTGAAATTGCAGCGTGCATAACCCCCTGGGGCTTGTTTGAACCATTAACTCTCCCATTTGGTTTAAAAAACGGTGGAGTTACCTTACAGAGGGCCATAAACGAGATAATCGCTCAATCCCCGACAGAACCCATCCGTGATAGATTTGCCGACGCATATCTGGATGATATTGCTGTTCGATCCAATTTATGGTCACAGAACATAAATCACTTGGATTGGACATTTCATAGACTAGAGGATAGTGGTGTTACTTTGAATCCGAAGAAGTGTAAAATTGGGTCTGGAACAGTCAAGTACTTGGGACATGAATTAGGGTCGGGAAAAATCAAACCAAGTTCCAGCAAGGTTGAGTGTATTAGTAATATCTCTCCCCCACAGACCAAGAAACAATTACGAGGATATCTGGGATCAGTAGGATTTTACAGGAAATTCATTCCCCAGTTCGCTGAGATCGCCGCTCCCCTGACTGACTTATTAAAGGGCAAGCGATCAGGGAACAGCATAACTCAGTGGAGCGATAAACATCAACTTGCTTTCGAATCCTTAAAGAAAGCTTTAACCAATAAACCCATAATGAAGGCCCCTGACTTTAACCAAGAGTTCGAACTCTATACTGATGCTTCCGATTTGGGAATTTCGGCTGTACTGACTCAGACCGTTGACCAAGTACCACACCCAGTAGCATTTTATTCCCGAAAACTTATTCCACGAGAGAAAAACTATTCTACAATAGAGAAGGAATTATTAGCTATAGTGGCCGGTATCGAACATTTTCGCATATATGTAAGCACAAGCAAAACACTAATCAATTCAGATCATAATCCCCTTGTATGGTTAAGTAGGTCGAAAACGTCCAATCAACGCCTCTTAAGATGGGCACTGTGTCTCTCAGAATTTAATCTGACCATTAAACATATCAAAGGGACTCAAAATGTTCTAGCAGACTTTCTCAGTAGAGTTCAATGACGGTGATGTTTGACTTAGTAAATGTACTTGGTATTATTTCAGTTGTTCAGTAAATAGTTATTGCCTCTATGATTAGAATGTTGGTACCTAGCGAAAGAAATGCTATTTTAGGACATATGATGTATTGATATTATGATTTTTTTCTACTGTATATTCAAAGGAATGAAGATTTGTAAATCGGCCGATAGCGGGCGATGTCAAACTTCTCCCCGGGTAGGGAGGATTGTGCAAAACCCCAATTTGCACGAAATGGTTATTATTGTTATATATAAATAGTAATGTATTATATAAATACATTAAACTGTTTCTATATATGGCCAAGTGTTTACCATGTAATATATATATATTTGTTTTATGCATAATCGTCTGCTATTATTTTCGCGCCTATAATTATCAGTCTCGCTTCGCGCGGGAAATGACTTAAGATTTTAGGCCTAATCTCAGTTTATCGAGGCCGTGGTTGCAGGTGTCCAGTTATGTAATATAAAGGCGACGAACTGGTTTGATGGTGTAATATTAGATAACATAACAGATGTTTAGGAAATAACAGATGTTTTAGGAATTGTTATATCATATAGACACTGATTCAATCGTGTATATAAGAAATGGATTTTAGTAACTAAAATCAGAACACTAAAGCCTACCTCCAGGAGAGAGAGTGGCGTGATCTCATTCTATTATATAGAACAGATAAACTGTTTCTATGATACTTAGATATTATGGACATTATAAGAATTATAACTTATAAAGATTTGTCGAATAATTAAATAAAATCGTTCAGCCATAGAAGAAACAGAGAGTTTCGGCGAACCATATCGAAGGTGATTAAAAGTTAATAAATCAGAAACCTTGATTAGATTATAGTGATATTGAGTAATGACGGATTAGAGATACTGGAGTTAAGTATACTGTGTAGCGCATAGTCGGCTCACACAATTGGATGGTTAAATAAGCGTTTAATGATACGATGTATATATATATATAAATCACTGATTATATATATATGAAGATCTCTGATGCCAATTTAGACAAGATATTATATAGAAGAAATGTAAGACTGTGTTGAGTTATCATTAATACATATATCGAAGAAGAAACCCCCTAGACAACTCCAGCGAGTCTACAATAGGATAGACCCCGGTAAGAGCCGAAGCAACTGAGTCATATACATACAAGAAGAAAAAGGAGAGTTTGCGACAGTACAAAGTAATTAAGAACATGTCCATAAGACACATGTGTCCCAGCTTCTTCTTTTGTCTACAGTGACAAGGTACAATACCGCTATACTAGAGGACACAGAAAACGCACACCTACATTTTTATGATTATTATTACATGGAAACGAAATACGAAGGATTTCACATCTTTATTTCAAAACACAAACTGAACAACTAAAAATATTCCAAAATGTTTAAAACTATGTATTTTTGTTATTGTTATCCGAAATGTGCGTTTTCTATGTTCTCTGGTATATGTACATGTCAGCTAATTAGAGGCATGGTCTGCTGATTTAACGCTTGACTGCATCTTCTGTTCTTAATATACTCACGATCAATATTTATCTCCGGAACCACCAATTCATACACGCACATTTAAATTGCCCTGAAATAAATGTACATGTGCACGAATGATTTAAAATCGCAATACCAAAATATTATTTTGAATACAAGGAAACCTGACCGGCCAGTCAAATGTTGTACCGCCAATAGATAACATGATTGGCTGTCCGATTATTGCAGTGGTTAGTTAGCTTCTCACCAATGCACCGCGGGTTTGATCCGGAGTTGTCTTCGCGTACTCCGGTTTCCTCCCACACGAATGACCACATAGACGCTTTCATCTGCTCCAACGAGAGTGATTAATATAAGTTGTTAAAACTTGCTTCGCAATCGTTGTAAAATAAATATAGTTTAAGCTTAAACATGACGAGACAAGTGTACACAACATATACATGAACACGAACATAACACGCACAAAAGGATAGGATTCGGGAAGTTTGAAAAAATTAAATGGTGTGTTTTTAGTCAGTAATGGCTGGACCTTCGAATGGAGTGACACTATAATAAACAAACACTTAGTTTAACTTTTACAAATCAAATATCCAAATCTACAATACTAGCCCATATTTTCTGGACGATTGCGAATTAATGTAATAATAATTAATACTATATATTCGTATGGTAGGTATTAAAAGAGTCCATCTGTTTTCAGGGAACTAGTTCCAAGCTTTCACTGGTGTGTGCATAAAAATACAGGCTTGAGCTGGACTCCAGTAATATATTTATGTAGTTGTAGTTCAACAAATATAATTGGTTCCCATATGATTCGCGGATGCATATGCATAGTAAGGCTTGTTCCCGGTACGATCACTTCTCACGGTTGATGTCAATTACACGATGTCACCGTTTGGATTTGTTCACGACATCCGATTGATCACAACTTACAGGCGCTCTATGAAATAATATAATTTATCAAGCGCTCCCTTTCACTGACATTGGTGATATCCCATATTAGGTAAGTAGAATTTATACGGGTTAGCAAAATCGTTTATAAGAATTCACATATAAAGTCAACGATACCTGTTGACCGGTAGAAGTATCCGAATAAGCATGTTCAAAAACGCTAGTTTGTATTATTTTTATTTCAACTGAATTTAAATACACGGCAGTATAGCAAATAACATAACTCCATTAACCAGGCTGAACATTGTAGTTTTCGTTCTTTCTTCGCAAACAATCGATTGTTAATCCGAAATATGCTACAGTTTCAATATTTTACTAAGGTATCTGTTTCCTTCTGTTGAAAAATGAACAATTTCCCAATCGTAATATTCTAAATTCCATTATGAGTCGTAACAAGGGGACGTTTATATCAACATAGTGCAAACTTACCATCATCGTAACCTAAACCATGGCACAATAATACAGTGGCAGCCATATCTGAGAGCGGCAGTGTAGTTGAGTAAAAGTCGGATATTTTTTAGACGAATATACAAACGTTAATAGCCTGCTGATTTTACAGTACTGTTTATATCCTATGTAATTCAAGGGGGGCTTGCACGACATTTATATAAACATATGCCTATTTTATTTGGTTTTGCTTATGGATTTATTTTTATAATTTCAGAATCACCAGACGATGATGGCAATGAAGCAAATCAAATCGAGTCAAATTGTATTTACTGTCGACATGGTACATTACAATCATATCTATACAATATCTATGTATAGCTTTTGGCAGACATACACATTAAACCGTATGTCTTAGTAAATTGCAGACCTGATGGGCAGTCGTCTGTTCATCGCGGAAGTGGTTGACAAAATGTTCGCCTGGATGTGAGAGACAAAATGGCGCCATGCTGCTTTAGCCCAGTGATCAAATGTACCGCGAGGAATTCGGCGACATTCGGTGAAACCAAATGAAACTTCGGAAGCATAATTGTGCACACACAATCAAGACATTTGCAAGTCTGGAACATATTTGTTGAACGTGGATGCTGGGAGCCTCCGTGGCCGAGTGGTTCAGGTCGTTGTCTTAAAATCACTTTACCCTCGCCACTGGGCGTGTCGAATGTGAGGAAGCTATACAGCTGGCTTGTGGAAGGTCGGTGATTCTTACCAGGGGCCCGCCCGTGCATTACATACCCCTCGGAGGGGCATCATGGGTCTTCCTCCACCAGAGAGTCGCCATATCAACTAAGCTGTTGGTGGAACATTAAACCCCAACACGTGGAAGATGTGATAGCGTCGTGGACGCGCGTTCGTTTCAGGTGCGAAAGGCCCGGAGTTCGAACCCCGCTGGAGCCGTTACGATTGTGCCGTTAGGCATTTAATTTCCATGTTGCCTCTTCTCTCTCCCTCGTGGCGATGGATTCCATCAGGAATGAGGTCTCGAGAGTGATTAATATAAGTTGTATGAACTTGTTTCGCAATCGAGCTAAAATAAATTTGTATAAACTAACCACAAACAATAAACACACATGAACAGTCATTGTGATTCGACTCACATATACACATATCTCACTATATGACTGTTTAGAAAACTTAATGTTTAAGCGTTTAACAAATTAAATTTAATAATGAATTTAAATACAATGTCTTCGTTATATTAACCTGTATTTAGTTATCTGACTATTTTCCAAATATGAAGTAATATAGTAAATATTATCTTTCAAATCAACAATGTTATGAACATTCTAGTAATGATACTAGATTTTCAAGGAATTTCTGAACATATATTTAGCATTAAGGAATTCAATATATATAAATATTCATTGGTTCATTGTTGATAATAAAAGAACGTGATTCCCGTCTGTAGATCTGTGTGATTAAACTATTCGAAGTTCTTCTTTTGTGAAGAGTTTTTCCAAAATATCACACCACGCCCCTCGATTTAGAAGCAATTCTGTTCTGTCATATGATTTTATTTCGGAATAGGAGTGCATAGCTTAATCGCACCCGACTCATGTATCCGTGATTTTTCTGCAAATAAATGAAAAAGGTTATAAGAAAATGCACACTTGTTTTCGTCATTATATCGAACTGGCAACCCCCACCCCCTAGCAGGGATGTAGTCCTAATCCTCCTATAATGTCTAGTTCAGTAATTTATATTGGAATTCCCCGATGCGTATTTGATAACACAGGATATACCAGGTCAGTATATTTCACACGGGGATTCGGAGTCCGGTGCGATTACACTATTCTAATTTCGGAAGTAATGTTTGTTGTTGGAATTGAACATTTCTCTTCTTAGAATTAATTCGTTCTCATTCGGATTTCCAACAGAAGAGACAGTCATTATTTTGCTACAGTGATGTATTAGTGAGCGCATACACTATGATTATTTGTACTAGTTTTCATAAAGGTATTGTAGCTCGATTGCGAAACAAGTTCTGATAACTTATATTAATCACCCTCGAGACGTCATTACTGATGGAATCCATCGCCACGAGGGAGAGAGAAGAGGTATGTGGAATTTAAATGCATTACCTATGGGGACAATCGTAATGGCTCCAGTGGGGCTCGAAACGCTCTACCACTGCACTATCACGACTTCCAATAACGATTATGTGTACATTGAGTAGGAGTATACAACTAGATATGCAATAAGACGAAACACAGTTGTTGTATTATGAGGTTAGGCATTCTGATTTTCGGAGTTGTGGGCGCAGCCATTTTGAGTTCCTCCTTTGTGAAGAGTTAGTTTCCAAATATCCGGCCACAGCGCAACTCGATTTAGAAATAATTCTGTCAAACGATTTTCTTTTTCGGGCCCAAACCATTTGTATTATCATGCTATATGTTTGTAACATTGTGTTGTATATTATATGATGAATTCAACAAAATATGATTAATAAATAATTCAATATATATAAAATTTCATTGGTTCATTGTTGATAATACAAGAAAGTGATTCCCGTCTGTAGACCTGTGTGATTAAACTATTCGAAGTTCGTCCTCCTGTGAAGAACTTTTCAAAATATCCTTACACAACGCCACTCGATTTAGAAGCAATTCTGGCAAATGATTTTATTCTGGATTAGGATTGTATAGCTTGACCTCACCTTGACCCATATATCCGTGATGTCTGCAAATCAATTAAAACATCTACAAGAAAATCACAATCGTTGTCATCATTCTATCTAACTATCAACGACCCAACCTCGCAGTCATGTAGTCATATTCCTCCAATAATGTCTAGTTCAGTACTTGATATTGACTTTCCCTGTTGATTTATAGTGCCCATTATATTTGATAATCAATTATCATGCAGACCATATGATCTCGTTCTATGATTTAATAACAACGTTCGTATTCTGTCCGTTTATTATCCAATTTTATATTGATATTGTTTAAACCAGTGTCAAAGTGCCAAGGATAACTGTGTGCATTGGTCGAAGTCAACTACAATGCTAAGCTTAAAGCGACATTGCATCGCAAAAATGAAATACAATGCATATTTTTCACGTATTAATGCATTGCTACTACAACTTCGTCTGAATACATTCGAACACTAACATTGAATCAATAAACAGTGTGTTTGTGGTATACAATCTTTCAAAAGTGACAATAGCATTTCATATAAGGGATATCAACGCTCCTGAATTGTCGCTTGCTTGTCAGTGGAGTCAAAAAGTAAACATGCTATACTTTCGTTTAGAGATAATTTAACTAAGATTAGGCACACATGTGAGATATCAGTTATCACGCTAGATATGTACCATATCTCGTGCTATTCAGGATACAAGCGTTGTATTTCGCATGAATGTCGACCCTATTTACATTATTTTATTATGTCAACAAACAGCGTATAATTATGACGTTTGTTTATGTGTTAAAATACACAGTTATTATTTTAGGCATATATCGTGATTAGGATGCACGTATATCATATAATAGCAAATTACATTCTGCAGACATTTGCGTTTTCACCGATGTAGTGTCGCTTTAAAGTAACTGCCGATCTGTTTGCGCAATTGGCAAACATGTTTTGATAAATTAGAAAACAAAATGTTCGAAGAAGGAAAATACATCATGAGAATATCCAAGTAGATGCATTAGTAGAGAGAAATAAATGAAGAAACAGAGTATTGTAAAATGAGAAACAACTGTAGACGTTTCTGCCAGATCTATGCACCTTTGTCAAGAGTATACATTCTATTTTGAATGTTCTGTTTGCGGTTACCGTAACTGTTATTCAATATGAAAGCATTGCTTTTGTGTTATATACCAACAGGTAATCTGTCCACGAATATAGAATTTTCCCCAGCTTGCCTAGCTCAATCATTGGTATACGGAATATTTACACCTTGATATAAAACAATGATTATCTATTATGGTCAAATAACTACGATGCACGAACCAGGGTCATATCAAATGAACCCCACCACCAGATTCATTATCTCTGTGTTCACCTAATAATGAACCTCGCAACGGGTGGTCATTGCCGAACTTACCGAGTTCACCATGTCTAATCGCGTACGCCAATGAACACAGTGGTCTACGTTGTACGAACACGTGGTTGTCTGGTGTCCGGTCACAGTGGGCCCTAGTGTTCCGATTATTTTATAATATAGTTAGTAAAAATATATTAGCCAGGATTATTAGCAAAGCTATTGGTTTAATTTGGCTGTGTACATCATAATTTCATAAGCAAATTTACCATTTCTTCTTGATGTAAGTATACAGGTGTGATAATTTGATAACCATTCATTGTGGTCAAGTCAAGTCAAATGTTTGTTATTTTCTCATTCCATGACAAAGTCCCTTCTGAAAGGCTGTTAGCAATGTGGATCTAACATGCGATATCTGGATTCGCAGTCCAACTTATTTACCACTGGACTACTGATACTACTTTTTCAAAAAGTTTAACGTCGCTATCGGTTGCCCATACAGTGGCATACAAGTCAGCGACCGTAACCATGCGACAGCTTCTACTGTTTTATTTAAGTTTATGTAACGTCGATACCGGTTGCCCATAAAAAAGACTCGCAGTTTACCTAACAACCACTTTCCTGGGTGGGCTCCAGCGGTTAACCAGTACTTGGTGCACCAACCTCATTTGGGACACAAAATTGTCTAAGATGTTAACATAAACAATGGTGATTTTGACATATCGACATTATTATAATTAGATGTTTAGAGGGCTATGTTGGCTGCTGTAATCTCAGTGTGTCTTCGGTTTCATGTCTCCGACTGTCAATCAAACAAGAATTAGTCTCAGCTCGGAGGTAGACAGGTTGAATATATTACCCGGTGCATTTTCAGTTCCTATGATTGCATTTGTATATATACACCGTTTCCGTGGCTTAATGGTCAAAGCGTCCGCCTACGGAGCGGGATGTCGAAGGTCGAATCTCGTCAGGCGTTCGTTCTGATATGGCCGGTTGGTGAGCCGTCAGCTAGTTAAATAATAGTCACCGATTGCCTACCAGCCTGGCACCAGCTGGCATACAAGCATATGATTCGGGAAGTACTGATGTTCATAAAAAGAGAAATATCATAGGTCAGAATAGGAGTGACACTATAATAAACAAACACGTTACTTTTACTTTTATACACTCCGACAAAAGTTAAGCACCACCTGGCTTGTTTCAATAATATCTTTTCTAATAATGAACTTATTTCAAATCGGTTTGCTGTTTTCGTTACCTGTACACACATACTTACTTACCTGTGAAACATGTTATTGATTGATTTTATCTATGTGTATATGACAGGATATTTAAAGTGCCACGTGTACTTTTCAACATTTGTGTTTGAGAACGAAAGCTGATTTTTGGTGTAGAGTTTTAAGTTTCATTTTCTATTGGTTTGGTATGGTGTAGGGAAAATTAACAATACGAGAAAGGTGGCAAGATGTTGGCATGCATAACGGTTGTTTAGCCATATATGATGGCAGACCACTTCAGGGTTAACCATTCCATCATTGTACGACTGATGTAGCGTTTTCGTCAAACGGGGAATGTTACTGACCGTCCACGTACAGGTAGACCTCGCAAAAAGACACCGAGATAGGACCGGCTCATATCCATACGGGCGCGGCAATGATCGTCCAGTACAGCTTGTGTACTTCATGGTAATTTAGCGTTTGGAGGCCACATTAGCACACGCATTGTACAACATTTTTACAGCAAGAGGCCTGTTCAGACCCTATAGAGCATGTATGGAACAGATTATGTCAAAATATTGACGGATTGAAAACTGCTATCTTACAGGAGTGGCAGCATTTCCCCCAAGAACAGCTTAGGCTTCTTGTGCGAAGCATGACGAGTGTTACAGAATTTCACAATAAACGCGGTGGATATACTCGTTATTGATTGTTTTGCCTTACACATACGCACACTAGATGCATTTAAAAGTTCTTAAAATCTGAATACATTGTAATTCAATGCTAAAAACGTCCATCAAAGACAAACTGGTTTTACGTTTCTACAGCACCTGTTTTGAACCCCATTTTTTCCACTGCATAGTGACGTCTTTCAGGATGATAAATACTTCGTAGTGTAAGAAAAATTGTGATATCTATTTGATTGTGTTGACAGTATTGATGTAAATACATATATGGATACAAATATAGGGTGATGCTTAACTTTGTCGGAGTGTATATATAATTACTATTTGTACTACGGTTATTGACGAGAATACCTTGTTATAAATAACTTTGTTATTTAAAACAAATTCCGTCATGAAGTGAGTAAACTGTTTGCTTATGGTCCGCTTCTTATAGTCGCGTATCGAACGACAGACATTAATGCACACCGTATGCTTCACGAACACGTTGTGCTCTACCAAGGCAGTAGTTCTGCAACAACATACACTCTTAGTCTAAACATTATTCATTTCAGTATTTTACATGTACATAATAGAATTAACATTTTACATATAGATTAACAGCACTAGACCGAAAGGGATTAGAACGAAAGAATACGTATATAGTTCTTCTCCCTATCAATTGGTTGATATACAATAGGTCGGAGCATAATATATTTAACACTGAAAATACGTGAATCCTAATCACGATATATGCTAAACAATTTCTGAATAATATAATGTTTTTAAACTATTGATAATATTAGTGTGCACATATTTCATTTTGTTAAAAAGAAAATGGTTAACACTTAAATGAATATTTGAACTATGTCCAAGAACATAACATATCAAATATGGGCACGAAATGAAGAAGAGGGTAATATAAAGAGAAGTTAGTTGAATAAATAATCCGGTTGCTCTGACAATGACGACATTATATGAATTGGAATCCGCCATATACGCATTTTAGAAAGCATTCATCTTCTCAGAACCTTTCACTGCTAATAAAGTATTCGTGTAAAGCTAAGAAAATTACATTCTTCAAGGTTGTAAAACAACAAATATAGTTCCTATTAAATACATAGTAAAAAGTAAAACCATACATTCAGTATGTTCATTTATATTTCCAATCTTTCATTTCTTCTGATCCCACATCCACCGTGAAGAGGTATGCAGATCAACCTGAAACACCAGCAGAAATATTACAATTGCAATGTCAAACATTGACACTGGCTACCTGTGAATGCCGTCACTGTTTTTACACACTATATTCTTCCGCCTAATAATAATAGAGTATACATGTACACCACATTCAATTTGCAATTGTCTGAATTCTTACATCACATTGTTTCTACACATCATCGAGTCTGACGTCTTCTCAAGTAATAGAATTTCTAAAAAAAAACAACAAAACTATACACTGACTGTCATGAAAATTCATTTTTACAAGAGAGAAAAATGAACTATAAAAGTAAAGTGTTTCTTTATTATAGTGTCACCCCTATTTAAAGGGCCAGCCATTTCTGACTTATGAGACACCTTTTTTTTATGAACATCGGTACTTCCCGAATCCTATGCTTGTATGCCAGGCGCCAGGCAATCGGTAACGATTATTTAACTAGCTGGCGGCTCACCAACCGGCCATATCAGAACAAACCCCTGACGAGATTCGAACCGTCGACCTCCCGCTCCGTAGGCGGACGCCTTAACCAATGGGCCACGGAGACTATATTAGTTATCAGGACTACATTCGACCTCGGATGCACTTCCGCCTATTTACGTGTAAACAACCTTCAAAAACAGGAACACGTCATACTATTGGCACGGTGTTTTAGAATAATGGTGGAGTAATAAACGAGATTGCTATCAATATCAGTGACGAACGCACAACCGATTAACAACGCCGATAAGAACGCGTTTTATGATTTTCTAACAATTTGCTGGAACTTGCTCGGTACAAATACTTTGAAAACCAATTAACAAAATAGGCATATAGAAAACAAATAATCTGCAAAGTAGCGAAAAGTAATAACAATGTAATGCAACACTTCATTGTGTTCTAAATGGCTCATTCTTGGAAATATGTTTGATTGAGAAAACAGTAGAGATGTGTAACAGTTATTTAGAAAGAGTAATTGATCTAATTGATGTAAGCTACTGAACTATACACCGGGTGAGGAGCAGTTGTGTGTATCACGTATAGTGAAATGATACATTTTAAAGATCACGCTCGCCCACATGGTTCGCTGGAGGCGAGGGTAAATAAGCTCAATCAACAGCTAGATCTCTGATAATTCCGTGGTTACGATCATAACAGTGAATTATTACATACTTCTTGTACTAAGCAAATCCTATTTTTTTTTCATGTAACAAACATATATGGTCAACAAATATGTGTGCTTATGAGGTATTTTGATCTTGGGGAAGTGTTTGGTGAATACCGTCCCGGTTACAACCATTATTCAAAATATACTTAATCTTAAGTATCTTTATTATTTTATCTTCAAATATATTCAGGAAAATTAAAACTCTAATTTAGTTTAATCATATTTTACCAATACAACATACATTGACTATGTAGTAGCCAATCTGTAGCCTGGGTTCCAGTCTGTCGATTTTTCACCAATTTACTTCTGGCAAAATGACATTATCAGAAGCTCAATATGGCCCAATATAAATATATTTATATGACTGACCAGGCAAAATATATCAACGCCTGTTCCCAGGCTAGACAAACCGATGTTCATATTTTTAAGGCCAGAAGGTCATTCATGTAGTCTCAGTAATATCTATGGATGTGGGCTAGATATGGCGACTACTTATCCACAGCATGGTAGCTAAATGGTTGTCGTTTGTATGGAGATATAATAATATATTAAGCTAAATCTCTATGAAGGAAAGGGTTAATTAATTATATTTGAAAAATGGAACAATAAGACAATACCAAGGGTTTGTATTCATTGGAACTTTGAACAAAATAGCAATACTCCTATTTACTTTACATGGACAATTGATTTTCTAAAGCAAATGCCAGATTGTCAAAACGTTACATTGCAATAAACTAAATATTTACTGTTCGACTGTCCGATTAGCGCAGTGGTGAGCACGCTCGCTTCTCACCAATGCAACCGGGTTCGATCCTCTGACCGGGAAGTATGTGAGATGGTACGGTGGTCACCAGATCGGACAGGTGGTTTTTCTCCAGGGTACTCCGGTTTCCTCCCACACGAATGACCACATTTACGCTTTCATCCGCGCTAACGAGAGTGATTAATATAAGTTGTTAGAATATGCTTCGCAATCGTTGTAAAATAAATAAAGTTTTAAAATATTTACTGCCTCCGATAGTTTCACATATATTTCTAGTGCTCTAGGTTATTTATAAACTTCCCATTGAAACACAACTTGAACCTCATCATACCCAGGTTGCATACTTCACATACAATTGCGGTATACGATATATTGCCTCACTTAGCCAATGGTTATAGTAACTCAATATACCCCTATTTCCTTAATTACCCTCTACAACTGTTCTCTGAATAACCCTAAAATCCTGACTTAAGCTTTACAGCGATACTAGTTATCCATATTATGTTCTAACACTGTAACCAAACCACATGTAAATGGTCATTCTTCAACGAGTGGGTAAGGTCGATACCTTTAAATCAAATCACGTAGCTTCTAATCAGACGTGGTGTCGAATTATTTACATATATATATGTTTAATTTTGAACCATACATTTTGTATATAATGTTGGTGACATATAGGCCCATTGGGCCGGGTGCTTGATTATGTTTTTAACTATTTGTTCTTTGTCATTGTATATATGCACATGTCACTATAATAAAACAATTTAACTATTTGTTCTTTGTCATTGTATATATGCACATGTCACTATAATAAAACATTTACTTACTTACTTACTTATTTACATATGAGGACGTTATCCAGCTGACTTGCGGAAGGTCTTTGGTTCTACCTGTTACCCGTCCCAGCCTAAACTAACGTTTGAAGGGACACAATCTGCTCGAAGAGGTATTCCTCCACCTATAACATATGTCACGTTACCAGCTGCACATTAATCTAAATTCTTTGCGCGACTGTACCACCATCCCCCGTCCCCTACGCCATCAACACCAGGAACATGTTTACACACGTAGTACTTGTGCATTAGTTTATACTTTATTATTTTACAAGGATTGCGAAGCAAGTTTTAACAATTTATATTAATCGCTCTCGTTGGCGCGGATGAAAGCGTATATGTGGTCATTCGTGTGGGAGGAAACCGGAGCACCCGGAGAAAACCCACCTGTCCGATCTGGCGACCACCGTACCATCTCCCATACATCCCGGTACGAGGATCGAACCCGGGTTGCATTGCTTCATTGAGCTCACAAACTTCACGTCCTAGTTTCAAAGTGGCACAATGAGCTTAAACAAAACGATCTAATTATATTTAACTGAACGTTATGTAATGTTTGGCATAACTGTTGTAAGATTAACTGCTTGTATGCAGCCTACCTCTTCCATTTCACGCACCAGGATTTTGGCTGTCCGATTAGCGCAGTTGTATGCGCGCTCGTTTCTCACCAATGCAACCCGGCTTCAATCCTCGGACCGGGAAGTATGTGAGATGGTACTGTTGTCACCATATTGGACAGGTGGGTTTTCTCCGTGTAATCCGGTTTCCTACAACACGAATGACTACATTTACGCTTTCATTTGAACCAACGAGAGTGATTAATATAAGTTGTTAAAACTTGCTTTGCAATCGTAAAATAAGTAAAGTTTAGAAAAAAGCGTATTATGATATCCATACATGGCAATAGTTTGTAGTATGATGCTGTACCGATATCACCAGAGCAAGCAATGTACACAGAAGTTAACTATGGTTATATACAATGAAAGCCCTTGCAGCAGCCCTCGCCGGACGCTACCAAGAACAATACAATTAGTGTCATATGTATCCATGTTGTACACAAAACACCAACAGTTGTTATGGTCCTGGTTCTATTTGATTTAAAACTACAAACACACATATTGTGAAAATGTCATTTTATTTTGTAAGAACAATTGAAATATAATTTCACGATATATAATTGTAACGTTTACTGAATAATTATATTATATCTTAGTAAACTTATACAGTCAAAACTAAGAATCAATGCAAATGTGGGCCAGATTCGCCTTTACTAACTATAAATCTTAGTAAACTTATACAGTGAAAACTAAGTAACCAAACAAAGGTTGGCCAGATTCCGCCTTTACCGACTATAACTCTTAGTATACTTATACAGTGAAAACTAAGTAACCAAGCAAAGGTTGGCCAGATTCCGCCTTTACCGACTATAAATCTTAGTAAACTTATACAGTGAAAACTAAGTAACCAAGCAAAGGTTGGCCAGATTCCGCCTTTACCGACTATAAATCTTAGTAAACTTATACGGTGAAAACTAAGTAACCAAGCAAAGGTGGGCCATATTCCGCCTTTACCGACTATAAATCTTAGTAAACTTATTCAGTGAAAACTAAGTAACAAAACAAAGGTTGGGCAGATTCCGCCTTTACCGACTATAAATCTTAGTAAACTTATACAGTGAAAACTAAGTAACCAAGCAAAGGTTGGCCAGATTCCGCCTTTACCGACTATAAATCTTAGTAAACTTATTCAGTGAAAACTAAGTAACCAAGCAAAGGTTGGCCAGATTCCGCCTTTACCGACTATAACTCTTAGTAAACTTATACAATGAAAACTAAGTAACCAAGCAAAGGTTGGCCAGATTCCGCCTTTACCGACTATAAATCTTAGTAAACTTATACAGTGAAAACTAAGTAACCAAGCAAAGGTTGGCCAGATTCCGCCTTTACGACTATAAATCTTAGTAAACTTATACAGTGAAAACTAAGTAACCAAGCAAAGGTTGGCCAGATTCCGCCTTTACCGACTATAAATCTTAGTAAACTTATACAGTGAAAACTAAGTAACCAAGCAAAGGTTGGCCAGATTCCGCCTTTACCGACTATAAATCTTAGTAAACTTATACGGTGAAAACTAAGTAACCAAGCAAAGGTGGGTCAGATTCCGCCTTTACCGACTATAAATCTTAGTAAACGTATACAGTGAAAACTAAGTAACAAAACAAAGGTTGGCCAGATTCGCCTTTACTGACTATAAATCTTAGTAAACCTATACAGTGAAAACTAAGTAACCAAACAAAGGTGGGTCAGATTCCGCCTTTACCGACTATAAATCTTAGTAAACGTATACAGTGAAAACTAAGTAACCAAGCAAAGGTTGGCCAGATTCCGCCAGAGCAAAAGCTTAGCATTTGGCATAAATGTTCCGTTTAAATCCTTCAATATATTAGAGAAAATAAATAGAAACTGATGCGTAATATACATAATGAAGACAATCAGTAATGTATAGTGTGCATTTATTCTTGATTTTATACACATACTACTTTGTTGAATTCAATACATTTACAACATGTAGTCTGTAGTAATAACACGACAGCTTGCATAGAGAGAAAACTGTTTACATTTCAAGATGATGATGGACGCTTCACGTTGTATTGTAAATATTGGCAAGCGTTCTTCACCCGTAAAACACAATAGCCAAAACAGTAATTAATACTCACAGTCTGTGAAGTTTATATCTTCCGTTCAATGCTGTTGTAACATATGTATGTCAGTGCCGTAGCCAGAAGCTAGAAATAACTGAGGTAAACAGTATATGCATTGTGATCCGGGGGAGGGGCGCGGGTGACATGATCCATAGGAATATATTTGTTGTACATTCGTGTCTGTGCATGCAGGATACATTCAGTGAGGTAAAATAAAAACAACATATAGGACACCGATATGCTTGGTTTATACTAATTTATTTTAGCTCGATTGCGAAACAAGTTCTTACAACTTATATTAATCACTCTCGAGACCTTATTCCTGGTGGAATCCATCGCCACGAGGGAGAGAGAAGAGGCATATGGTATTTAAATGCCTTGCCTAAGGGCACAATCGTAGCGGCACAGCGGGGCTCGAACCCCGGGCCATTCGCACCTTAATCAAACGCGCTACCACAGCGCTATCACGACGTCCACTGATACGCTTCTACGTCAACAAGTTGTGTTGTGTATTTGTGCTTAGTTGAAACTTTATTTATTTTACAATGATTGCGATGCAAGATCTAATAACTTATATTAATCACTCTCGTTGGCGCGGATGAAAGCGTATATGTGATCATTCGTGTGGGAGGAAACCGGCGTACCCGGAGAAAACCCAACTGTCCGATCTGATGACCACCGTACCATATCACATACCTCCCGGTCCGAGGATCGAACCCGGGTTACATTAGTGAGAAGCGAGCGCACTAACCACTGCGTTAATCGGACAGCCGTTTTTGTGTAGGTAGCAAGCTTGGAATTATATGGCTTGATGTACTGGTTTTGCGGAGTGGAATGAAGTGCTATGTAGATGTTTAGTTTATACAAATTTATATTAGCTCGATTGCGAAACAAGTTCTTACAATTTATATTAATCACTCTCGAGAACTCATTCCTGATGGAATCCATCGCCACGAGGGAGAGAGAAGAGGCATGCGGAATGTAAATGCCTTGCATAAGGGCACACTCGTAACTGCTCCATCGGGGCTCGAACTCCGGACCTTTCGCACCTGAAGCGAAGGCGCATCCACTGCGCTATCACGACGTGTATGTAAATGTAACAAGATCTCAGCAAATAAGTTTTCTACATTTCATATTCTTGTTTTTCGTTAGTTGCCAAATTCTAACCGAGCGAGTGTTAAACTTTATTTATTTTACAACGATTGCGAAGCAAGTTTTAACAACTTATATTAATCATTCTCGTTGGCTCGGATGAAAGCGTATATGTGGTCATTCATGTGGGAGGAAACCGGAGTACTCGGAGAAAACCCACCTGTCCGATCTGGCGACCATTGCACCATCTCCCATACTTCCCGGTCCGAGGATCGAACCCGGGTCGCATTGGTGAGAAGCGAGCGTGCTAACCACTTCACTGTCTCATTCGCCTCAGTGTGGCTACATACTCTGTGTATTATTAACATATTGTTTCCTTCTTGCAGTCGATGTCGGTTAATGATAATGCCACGTAGTCATATTTGATATGAACTATGTACGTTGCGCATTGTATTACGACGTCAGTGTTTACATGAGAGATTGATCTAGTAAATGTAACAATAAACCCCGTTTCATATTCATACGCATGCTATGTAATGGCAATCCCCGATAATAATAACCTCCTAGGGTCCGGCAGATTCTGATTACTTGATATGCCACATTTGATATTAGTGTGTGTTATTTTAGAACTATCAGTCAACTGTGGTACTATATATAATATGAATATGAGCCATGACGTCACAGGGCTAACGGTGCGCATGTACAGGTTACTTACTGCTCATCAACTATGTATAATAATGACTTTATTTTACGAGGGAGCTTATATAATACATGGCTAATAGAAATACGGTCCTCAACATATATACAATGACATAGAAAACATATTAATTAAAGAAACACTACATGTTAAGTACAGTATTCAGCAGTACGCGGAAGCTCATCTATTATGTATGTATATATACACCAGATTTCTATGTTTCTAGTGGCTTATTCCATCTTAAATATCGAGTTTTAAAGATATTGAGTGAGTTGGAATTTTGAATATAATGAGGTAGTGAATTCCAAATGGAAGAACCTGAATAAACAAAAGTATTACGGAATATTTCCAACTTAGGTTTAGGCGTATATAGTTGTAATGAAGAAGAGGATCTAAGACAACGGGAATGAACTTCCGGTGTAAATGCTGTTTTAAAGTATTCAGGAGCATTTCCTCATTTGGCTTATACATTTGAATGTATAAAGTAATTCGGACAATATATTAACACCGAGACCGTTTCTTCTGCCAGCAGTGCTTCTTTGGAGTATATTAGATTTAATTTACAAAAAAAGTATGTTTGTGTATAGAGTCAGACATGTGTTAATCACCTCCATTAAGCAGCCAACCTGTGTTAATCA
Source organism: Archivesica marissinica (assembly GCA_014843695.1). Classification (NCBI taxonomy): domain Eukaryota; kingdom Metazoa; phylum Mollusca; class Bivalvia; order Venerida; family Vesicomyidae; genus Archivesica; species Archivesica marissinica. The sequence goes on along the minus strand of CM026390.1, from coordinate 87,832,621 downwards.
GCCAGTTTCCAGATTCCTAATATGCTGTTTTGCTATTCATTAAACCTCTTTTAAGCAGCCATCTGTGCTAATCATCCACTTTCTGTTATTCCCTTGGTTGGCTGCTTAAGACAGGTTTGACTGTAAAATCAAGAATAAATGCACACTACACATTTAATGAGAGATCGGAAATATAAATGATACTACTGTATGTTTTTACTTTGTACTATATATTTACTATGCAATGTATTAGTTGTATTACAATTTACAACCTGGTGTATACTATGCGTTACGCAAGTTTATTAGGATATCAGGTCCAAGTGGCCACAACAGTGTGGCGTCCGTGGTCCAATGGTAGAGCGTCGGATTTGGAATCGAATGGTCCTGGTTTGATACTCAGTCAGGCCACGTATGTAGTGTCATTGAGCAAGGCACCTCACACACATTGCTTAGTACTGGTTACTCGCTATGGTCGGCTAAGCATGCCCAGGAAAACATGTCTAGGTCCCCGCAAGGGGTTTGATATTAATGGCACATACATACATACATACATACATACATACATATGCAGGCCTGTGTTGGCATCTAAGATATTGGTCAACAGTGAACAGTGTGACATTGTTGCTACCTGACTCCATATCGATATATTTACATTGTTATTATGATCGCAATATTGAACACCTTCCAGTCTACTGATACGTTGCTGGTTGGTTAACATTGTTGTTTGACGTCACAAATCACACGTGTTTTTATACAATTGTCAATAATACCACGCGGGTCAGTAGTAACGTCACTGTTCCGGTAATTAAAATCAAACGATGTCAATACAGGTTTAACACAATATGTGTGCCCTTTATGGTCATTATACAGTCTTATAAATATGCTTAGAAAATACAATGTTTAAGATAAGGAATAAAATCAACATGTGCTTTTATTGCCCCCCCCCCCACTTTAAAATGCACGCGCCGATATTGTGCACCCCAATATACGCGACATAGGTTGATAACCACCAATCTGCCGAATAAATTGCATACAACATAGCGCCGCGACTGATCAGGGTCTATGTTATTTGCTATTCAAGTGTTTTACTCCACTATCCGAATAGCAAACAACATAGAGCCTGGTCAGACGGCACAGAGAGTACTGTCTAATCTGGCTCTATGCTGTTTGCAAAAGCGACTTTAGTCGTGATTGGCAGGTTAAGGGTTAAATGTACGTTTGTTTGTATTACGCGTTCGTTTCTCGTTGTTCCCAGCTTATTCAGGGCGGCTTATCCAGTAGTAAGGTAAGTAAGAGTATGTGCAGTCTGCTGCAGACGTACCATGTCCTCAATACTGTATAATTCATTTCATACGTCAGGTGGCAGCACTGCAATCACACACGTGTGTTAATAAGTCCGTCCGAAAACATAGAAAACGCACAATTCCAGTGTGCTTTTACATGAAAAACAATAACTATATAATTACATAGTTTTAAACATTTTGGAACATGTTTAGTTGTTCAGATTGTGTTTTGTAATAACGATGTGATCTTTGATGGAATCCTTCGTATTTCGTTTTCATGTAATAACAATCATATAATGTAGGTGTGCGTTTTCTATGTCCTCTAGTATATTATTATTGTACTTGTGCCGGTGATCGACCTCATGCAGTGTACTGCTGTACTGCTAGCAGTGAGCAGTGAGTAGTGTAATCCAGCAGTGGGTAGTGTAATCCAGCAGTGAGTGGTGTATTCTAGTAGTGTATGATGTGCAAATTTAAATTTT
>CM026390.1:87782405-87829877 GCA_014843695.1 Archivesica marissinica | reverse complement strand
TTTTTTTTCCGAAAATTTGCATTTGCACATCATACACTACTAGAATACACCACTCACTGCTTATTATTTTTATTTATTTATTTTTCGAAATTTGGCATATACACATCATTCACTACTAGAATACATAACTCACTGCTGGATTACACTACTCACTGCTCACTGCTCACTGCCAGCAGTACAGCAGTACACTGCTCACTGCCAGCAGTACAGCAGTACACTGGCAGTACACTGCTCACTGCTAACTTCACCCACATTATCGTCTGCTGATATCCTCTGTTGGCATAAATGAACACACACGTATTAAACTTTAAAGCAGGCGTGTCTATATCCGGGTGACTGGCGGATGTTAGTTTTGGAATGATCATCTACATTTGCATCGTTTTCTATGATCAAAGGTAATACAGTTTGATCAACATTTTCCAAATAGAGTGACATTATTCAAGACCACGTTTCAGCTTAATATACGATGCATGCATGTTGAAAGGTATACTAATTGGTGTCGTTAAATATACCAAGAACACGCTAACGAGAATACGACCGGTGTATATTGCATCAAACATCCATATTATGGAAGTCGTGATAACACGCGGTAGCGCGTTCGCTTCAGGTACGAACGGCCCGGAGTTCGCTCCCAGCTCTAGCCGTGACAGAATATTGCTGACAGAACAGTAAAATAGTAAGCCCAACGTAATGTGTGGTCGTGATAGCGCCGTGACAGCGCGTTCGCCTCAGGTGCGAAATACCTTGAGTTCGAGCCCAGCTCTAGTCGTTACTATGTGTGTAGACAAGGCATTTAAATTCCACATGCTCTCTTCTCTTTCCCTTGTGGCGGTGTATTCCATATGGAACGAGGTCTCCAGAGTGATTAATATAAGCTGTAAGAACTTGTTTCGCCATCGAGCTAAACTAATTTGTATAGACTGAACATCCATATACCTAAGATGGTACGGCAATACATCATGTAAACCGATTACCTGGCGCACACATCATATCGTTTGAAACTTCCTGATACATTATGCCTTAGTATTCCAACATGTGGAACCGATGTTGAATGTACAAGGGAAATACGGTTAATTATGTAAGAACGAATTACAACCGCTGTATTAAACTTGTCTTATTTCTGCATCCATACACATATTTTCACATATTAGTTTTAAAATCTACTGCACCAATACCAGCTATTATACATGTACATGTTTCACTATTAATTTTTGACACGCTAATAATGTCGACTTTCCACTTTTTTCTCCACTCAATTGTTTTTACCTGAACAGTTCCTTTTGGTGAAAATAATATATGAATAAGGTTGACTGAATAGAATACATACTACTTGACATCTTGTGTTGTGCTTAAACTTTATTTATTTTACAACGATTGTGAAGCAAGTTTTAACAACTTATATTAATCACTCTCGTTGGTCATTCGTGTGGGAGGAAACCGGAGTACTTGAGTACCCGGAGAAAACTCACCTGTCCGATCTGGCGACCAATGTACCATCTCACATACTCCCCTGTCCGAGGATCGAACCCGGGTTGCATTGGAACCGAGCACGCTAACCAGTGCGCTAATCTGGACATCTACTAATCACATGCCAACTAGAGTATAGCATATCTGATTACACACATTACATCGAAGTCATGTTACCGAGTGGCATTTTATATATTAACTACTGTTCATCCATCAGACTGCCTGACATTTATTTGGAACGAAGCATGCCGTATTGAACTATTTATTATCTTCCTTGACGTTTCAGAAATTAACAATTACTCTCATTTTCTATATTTCGTGGTAGCTGATTTGGCATACTAATATTGTTTTCGTATTACTTGAGAGCTAGTTAGTAGTGATATATTATATTGAATACATATGAATAATAATTTGATATTTGTAAACATATATGCATTCGACCATAATATTTACCTGGATAGGTACAAAGTACTGTGCTTTCAAAGTAAAGTAATAACGGTTGTAAACAAACATTCGATACACTATTGCATTATAGGTAAGTCAGGTTGTTCGTAGTATTAAACAATAAATCACAGTGCCTGTAAGCTAACGTATTTTGCCTTACCTATACAGTAGTGTAATATTCCAATGGTAGTATTACTTTACTTTGAAAGCACAGTAAGTTTATACGCACCCTTTTGTATGCTATATATACGATTAAAGGTCTAGATAACTTGACATGATAAACGACCCACCTAAAATATCGTATGTGGATTAGTCTAATATTTTCTCGTGATTTTCTTTATCTTCCCAGGACAGTAAATGGAGTTGATATTTAGTAGGGAGCAATAACACGTTGTGAATGTCAACTGAAAGGTTGTTTTGTTGCGTGTCATTAACACTACACACAGCTTCCCGCTAGTAGCCGTACAACTGCAGAAGTAATATCCACCTAGCAGTTAAACAATGATCGCATCGATTGTTCCAATGTTCCAAAGCATTTGTCGGACAATCCGAGCTAGGTGGTGTGTAATACAGCTATAAAAATAAAATGCATAACAGTTATTGTTCGAACATTATTATTATATTCAGAATACATGCAGTGGTGCGTTAGTGATCGCTGCATCTATGTGTATATAACTTTATATACGATCAATGAATTGCTTTACACGTTTCCCCTACAGGAAAGTAAATGCATTCACTGTGTGGAACATATATACTAGTGGACATAGAAAACGCACACCTACATTATATACTAGAGGACATAGGAAACGCACACCTACATTATATGATTAGTATTACATGAAAACGAAATACGAAGGATTCCTTCAAAGATATATCACATATTTATTACAAAACACAAACTGAACAACTAAGAATATTCCAAAATGTTTAAAACTATGTATTTATCTAGTTATTGTTTTTCATATAAAAACACTTATCCGAAGTGTGCGTTTTCTATGTCCTCTAGTCTATGTCCTCTAGCCTTCACACTAAATGTAACTAACACACCAAACTAATAGAAGACAATATGGCTAACGTTCATGTTACTTATACTCGTGGATAATGTATGTATGAGCTACCTAGTTGACATTTCCAATTTGATTAATACATGTTCTTAGAACTATCTATTGTGATATGACAAGGTATCGAGCCTGGCATTAATACTTTGTCCATTAACCCGTAAACTGCTGAACAATTGGAAGGCATGTGCAAACAACATAGATCCAGATCAGCAATCGATGTTTTAGTTCCAATATATCGTGATATATATATCATGTATTAATAATGTTGTAAATGAGATAATACCGATATTATACGAAATGTTGCTGACCCATTGTTTAAAACCATATAATAGCAGTTTTAGGCCTCGTTTTACAGATACATCTATTGTTAATGATGTCGAGTGGTTTGACAGAGAGTGTGTTGATGCCAAGAAATTGTATTTAGACGCATTACGATTATTTAACAATTGTGAAACAGATGCTAGTAGGATACACTGTTGCAAATGTAAGCACGACTACAAAAGTAGTGTACACAAGAAAAAGATATTGTATGAATTGAAGAAGTTAGCTGATATTGAAAAGCTAAAATCTTCTAAACCGAAAGGATTTTGGAAATATTTTAGGAAAAATAATCGACAACTTCGCCGTATCTTCCTGTAATCTTTTGGATTTATAAGTAATACTTTGCATCAACTCTTACTAATTCTAGTTTTACGCTTTCGGCCACAACCACCCTTCTATTGTGGCACCCGGTGTAGACCACTTACATTGGTGGATTTTATGCCAGGCTTTGTGCATATTAAACATTGTTCCAAACACTTTTTGTTTATCATTTCATCATGTTCTAAAAATAAACCACCCGTCTCCATTATGGAGTCAAGACATATTCAATCATAGTCAATTGTTAGAGGTCCGCCTCCGTGGTTGAGTGGTTAAGGTCGCTGACATGTATACCACTGTAACCTATCATCACTGATGTTCAGGGATTCGAGCCCCGCTCAGGCTGTGTCTCATTTATATGAAAATGTTGACAGTTTCTTACGGAGGTTGGTGCACCCAAGTACTAGTTAACCGCTGGAGCCTGTCCAGGAAAGGTGTTGTTAGGTAAACTGCCCGCCGGCTATATAGCCCAAAATGGTGCTGATGCAGTCGTAAAACCCGAAATATAACATACCATAACAATTGTTAGAGTTATCTTACCATATGTGTTGATGTCTAGAATGCCTAGCCATTCTGTGAAGCATTTATTTGGAAGTAGACCCATAAAGTGGATAATACATAAATGAACTTGGAGACAGATGTGACGCTGGAGGAAGTATACAAACTGAGTACGCCATCATGTTGAGAGTATGTATGACCTGTTATGTCTGTGTATATATATAGTTTCTAATAATGTAATTAAAATAGAGCCAGTATACTAAGAGTCTACGTTTAATAACAAATTAAACTAGATTCCCGGGCTTATTTCAATGCTTACAAACAATACTGAGTTGAAAATAGAACCATTCTACACGAAACAAGTGCGATTAGTTGTTATATATATTGCATACACGTAAATAGGCGGAGGTGAATCCGATGTAGATTCGAATGTAGTCCTAGTAATCAAATATATAAGCACATGTTTTCTTTTAGGTAAAACCAGGGATCGCAGGTTCGATCCCCCGTCTGACTCTAATAAAATTAACAGTCTTTCAGATGGGACTTTAAACCGAGGTCTCGTGTCGGTGCTTTACACCATGCACGTAAAAGAACCAGAGGAGACTCTGTAATGGGTCTCTGTCTGTAGCATTGCACTATCTCCCAAAATCTAAAATTACTAATCTCTTCAGGAGGCGTCGCTCATATGGGCAACCGGTAGCGACGATAAATAAACGTAAAACAAACACTAGGTAAAACATGTATTTGCATCACAAGCAGTAGATATGTTTTGTGTTTTAGGCAGATATTGATTTGAATAGACTCAATGATAGTTGATGTGTAGATTCGATATATAAATCATGAAATTGCAATCTGAAGGCGAGGCATACTGTTAAATGTGGCGGAAGAATACTGTATGTATTATAGGTAAACGGTGTCACTGTATGTCTATTATTTTGTATTTGTTTTTGCTGTTTATCAGTTTGATATGAATACCTCTACACAATGAGTATGGTATCACAAGAAGAGAATGTGGAAGTCGCGATAGCGCAGTGGTATCGCGTTCGCTTCATGTGCGAACGGCCCCGCGTCCGAGCCCCACTGTAGCCGTTACGAGTGTGCCCTTAGGCAAGGCATTTAAATCCCACACTGCCTCTTCCATCTCCCTCGCGGTGGTGGATTCCACCAGGAATGAGGTCTCGATATTGATTAATATAAATTGTAAGAACCTTGTTTCGCAATCGAGTTTAAAATTAATGTGTATACACTAAGAAGAAGAGAAAGATTGGTTATATATATATATACATAATAGGGAAATACTGTATATTTTTATTTTGTGCTATGTATTTAATACGCAATTTATTTGCCACAATGGATCCTAACACATACTATGTATGGTGTGTTGATTGGTTTTGTGTAGCAATTTCCTTATCTGTTTGAAACGGGTTGACACCCTTGAAATATATATATACCTTGTTTCGCAGTCACTTGGAAGACAGATCTTCTCCAGCTACGTGATATAGAGACATATATTGGCTCAGTGGTTTGTTCTGGTGTTCATACAATATTACTCGAGTATCATTTATATACAATTTGATATTACAGAAATGCTAAATGATCGCCATGCATTTGTTGCATTGGGAACAATACACATTATATATTTATGCCAACTTCTGAGAACAAAACATTTAGCTGATGCTAACTTTCTTCAAATGAAAGGAGAGTTTCCCTGTTGCAGTTGTAACATACTGGATGTGTAAGGTTCGATACATGCCACATGATACTCTGTGCTGTAGGTGCTTTAAAAAGTTTAAACGTTATTTATTCTACAACGATTGCGAAACAAACTTCATCAACTTATATTAATCACTTTCGTTTGCTGGATGATATGAACACGTATTTGTGGTCATTCGTGTGGGAGGACACCAGAGTACATGGGAGGACACCAGAGTACATGGGAGGACACCAGAGTACATGGGAGGACACCAGAGTACATGGGAGGACACCAGCGTACATGGGAGGACACCAGAGTACATGGGAGGACACCAGAGTACATGGGAGGACACCAGAGTACATGGGAGGACACCAGAGTACATGGGAGGACACCAGAGTACATGGGCGGACACCAGAGTACATGGGAGGACACCAGAGTACATGGGAGGACACCAGAGTACATGGGAGGACACCAGAGTACATAGGAGGACACCAGAGTACATGGGAGGACACCAGCGTACATGGGAGGACACCAGAGTACATGGGAGGACACCAGAGTACATGGGAGGACACCAGAGTACATGGGAGGACACCAGAGTACATGGGAGGACACCCACAGGCACCAGACACAATTTTTTTTTTAATTTTTGGCCTATGGTCATATAGTAAGTAATATATAATAAAGGCAACCAACGAAATTGAAACATGCATGCAGAAACATCGACGAGAAACTAGGTAAAAACGACCAGATCACTGATTTGCCCTCGTGGTCCCGACTGGAAGACCTTTTTCTATCAACAAATACTTTTTATTTCATCGAGATCGATCAAATAACACCTGAACGGCGCATTGTTTCATCGGGAACAGCAGGAAACGAAAAGTTGTCGTTTTGGCTGGGCGATCGGTTTTTGGCAACATACGATGTGAATGAATGCTTTTTTCTCATTGGTCAAAAATGAAACATGTAAATACATATATAAACAGCAGCCAATGAAATGCCGCTGTATATTCCAAAATGGAACAATTATTGAATTTTACTTTTGTTTTGTATTTGATTCCTGTATTGCTGTTGGATCTGCACGCCGAGGCTGCACACAACATGATTCGCGAGAGAAAGATTCCATTTAACGAAGTATGAGTGATTTTTAGATGTTATGAGTATTACACTGGGTAAAACGTCGAGAAAACATTCCGCCAAATCAAAAACCGAACACCCAGCCAAAACGACAACATTTCATACCCTGCTGTTCACGATGAAACAATGCGCCGTTCTGGTGTTATTTGACCGATCTCCATGAAATAAAAAGTATTTGTTGATAGAATAAGGTCTTCCGGTCGGGACCACGAGGGCAAATCAGTGATCTGGTCGTTTTTACCTAGTTTCTCGTCGATGTTTCTGCATGCATGTTTCAATTTCGTTGGTTGCCTTTATTATATATTACTTACTATATGACCATAGGCCAAAACTAAATTTTTTTTTTGTGTCTGGTGCCTGTGAGGACACCAGAGTACATGGAGAATACCCACCTGTTCGATCTGGCGACGAACTTACCATCTCACATACTTCACGATGCGAGGATCGAACCCGGTATCGGTGCTTTGCAATGTGCATATACGAGAACAAGAGCAGGGTATACTAGTAGTACTGTTCTGTAGCATTTCAATATCCCCACCATTTAAGCAAAATGACATAACACTTTATTTATTTTACAACGATTGCGAAACAAGTTTTGACAACTTATATTAATCACTCTCGTTGGCGCGGACGAAAGCGTATATGTGGTCATTCGTGTGGGAGGAAACCGGAGTACCCGGAGAAAACCCATCTGTCCGATCTGGCGACGACCGTACCATCTCGCATACTTCCCGGTCCGAGGATCGAACCCGGATTGCATTGGTGAGAAGCGAGTGCGCTAACCACTGCGTTAATCGGACAGCAAAACTGACTATTCAGAGGCGTAGTTCAGGTGGGCAACCGGTGGCCACGGGGATGAAATGCTAAACGCACGTCTTCAGGTGAATGCGATCGATTTCATCATTGGACTAAAACAATTATTAGCAAACAAACAAAACGGTTTAAGGAAATTGAATATAATTATGTAAATGTCAATCAAGCTTGTATGAAGAAGAAACTATTTTATTAAGACACAAACTTGGCCTTCTACCAAATTAGCCGAATTCAATGGCTCCTTACATAACGAAGGTGGTTAAGGAATCCCTCAAAATAAATGAATCTTAAGTTGACAATTATTAACCGCCTCCATGGTCGAGTGGATAAGGTCGCTTACCACTGTAACTTATCATATCTGATGGTCACGGGTTCGAGCCCCGCTCAGACCGTGTCTCATTTATATGAAAAAGTTGGCAGTTTCTTACGGAGGTTGGTGGACCAAGTACTGGTTAACCGCTGGAGCCTGCCCAGGAGTGGTGTTGTTAGGTAAACTGCCCGTCGCTCAAATGGGAAACCGGTAGCGACGTTAAATAAACTTAAATAAAAAAAAAAGTATTCACCTCTCAGACCACGTGCCAACATTGAAGGTAATTTCAAATAAATTATCATTAGGGACCATCTATAAGAATGTGCCATATTTAGACCACGGGCCACCATTGAAGAACTCATGGTGTATGTGGTTATCATGACAGCTACAAGGAAACACACATTACGAAGTACAGTTCTCCTCTGAAATGAATCGCCAGAAATCAAATTTCTCAAATATTACAAAAAATAAACACATTCTATAAAATCTAATCTTGTAGCACAATCAGAAGACATGTTTGCATACATCATTTTCCAACAGATATAACATTGTTTTATTCTATCCTTTCAAATAAAATATAGACATTTATCTGTGGCTGGAATCACTCAACTAACATCTGTTATGTTGCTGTCTAGGCTTATCATGCACAGACATTACAAATTAAAATAACTTGGCCACTTGTGGACTAAATCCATCATCTACACGTGACATCCTGTGGCCAATTAAAGGATGTCGAATTAGTGCACAGTGGTTATCGCGCTTGCTTCTCACCAATGTAACCCGGGTTCGATCCTCGGACCAGGAAGTATGTGAGATGGTACGGTGGTCGTCAGATCGGACAGGTGGGTTTTCTCCTGGTACTCTGGTTTCCTCCCACACGAGTGACCACATATACGCATTCAACCGCTCCAACGAGAGTGATTAATATAAGTTGTTAAAACTTGCTTGGAAATCGTTGTAAAATAAATAAAAGTTTAATTAAAGGATGGTAGCGACATCAATTTTTTCAAAGCCTGACATAAAAAGATCTGTTCGCTTAAAGCAGAATTACATTGTATGAAATAAAAGATATTTGAAAAATTCAATGTTTACGTATGTGTAGCAATGCTGCTAGACATTCTAACATTATACTTTGTATGCTTATGTTGTTTACATTCGGAATGCATCGTCTCCATTTGTCCCATGTTGTCTTTTTTAATTAAATTACTTGATATGTTGATTCATACCTCTGTTAGCTAAGTCTTTTAGGGACATTTCTACATCCCCGCGAGGGGTTCAACATTCGAGGAAGATAGATAGTCTTTCATGTTCAAAATATATACGTTTTTTTCTACATCCTCTGTTGTTTCACGCATGCGCACGGTGTGTGTTTACATTGTGTGTGTTGATAAACAAATTCGCGTATACGACGGTTTAAATTTATTGGAATTTTATCGTTTTGAGCGACTATTTCGATTTTTGTAAACACACACACATAAATATTTATATTTTACCCAAAACATCCTTTATTATGATGTAATGCTGCTTTAAGCAATTGTTCGAATTACATTTCGCTGGTAAATATGGAAGGCTAACATTGCCACTAGCGACAAGCGCCACTACTAATGGTATTGCTATCAGTGTTGGTGAAATATAATTCAATCACACGAGGAAACAATTATATATCTCTGCTATATAGCCTTGTCATAACAATACTACGATACCATACCCTACTGGCGAAACCCTAACCATCGCAACTGTTACACATTGATTACAATCGTCCAACAACATAACTAAATTATATTGATGCATACATTATGCGCATATTGCAACCTAATAGAACAGATTTCCTTGCATAGCGACTTTATTAAGTTTATCGGAAAATCCGTTGTCTATCAAAGCGCCGGCCGATTCTTCTAGGTATCAACGCTCTTTTCTTCTCGGCCAATCAAAATCCGATACACGTCGCAATGGTCAAATGCTACACAACCAAAGCTGATGTGATTATTTCCATACATGCTGTCGTACAACGAGCTTCGTGCGGGTTATTCAATGCTAGTATTTGATAGCTTGGCTTAGACAGCGCTTTATATTAATGAAAGAACAGTTTCGTCAAGCGATGGGGAATAACTGATATACTAATAGTTGTAATATATACGACGAAAAGGAAGATGCTACTTTGTAGTAAATGGATGTGCATTAGTCAGTTTTACATTTGTACAGAAGGTAGTGACATAGCAGAATGAGTATCTTTGCAAGTTTTCGAAAGGTTTGTAGATTAGTACTGTAACTGCTGCTGAAAAATTGGCAAACTGACTTAATCGCTACTACTACGCGCTATATCGGCATCGTGCAATACAAAGGAGTCAAATGGTTCCGTTGTGGTCAGAATTAGCAAGTTGAACAAAAATTGTTTAAAGACGGATTATCTCACTTGTTTAATATTTAATACAATTAATAGAATTATGTTCATTTTACTGCATTTAATTTAATATTGCAATCGTACAATCTGAACTGAACTACACTAAAGCAACGCACACGCTCAGTGAAAACAAATTCGCACACATTCACCTAACTTGAATTGTAGTTGAAATTCAGATTTGTAGGCGCAGGAAGTTGGTTTGGTAAGGATTTCGCTTGAAGAAAGGAGCGAAGCTTATATTCAGCAACAAGTGTGGTCACCAAGGTTACGTTCGAATGTAAGTAACGTACTTGAAATTTGTTTTGTTTTCAAATATGACAATAACGATGTACACGTATTCAGTTTTGTTTTTGAATCAATAGTAGAACATACAGAAGACTATATGACAACCGTCATACTAATTGTATATTATTACTACAACTATATATTGTATTGCTCTCAATTAGAGAACAGGATATCTCGACGAAATGGACTATTCAATGAACACTCTTGTCTAGGCACTGACAAATAATTTGCAATGATTGCTGAATTAATGAGTATAATCAAACGATATCTTCGAGGGGATATATGCAGTTTGACTTAAGTCCGTATAAATATAGAAGTCAATTAATATCATCTGGTTCCAATCATTTGAAATTCAGATCACAGGTTACCCTGAATCAATACAGACGGATTAGTGTTGTAGTTTCTACTACGGTGTCGGTAAAGTATAACCACCGACATATGTGTGTACAGTGTACATAATGATTAGTGTTGTAGTTTCTACTAAGGTGTCGGTAAAGTATAGCCACCGACATATGTGTGTACATTGTACATAATGATTAGTGTTGTAGTTTCTACTACGGTGTCGGTAAAGTATAACCATCGACATATGTGTGTACAGTGTACATAATGATTAGTGTTGTAGTTTCTACTACGGTGTCGGTAAAGTATAACCACCGACATATGTGTGTACAGTGTACATAATGATTAGTGTTGTAGTTTCTACTACGGTGTCGGTAAAGTATAACCACCGACATATGTGTGTACAGTGTACATAATGATTAGGGTTGTAGTTTCTACTACGGTGTCGGTAAAGTATAACCACCGACATATGTGTGTACAGTGTACATAATGATTAGGGTTGTAGTTTCTACTACGGTGTTGGTAAAGTATAACTACCGACATATGTGTGTACAGTGTACATAATGATTAGTGTTGTAGTTTCTACTACGGTGTCGGTAAAGCATAACCACCGACATATGTGTGTACAGTGTACATAATGATCAGGGTTGTAGTTTCTACTACGGTGTTGGTAAAGTATAACTACCGACATATGTGTGTACAGTGTACATAATGATTAGGGTTGTAGTTTCTACTACGGTGTCGGTAAAGTATAACCACCGACATATGTGTGTACATTGTACATAATGATTAGGGTTGTAGTTTCTACTACGGTGTCGGTAAAGTATAACCACCGACATATGTATGTACAGTGTACATAATGATTAGGGTTGTAGTTTCTACTACGGTGTCGGTAAAGTATAACCACCGACATATGTATGTACAGTGTACATACTGATTAGTGTTGTAGTTTCTACCACGGTGCCGGTACAGTATAACTACCGACATGTGTGTGTACAGTGCTTGAATACGTATCGTCTAATGTTGAACTGACATTTGCAGTAATTAATGGAACTGTATAGATGATGGCATCGAGAAAATACATATTTAGCTCACTGTGTGTGTCACACAGTTTGTTCGGTGGAGAGTGCCATAGATGTAACAGGAGCTTCTGATGTAGGGATTGATCCAACCACTGGACCGGCTACTTGATATGATACACATTCTGGAGATAAAAAAACCCACTCCCTTTTTGAAGCATTAGATAGTAATCTTGCACATTACATTTGTCATGAGTTTGAAAGGTCTGCTATGTTAATTGTGCTATATGTAGGACATAGTTGAATTTATAGTTTTTTATTTAATAATATTTGTTTTATTTAATAATATTTTATTACAACTTTCATACTGACTATAATGAAGTTCACAGTTATACTAGAGGACATAGAAAACGCACACCTACATTATATGATTAGTATTACATATAAACGAAATTCGAAGGATTCCATCAAAGATATGTCGCATCTTTATTACAAAACACAAACTGAACAACTTAAAATATTCCAAAATGATTAAAACTATATATTTATATAGTTATTGTTTTTCATGTAAAACACACTTATTCGAATTGTGCGTTTTCTATGTTCTCTACTATAGTAGAGTTGTAGTAGTAGTAGATGGGTGTGCATTTTCTATGGCCTCTTGTATACATATCACAATAACATTACTCTCAAAGTGCAAAAGGATTGGGCTACACGTTTTCAAAACATTAGCAACAACCCTTTCCAAAACAACTATATTAATTACAGTTTCAGTTCAATGCATACTGATGTCCATTAAGTACTGTGAGTTTAGACAAACTGCATATGTTATCTGGTCTGAACATGCACATACACAAAAATAAGAATACTATACAATATATACAATGCAAATTTCGATTATATAGACAAGAAGGACGTCAGCTGTGACATAATTATGTCCGTTGTATGGTTGATATATTGCAATAGTTGGTTTTCTCCGCGTGTTGTGTGTGTTTTACGTTTATTTATCGTCGCTACCTTTTGCCTATTTGAGCGACACCTGCTGAAGTGATTAGTAATTTAAGAATATTTAGGATAGTACAATAGTACAATGATACAGAAAGACACCCATTCTAGAATCGCCGTTCTGCTACGTACGTGGTGTTACGCATCGACGCAAGACCTCGCAGTCTAACATGTTAGCCATTGGACTATATACAGACACGTCTATTGTCGCATGCCTCTGTCTGTCTGTCTGTCTGTCTGTCAGTCTGTCTGTCTGTCTGTTTGTCTGTCTGTCTGTCTGTCTGTCTGTCTGTCTGTCTGTCTGTCTGTCTGTCTGTCTGTCTGTCTGTCTGTCTGTCTGTCTGTCTGTCTGTCTGTCTGTCTGTCTGTCTGTCTGTCTGTCTGTCTGTCTGTCTGTCTGTCTGTCTGTCTGTCCTGTCTGTCTGTCTGTCTGTCTGTCTGTCTGTCTGTCTGTCTGTCTGTCTGTCTGTCTGTCTGTCTGTCTGTCTGTCTGTCTGTCTGTCTGTCTGTCTGTCTGTCTGTCTGTCTGTCTGTCTGTAAAATACAATCACTTATATAAATGTGCAGTTCAGTTCGGGTATCTGTAGCATGATATACGACTATTGTATCATCGCTTAATGTCAAGGTTTGCGAGATTTTACTTAAAATGAAAACCAACTTATTTTCAATTTCAAGTATATCCTAGTTTAGCATATCATCAAATAAAGTTTAAATTTCTTTTATTTTACAACGATTGCGAAGCAAGTTTTATCAACTTATATTAACCACTCTCGTTGTCTCGGATGAAAGCGTAAATGTGGTCATTCGTGTGAGAGGAAACCGGAGTACCCGAAGAAATCCCAGCTGTCCGATCTGGCGATCATCGTACCATCTCACATACTTCCCCGTCCGAGGATCGAACCCTGTTGCATTGGTAAGAAGCGAGCGCGGTAACCACTGCGCTAATCGGACAGCATACAATTATTTATGAAGCAATCAACGAGTGTCAGTTCATCTAAACGAAAATTAATAGTGACATAATGTCAATATATATTCGTCACCATTTCAAATCATCGGTGGTAGACGGTTATGTAGCCTAGTGGTTAACACGCTGGACTGGTAATCCAGGGGTCACAGGTTCGATCCCCCGTCTGACCCTAATACAATTAACAGTATTTCAGATGGGACTTTCAACCGAGGTCTCGTGTTGGCTCTGTACACAGTTCATGTAAAAGAACTAGAGGAGACTCTGGAATGGGTCTCTGTCTGTATCATTGCACTATCCTCCTACATTCTTAAAATGACTAATCTCTGCAGGAGGCGTTTGATCGTATGGGCAACCGGTAGCGACGATAAATCAACGTAAACACACACACCTCTCCACACCAAGGCACGTAACTACACTCAGGATAAGTGAAATTTAAGGCAACGCCCACTGGATTAGCCTATTAGCATTATCTTCCTTTAAGAACATATACATAAGTCGACATGGATTATTTAGATACTAAACATATAGGGAAAATAAGCACATAAATAAACAATTCACTCAGTAATACATGTATAATACTGTTTTACATAACTATGCATTTACAATCTTCTTACAAACACTGGGTGATATAATAACTTGAGACTCGAAGACAGAACATGTATTGTGATGTATACTAGAGGTCATAGAAAACGCACACTTCGGACATGAACAACAACAACTATATAAATACATAGTTGTAAACATGTTGGATTATTTTTAGTTGTTCAGTCTGTGTTTTGTAATAAAGATGTCATATAACTTTGATGGAATCCTTCGTATTTCGTTTTCATGTAATAATAATCATATAAAAAGTGTGCGTTTTCTATGTCCTCTAGTATAGTTGGAACATAGAAACATGTGTCGTTAGAATGTTGTATGAACACTGATCTACTAGTGTAATACGTTTGGACCATGTACCGGCATCTGTGGTACTCAAATTTATTGCTATAGGAACAATTAAATATTTGAATTTCTAATATGGTACAATATCTGCCATACCAATTTGCATACATGCCAATATCTGCCATACAAATTTGCATACATGCCAAGATCTGCCATACAAATTTGCATACATGCCAATATCTGCCATACAAATTTGCATACATGCCAAGATCTGCCATACAATTTTGCATACATGCCAAGATGTGCCATACAATTATGCATACATGCCAAGATCTGCCATACAATTGTGCATACATGCCAAGATCTGCCATACAATTATGCGTACATGCCAAGATCTGCCATACAATTTTGCATCCATGCCAAGATCTGCATACAATTTTGCATACATGCCAATATCTGCCATACAATTTTGCATACATGCCAAGATCTGCCATACAATTGTGCATACATGCCAAGATCTGCCATACAATTGTGCATACATGCCAAGATCTGCATACAATTTTGCATACATGCCAAGATCTGCATACAATTTTGCATACAAGTTGCGTATATAATGGTGATGCTACAAGTTGCGTATATAATGGTGATGCTACAAGTTACGTATATAATGGTGATGCTACACGTTGCGTATATAATGGTGATGCTACACGTTGCGTATATAATGGTGATGCTACAAGTTGCATATATAATGGTGATGCTACACGTTGCGTATATAATGGTGATGCTACAAGTTACGTATATAATGGTGATGCTACAAGTTGCGTATATAATGGTGATGCTACAAGTTGCGTATATAATGGTGATGCTACAAGTTGCGTATATAATGGTGATGCTACAAGTTGCGTATATAATGTGTGTGTTGCGTATATAATGGTGATGCTACAAGTTGCGTATATAATGGTGATGCTACACGTTGCGTATATAATGGTTATGCTACAAGTTGCGTATGTAATGGTGATGCTACAAGTTGCGTATATAATGGTGATGCTACAAGTTGCGTATATAATAGTGATGCTACAAGTTACATATATAATGGTGATGCTACAAGTTGCGTATATAATGGTGATGCTACAAGTTGCGTATATAATGGTGATGCTACAAGTTGCGTATATAATGGTGATGCTACAAGTTGCGTATATAATGGTGATGCTACAAGTTACGTATATAATGGTGATGCTACAAGTTACGTATATAATGGTGATGCATTCACTACTCATTCATGTCTGTTTTGTTTCTTTGTTGTCGCACTATCAGCTTATGTCACATATCACCACTCCCGGTGCATGTTCGAGCTGTATGTCTGGCACTGAGTGGCACCTGGGTAGAACCACAGACCGTCCACACTCCATCTGGATATCCTTCTATCAAGAGGTAATTCCAGGCCCTCCATTCATGTTATTGTTTAATGTTTTCTAAAAAGCAACTGTACCCATATCATAAATGACGTCACGGTGGGGGGAACTTAAGAACAAAATAAGCAGTTCTTATATTGCATAATAGCGCTATTTTCCCCAATCAGTGTTTTTCATTTTCATTTTTATATTCAATTTAATTAAACCATAACAGCTCGATTAGCAACTATTCATCAGCTTTACCATGCACATATTATGTATACATTGTCATGTCTGTAATATTATAATGATGCAACATATAGTCTATTATATATAACTATTTAAAGAGTGGTGCTCTAACTGTGCTTAACTCTTTCATCACCAATGCCGCATAAATGCGCCGTCGCAAAAAGCCGAGAACCAGATCAGACAGAACAGAGCATGTCGTCTAAGCTGTCGTCTGGATCTGAAGCACCTGTCTGAATGGCAATACAATATATCCTGGTCAGACGCGGCGATACGCCGCGGCTAGTCTGGATCGATGTTGTTTTGCACATTAATTTTAACTTATTTCGGCGCTGAAAGAGTTAATAATATTAGTATTGTCTTACTGGCATGTAGATGGTAGATACTTAAACAATAATATATAATTAACTATTCTAAATAGAGCATATATTAGACTTTACAACGTATCTTCAATGTATGTCAACTCTTCATAATTGAAGGTAAACTGTTTGTGAATTGCATTAGCCAATGTGCCATCGAGCAAAGGAAATACATTTGTTTATATTACAATGGTTAGCGTGGAGCTGGACCTGTCAACAACGTGAACATTGCATTTCCCATCAGTTTATACATATTTCAAACATTTAATAGAAGCTGGCAACAGACATTTCAGATACGTTAATTAGGTTGGGATATTCCTGATTTCGTTTTTTCTTGGCGGTAGATGATAAATGTCAGCACAATAAACGTCGTATTACGAGGCCTTGATTGAGTACAGACGTCTAGCAGTCTAAATATGTGATAAATAGCTGTTTGGACGCAAGATATCCGCACAGGAATCTACGCATTTATACTGTTTATGGTGACAGAGTTTCCTGGAAGGACACCATCAATTTATATTGTTTAGGGAAACAGGATTTACTCAACGGAAGCCTTTGCAGTAATTCATTGATCATGTCCGTATATAACTAGCTGTACACACTACCACCGGAACGGACGTCTAGAGGTAGTGACGCTCATATACTTACAACCAGAATGGACATCTAGCGGTAGTGACGCTCATATACTTACAACCAGAATGGACATCTAGCGGTAGTGACGCTCATATACTTACAACCAGAATGGACATCTAGCGGTAGTGACGCTCATATACTTACAACCAGAATGTACATCTAGCGGTAGCGATGCTCATATACTCATATACTTACAACCGGAACGGACGTCTAGCGGTAGTGACGCTCATATAATCATATACTTACAACCGGAACTGACGTCTAGCGGTAGTGAGGCTCAAATACTTACAACCGGAACTGACGTCTAGCGGTAGTGACGTTCAGATACATACAACCGGAACGGACGTCTAGTGGTAGTGACGCTCATATATGTACAACCGGAATGGATGTCTAGCGGTAGTGACGCTCAGATACATACAACCGGAACGGACGTCTAGCGGTAGTGAAACTCAGATACGTACAACCGGAACGGACGTCTAGCGGTAGTGAGGCTCAAATACCTACAACCGGAACGGACGTCTAGCGGTAGTGAGGCTCAGATACGTACAACCGGAACGGACGTCTAGCGGTAGTGAGGCTCAGATACGTACAACCGGAACGGACGTCTAGCGGTAGTGACGCTCAAATACCTACTACCGGAACGGACGTCTAGCGGTAGTGAGGCTCAGATATGTACAACCGGAACGGACGTCTAGCGGTAGTGAGGCTCAAATACCTACAACCGGAACGGACGTCTAGCGGTAGTGAGGCTCAGATACGTACAACCGGAACGGACGTCTAGCGGTAGTGACGCTCAGATACATACAACCGGAACTGACGTCTAGTGGTAGTGACGCTCAGATACTTACAACAGGAACGGACGTCTAGTGGTAGTGACGCTCACATACGTACAACCGGAACTGACGTCTAGCGGTAGTGACGTTCAGATTCGTACAACCGGAACGGACGTCTAGCGGTAGTGACTCTCAGATACATACAACCGGAACGGACGTCTAGTGGTAGTGACGCTCATATATGTACAACCGGAACGGACGTCTAGCGGTAGTGAATCTCAGAAATTTACAACCAGAACGTCTATCTCATTACAAGTATTAATATTTTAATGGGATTAAATCATGCTGGTAGTAGAGTTTGCAAAATACAATCTTAACATTTTAGTTTCTTTCAAATGATTATTAGTTTTTCAATGCCAGCAAAATAGACAATAAAAACGAACATGTAATGGCCTTAATTGACAATATGAAAAGTGCATGACGTCATCACATCAATCTGGATAACTGGTACACCGTGCATGTAACATGTGGACAGTTAGTATTGGCTGTGTCAACTGGTATAAATGATTCGTTTGAATGAAGTCACTACTGTGTATGTATCAGGCAGGGTGCTTTATTGTTCACCCAGTCCGCCTCCTTGGTTAAGGTTGCTGATTTGTATACCACTGTAACCTACCATCACTGATGGTCACGGGTTCGAGCCCCGCTCATGCAGTGTCTCATTTATATGAAAAAGTTGGCAGTGTCTTACGGAGGTTGGTGCACCAAGTACTAGTTAACCGCTGTATCCTGTCCAGTAAAGGTGTTGTTAGGTAAACGCCCCGTCGCTCAAATGGCGAATCGGTAGCGACGTTAAATAAACATAAATAAATAAAATTCCCCATTTAGAAACAATATTATTTCTAGTGACAGTTCATGCTAATTAATTTATTTATATGATAATTAATTCGGTATGACCATAGTTGGTTACCATAGACAACCAATAGCTATATTGAGATAATTTATTGAAGTAATGTATCGTCGGTTAATAATCTCCATCGGGGTATGTACTACATTAGGCGTAGCTGTTAAACGGTGTGGAAACCGAAGGAATCTACGCCCAATGTAGTTCATACCCGGATGTAAATTATTAAGTTGTGATTCATTACTAATATTGATGTTAAGTATTCATTTTAATGACACACAGACACATATCTCACTGCATTTACACTGTATTAGGCAAGATTAGACTTACCGTGTCACGGGCCTTGTAAATAGCCCATCAATGGAACAGCGTAACCTGTAAGTCTTTCCTTGCGAGTAGCGCTGCCTAATACTGCGAATGCGCATGCCCGTAACTTCGAGTGCGCATGTCTGTGCGCATGCATGTCAGTTGCATATGATTAGTGAGGAAATTCAAACACAAATGGACACAATCAGGGCATATACTTTCATCGAAGGAAATGTAATAGAGATATTAATATTGAATACTCTTAGCCCGCATGCATGCATTGGATGCGTCTTGTGAGTTCTGAACACGTGACGGAGGTGTGACCTCCCGAGAACAAGGAATATAATAAAGAACATTGCTGTATATAAAGCATAATTTGTTGAATCTCAAACACATGTGATGGGGGTTATACACCTTTTCTCAGATCTCAAGCTCTTTATCAGGCTTCTGTTGGTTGAGCTATGCATTGACCAATCATGTCACTTGAGCTGTAGTTTTAGATCTGAAAATAGTTTTATGACCTCTTAGCTAGGGTGATACAATAAACAGACGATATCAAGTAAAGAACGATATACTGTACATAGCCCTTACTTAAGAAGAGTAGATTACGATTTGGTTTCAAATAATTTATCTGGTATTTCCAGCTTTGTGTAAATGGTATGTGGATCCGCAATACGTAGTCTAAGAGTAACCACTGTTGTTTTTATTCAAACATGATCTGCTTCATTAATTATCTCAAACTATCAAACGCATTATGGTTGTCTAAGATGAATATGAAACAACACACTACATTCACAATTATGTTCACGATACACCAGTGGAGGTTATAACACTTTTCTCCAATCTCAAACTCAGTCTCAAGCTTCGGATTGGTGCAGCTGTGTGAAACTCACAATCAACCAATCACATTTCTAGAGTTTGAGATCTGAGCAAGGTTTTATAACCTCGGGGCCAGAACTTGCATAGTTACGAAATCCATAATATAGAAGCACTGATATTACTAGTCTACATGGATTGAACAGGATTTCTCCCCACCATGTATAGCTGCATGAATTTCAATCACCGTATCAAATACGTGCTATCAATCAGGTAGCATGGGAATACTAAATTAAATTGCATCGAATGAAGAAATGCATTATTGGTAAATTGTATATTCAATGTATATTTGCCAATTAATTTTCATTGCGAGTGAGAGCCAGTAGTAGTTATCTACGATGTTTCAGTAAATTGCGAGTGAGAGCCAGTAGTAGTTATCTACGATGTTTCAGTAAATTGCGAGTGAGAGCCAGTAGTAGTTATCTACGATGTTTCAGTAAATTGCGAGTGAGAGCCAGTAGTAGTTATCTACGATGTTTCAGTAAATTGCGAGTGAGAGCCAGTAGTAGTTATCTACGATGTTTCAGTAAATTGCGAGTGAGAGCCAGTAGTAGTTATCTACGATGTTTCAGTAAATTGCGAGTGAGAGCCAGTAGTAGTTATCTACGATGTTTCAGTAAATACGAACGACATCATTTAATACAATACGATTGAACTCTCTACAAGAGGAATGTTTCTTTTGTGCTTCCCAATGAAGAGTTTTCTCAGTGAAAGAAATCTCCATCTTACACAGCTTTGAAACAGTGCAATATGGCATTTTCTCTGCCACTGGTTGTGTTTCGTATTCCTGCGCGGTTAGATGAACTTTTGTAGTTTAGCTATGTTCTGACTATCATGAATAGTTAATTACTAAGTAATATATTATAATGAATTTATTTTCTCTGTAGTTTTAAATTGTGACAGCAAACAGAATCTAATTACACCTAGTGCAATGATGCTCCCAACAGGGCAGTTAAATGAATAAAAGTTGAAAGCAGATATTATATTAACCAAAGTCATTGGAAATCATAATAGAAAACGAAGATTTGTGTTTATTAGTGTAAGATAGGATTTTATTTCATCGAACAGACGGATATGTAGTCCCATGGTAACACGCTGGACTGGGATCCAGGGATCGCAGGTTCGATCCCCCGTCTGACCCTAATACAATTAACAGTCTTTCAGATGGGACGTTACACCGAGGTCTCATGTCGGTGCTTTACACCGTGCACGTAAAAGAACCAGAGGATACTCTGGAATGGGTCTCTATCTGTATTATTACACTATCCTCCAAATTCTAAAATGACTAATATCTTCAGGAGGCGTCGCTCATATGGGCAACCGGTAGCGACGATAAATAAATGTAAAACACACACTTATTTCATCGAGTGATCACCGAAATTTGTATTTCCTCGAGTGGCATTAAAACACAAATATCCTCTACATAATTTGTTACATAACAGAAAACAATAAACACTGTATGCACCGTAACACTACTCCCACACTTGAGTCCACTATGTGCACGGGTATGGTATGTGGCTGGACATTAATATTTAATTTTAAAGAACTACAGGCCATGCGAGAACTTGTAGATGTGAAAGGACCCTTATATGTTTACATTAGATTAGCACGTTGTATCAACGTTGTATATATATGATCTTACATGAGTGGTGATTTCAACCTTATTTTTGGAAACTAGTTTTGACATTTTGCTAAAATTCCAAAACGAGTTTCATAACATATTGTCTCAAATCATCACACGTGTAAGGTCATTTTTATCACATTACCATAGCGCGCTCGTTTTAATAAATACCATTGCTACTTTCATTTTGGCATAACGTAACCATAGAGCGCTCGCTTTGATAATATTTCTGCAGAAACTAACGTTGCTACTTTCATTCTTGCGCAAAGCGTCAGTGCAAATTGTCATGACGTCACTAAATTATCACGACGTCATTACACAAAGCAGCGTTATATATAAGTTTTAAACAGCGTTATTATTACGTCGAAACTTATTTTAAATATAGCGCTTGTTTTACCATTAACGTTATGTACCAATTCAAATATAAATATGCATACTTTAATTTTTGGCTTATATACCATAAGGAGTATTCTCTCCACCAATCACAATACTTCCAGGTGTTATTACACATGTGTACATATAAGCAATTATGAGATGACTGTATTACAGAGAATACAAGCAAAGTGTTTGTGTGTTTTACGTTTATTTATCGTCGCTAGCGGTTGCCAAAATGAGCGATGCCTCCTGAAGAGATTAGTCATTTTTGATTTTTGGAGGATATTGCAATGATACAGACATATATCCATTCCAGAGTCTCCTCTGGTTCTTGTACGTGCACGGTGTACCGACACGAAACCTCTGTGTAATGTTCCATCTGAAAGACTATTAATTTTATTAGGGTCAGACGGCGGATCGAACCTGCGATCCCTGGATTACCAGTCCATTGGACTACAGATCAGACTGTATACACACACAGTTATGTGATATATTAACTTATACCAGGGTAAAGAATTCCATATAACTGTCATTATCGTTAAGCGTAGTTACAGAAACGTAGCGAACTTACTTGTTAGTTTTAGACCACGGTTAATTTTAACCAATCTCTGTTACAGAAACGTTGGTTGATCGTCCTAAATGTGCTCTGCTCAACTAATAGAATTGTCTGACAAATCCAGTTTGTGAAAGTAATATGGTCTGTATTTTCTTTGAATTGTATTGATTTTGCTTCAAGTATAAAAGACGAAATGAAAAAATAGGGGTCATTATTGACAGACAGCAGACACTATTCGTCCAAGGTCACTTTAAACATGTAATATTAATCGTATTTCTGACTAAATTGTTCATATTGAATATTGGTCAGTACAGATTGTTCCATGCCATTCCAAAAACTAAGATTGGTTCATGCCATTCCAAAACTAACTCAATATTGCATGGTCAGCACAGCTTGGTCATGCCATTCCAAAACTAACTCAATATTGCATGGTCAGTACAGATTGGTCATGCCATTCCAAAACTAACTCAATATTGCATGGTCAGTACAGATTGGTCATGCCATTCCAAAACTAACTCAATATTGCATGGTCAGTACAGCTTGGTCATGCCATTCCAAAACTAACTCAATATTGCATGGTCAGTACAGATTGTTCCATGCCATTCCAAAACTAACTCAATATTGCATGGTCAGTACAGATTGGTCATGCCATTCCAAAAACTAACTCAATATTGCATGGTCAGTACAGCTTGGCCATGCCATTCCAAAACTAACTCAATATTGCATGGTCAGTACAGCTTGGTCATGCCATTCCAAAACTAACTCAATACTGCATGGTCAGTACAGCTTGGTCATGCCATTCCAAAACTAACTCAATATTGCATGGTCAGTACAGATTGGTAATGCCATTCCAAAACTAACTCAATATTGCATGGTCAGCACAGATTGGTTCATGCCATTCCAAAACTAACTCAATATTGCATGGTCAGCACAGATTGGTTCATGCCATTCCAAAACTAACTCAATACTGCATGGTCAGTACAGCTTGGTCATGCCATTCCAAAACTAACTCAATATTGCATGGTCAGTACAGATTGGTCATGCCATTCCAAAACTAACTCAATATTGCATGGTCAGTACAGATTTGTCATGCCATTCCAAAACTAACTCAATATTGCATGGTCAGTACAGCTTGGCCATGCCATTCCAAAATCAACTCAATATTGCATGGTCAGTACAGCTTGGTCATGCCATTCCAAAACTAACTCAATATTGCATTGCCAGTACAGCTTAGTTTAAAAATATTTTATTTTATCAATATTTACATCATGTTGTAACATTAATATACAAGAACAAATGGATTAAATCGGAAGCTAGTAGCTTATTTAGATGTTCTCCATTAAGTACAGCTTGGCCATGCCATTCCAAAATTAACTCAATATTGCATGGTCAGTACAGTTCGGTAATGCCATTCCAAAATCAACTCAATATTGCATGGTCAGTACAGTTCGGTAATGCCATTCCAAATTCAACTCAATAGTGCATGGTCAGTACAGTTCGGTAATGCCATTCCAAAATCAACTCAATAGTGCATGGTCAGTACAGAATGGCCATGCCATTCCAAAATCAACTCAATAGTGCATGGTCAGTACAGAATGGCCATGCCATTCCAAAATCAACTCAATAGTGCAATGCCACTCATTTCAGTATGGAATGTTTCCAATTCGAAGACTAAATGAATACTGTTTACAGACATTCTGCAGATGTTAGTGTGTAGGAGTGAACACTTTCAATAGTGGAGGGTGATCACACCGAATGCATGCGTGTATCGTGAGTTATGCATACGCATTGACTCCTTAGCCCTTTGCATGGTAGTTGCAGATACATTCAGTTAAATTGCAAACAGCATAGAGCCAGATCCGTCGGCATAGAACATGCCGTCTGATAAGCCTATTTGCTATTCGGTTAGTGGAGCTAAGCCACTTGGCTGACTATCAAACAACATAGATCCTGATCAGACGCGGGGCTACGCCGCGGATAATCATGTGCTACGTTGTTTGCAAATGTGATTTTATTTACTCAGCAGGCAATGAGTTAAAACATAGTCATACATAGTCTATCTGTGTAAATAGTTTACGTTCACCAAAGTATGCATCGTCATTGTATACCTAAATGCAATTGTACTAGGCTTTCCCTCGAGACGTCATATACGATTGATGATATGTTCAATATCGATCGTACACCAACAAATATTCAGAGGCAGGTTATTCCATTGATCTGTTACGTTCCTTACATGAGCAAAGTCTAGCTGGATGATAGATGCTTACTTGAATGATACACATTCCGCATCATCAGCCCAATTAACGATGCCTTATTTGATATTATTTCCTGTTACATCCATGGGCTAATTTAGAAGGAAATCGTGGACATAGCTGTTATATGTGAGTCGCATTGAATAATATAAAAGGAGGAATTAATATAAGTTTTCTGAAAACTTGTTTTCCAATCCAAACCATTCACAATTTATGTAATTCATAACATTTTTTTGTGTTATACATGTAAATTTATTGGAATAAATACTGTTTAAACCAATAATATGAAAGTCAAACCGCCATTATACGAGTATTTCACATAATTATACGGTGACTCTAAGCTTACTATGTAATAGGTTCAACGCTGCAGTCAGATTCTGAACCAATTAGTAGCACATAAAGAGATTACTATAATGATGAACTTTTTAGTTCAAATTGGAAAATAAAGTTTCTTCTTCTTCTATAATTGCATAGCATATCTCTTATTAGACATGCTAGTTTCTCATCAATGTCACTGTAGTCTGCATACTATCATGCAATGTTAATAAAATCGGTGCAGCTTAATCTGTATATACGCATCATATCTCGCCGCTCATATCGCGCTGCCCATATTGAGACAAAATGTCACACTATCGCATGCTCTCTTCTTAAAACGCCAAGTCTTACACACACACATTACATTAGTCAGTTTTCTATATCTATGATATCGAGATATTGTCACTAACACAAATCTTGAACGATTGAACTAAAAGTTCTGATTGGTTGGGAGAATAATCCTTATAATTTGTAAATTAAAACAGATGCATATTTCTATTTGAATTGGTATATAACGTTAATGGCAGCTCAAGCGACGATTTCAAATAAGCATCGACGTAATAATAACGCTGTTTAAAACACACATATATATAACGCTGCTTTGCGTAGTGACGTCATGACACTTTAGTGACGTCATGACAATATGCACTGACGCTTTGCGCACGAATGAAAGTAGCAACGTTATTTTCTGCAGAAATATTATCAAAGCGAGCGCTATATGGTTATGTTATAAAAAGATATTACACGGATATTCATACAATAGGTTGTGCAACTCGGTTGTGAATTTTGCTATTAAGCAAGGATCGCAAGGGCTCGCTTATTAGCAACATTCCAAAAACTCTTTTAATAACATAATGTATGAAATCACTACTAATGTAATATAATAATTATATTTATGTTATGTATTTATTACTCTGACATTTATAGGTTATTACGGGGCTAGTTTCATATCAGCCTAGGCATTGACTTGAGCTAACTTAATATCAGACGGAGATCGAAGTTATCACGTTACCGAGGTCGATGCATAGACTGATATGAAACTAGCCACGTAATAACGTCTTCATGAGTTTGATAGGAATTTGAACATTTAATAATCGAAATCCTGCTCTCGGTTGTCAATTTATAATGAATAAATAATCACAAATACAGAACTAGATACACGAACATGATTGCAATATTACCCCGAAACTACAAACATCTGTTATCTGTCAAATTTGACACACACAGAGGCCACGGGAAGTAAACACACTAGCCTGCGTTATTTTCTCAGGAGCTGGGTAACATGGGCACGAGCCAGAATCAAGCCAGCAAGTGTTATATATCATACTGGAAAAGAGTGTTGTGATAGGCTAACAGTCATATCTAAGTAATAAGCTCATTGCTTTATTTATAGAGGATTAACCTAATTAGTTATTAGTTTATACAAATTTATTTTAGCTTGATTGCGAAACAAGTTATTTCAACTTATATAAATCACTCTCGATACCTCATTCCTGATGGAATCCATCGCCTGGAACCAATCTGTGCTGACCATGCAATATTGAGTTAGTTTTGGAATGGCATGATTAGTTATTAACTAATCTTCCTCAGGGCCCTCTTAAATGTCTTAACACTATAGCATTAATGCACATACACAATAATTAACCAAAGTACACAGTTACGCCATGCAATATACATGTATAATGTTGTACAATGTAACTTAAACAAGTCAGGTAATGTTATCGAAATACAAAACGACATACCCATATTGAATGACAATCATTATATATATATAACCTTCTAGTGTCTATCGAACAGACGGATCTGTAATCCAGTGGTAACACGCTGGACTGGTAATCCAGGGATCGCAGGTTCGATCCCCCGTCTGACCCTAATAAAATTAACAGTCTTTCAGATGGGACGTTAAACCGAGGTCTCGTGTGCACGTAAAAGAATCAGAGGAGATTCTGGAATGGGTATCTGTCTGTATCATGCACTATCCTCCAAAATCTAAAATAACTAATCTCTTCATGAGGCGTCGCTCATATGGGCAACCGGTAGCGACGATAAATAAACGTCAAACACACACGATTAAAAAGTTGTTGTATCCATACTTTACATTTTGTCTTGAACATATTCAAAGATCTTAGCGTCTTAATTTCTAATGGCAGACAATTCCATATCTTTGGACAAGAGTTTTCTTATGCCATTGTTGATTCTACAACAGAAAGTGTATATATATTTATTATACATTTAGTATTGCTAATCATGACACATTCTCTTTTCAAATAGATACAATAAAATGCCACATGAAACATAAATATAATTATGTTGTTTGATGTTTGAGAATGTAACACTACAAAAGCAAAGACGTGTCGCCAATTTGCATATAATATTACAGCAACAAGTTGTATTAATCTAGATAAATGTAATGAAATTCTAAATTGAATATAGTGCAAACATAAATGAAGAATCTGAGCTTCCACATCTGTTATTATAGCTATACTAGAGGACATAGAAAACACAAACCTACATTATATAATTATTATTACATGAAAACGAAATACGAAGGATTCCATCAAAAAGATATCACATCTTTATTACAAAACACAAACTAAACAACTAAATATTTCCATTTCAGATATACTATGGTTTCGTCTTGCAATACAAAGCTCCGCTTAAAGCATATTAATAATTATTATACTAAATGTTGGCAGTTATAATTATAAAATTCAGTTTTTGTAAGAGATGATACGTCTGTACAACCTAATCGAAATTCCCTTTAAAGAATTTGTCATTTGAAAAAATGGATGCCATTGATTAATAGTGGTCACATCTGTGTGCCATATGCAAAGGAAGACTATTTGCATTTATATATTCAAATATTCACCAATTTTATCAGCACTGTATTTTTCTACACTTGTTTAGTAGTTGTGTATATAATGTTTATAACAATGCCACTGTAACTAAATAATTTAACGGAAACAGAAACAAATACCATTGAGATTTTTCAAATGCCACTGAACATTACAGACGGACATGTAGTCCAGTGGTAACACGCTGGACTGGTAATTCAGGGGTCGCAGCTTCGATTCCCCGTCTGACCCTAATAAAATTAACAGTCTTTCAGATGGGACGTTAAACCGAGGTCTCGTGTCGGTGCTTTACACTGTGCACGTAAAAGAACCAGAGGAGACTCTGGAATGGGTCTCTGTCTGTATCATTGCACTATCCTCCAAAAATCTAATATGACTAATCTCTTCAGGAGGCGTCGCTCATATGGGCAACCGGTAGCGACGATGAATAAACGTAAAACACACACACAAATGCCACTGTCGCAGATCGCCAGTTAGCACTAAGGGGGTGGGTTGAAATTGACAAAGAAAGAGGTCAACTCACAACTGAAGATGCTACTTCGTATAAGTTCACCTATTCCACTGCCTTTCCAATAACCAATATATACAAATATACAGCTTCATACAATACTCATTTCATAATTAAAAGTTGTTAATGCAAATTTATTTAGGTCGATTGCGAAACAAGTTCTTTCAACTTATATGAATCACTCTCCAGACCTCATTCCTGATGTAAATCCATCGCCATGAAGGAGAGAGAAGAGGCAATGTGGAATTTAAATGCCTATAAATTATGCATATTAAAAGTTGCATAATAATACAGGCATATCAATTGATATATATAATTATAATAATAACATAATATATATATACTCACACGAAAAAGAAAGTATGCATTTGGTTAGAGTTACATGTTTATATTTATATATAGGAGCAATAAATAGAGAAATTTAGTATCAAAATGTGCAAAAATGTATTTGCTACATGATGTTGTATATTTAATTGAAATTTGATAATTATCAGAACACTGTTTTACTTGTGAATATAAGTATCTAATTTTCCCTCTAACAAAGTGCACACTTTCTTTTTCGTGTGAGTATATA
The DNA here is from genome assembly GCA_014843695.1 of Archivesica marissinica. NCBI lineage: Eukaryota > Metazoa > Mollusca > Bivalvia > Venerida > Vesicomyidae > Archivesica > Archivesica marissinica. Next base: position 87,800,376 of record CM026390.1, on the reverse strand, counting down.
ATGACGACAATTACATTGACGGATTTAAGAAATACAAATATTTACAATGGTGTAGTTGAACTTAGACAATGGAAATAATGTCTTTACATCTGAACGATATTTCGCAACATATATAAATGTAATCATACAATGTAAAGGAATCATATGTAACAAGGTAAGAGTAAACACGAATAGGCATAGTTAGTTACCTGAAGGTATATATATATATATATATATATATGGATATAATTTGCACACATAAATGGCTTCCTCTTGTTAATTTGCATAAGTGACGGATGTATAACATGCATGCAGTGATTTGTTAGTATAATACCACGTGATTGATATAAAGACACGTGTCAAGACAAAAGTACGTGTCAACTAATTTAACTATTGGTTCAGTGGACATAACTAAAACAATACTGCACTGTATTACACATGCTACCTGATGTTACGATGTTAATGGTTTAAAAAAGGGAAAAAAACAAGCGAATATATGAGCTCAGTGTATTTATTAATTATAATTGTACCCTAATACATCACTATATAGTTCTAAACTATTGATTGTGATCAAATATTTCTGCTAATCTCTGTAATAATACAAAGCCATAATTAAAGAAATTATATAAATGATATTGTACAAGAACTATGAAATCACAGACGGATATATAGTCCAGTGGTAACACGCTGGACTGGTAATCCAGGGAATGCAGGCTCGATCCGCCGTCTGACCCTAATACAAAATAACAGTCTTTCAGATGGGACGTGTTGGTGCTTTACACCGTGCACATAAAAGAGGCTACTCTGGAATAGGTATTTGTCTGTATCATTGCACTATCCGCCAAACATCTAACTTGACTAATCTCTTCAGGAGGCGTCGCTCATATGGACAACTGGTAGCGACGATAAATACACGTAAAATACACAAGTTGCTTGTACTGGACTGGTAATCCAGGGATAACAGGTTCGATCCCCCGTCTGACCCTAATAACAGTAACAGTAAAACACACGTTGCTTGTATTCAGTGTAATACAGTCATAACATCATTTCTGATATGTACACACGTGTAACACTATGAAATCAGTTTACAGATTGTTGTATAGAAACATTTGCTAATCATGAGCAAAACACTTGTTGAAATAGATACAAATGTAAAAAGACAATGCTTGACACAATAATTCATGCTACACTGCTTGAACAAAAAAATCCATATTGCAAACTATTTATAAATTGAGACTAATGAAAATCAGTTGAATGTGCATAATGTGAGCAAAGCATTCAAGTCAAGACTGTATGCATGTTAAACTGACAATAGCCATGTGTAAATAAAGGTTATACAGTCAGAGAATGTTGGGCAATTGTGAACGGCACAAAGAACAGCTATATACCCAACAATAACATGCATGAATAGCTTACACATCTCAATGTTGTAAGCAATGAACTTAAAATACAATTTTTGATGCTGATAATGTTTTAGATATTAAAGCAGCATTACATCGTATGAAATAAAATATATTTGAAAAATTCAATTTTTACGTATGGGTAGCAATGCTGCTACACATTCTAACATTATACTTTGTATGCTTATGTTCATTTGGTAAACAGTGTTTGTTTGCGATAAAACAAACTCGAAACCGAAAGTAGGAATGTCCGAGTCGTTCGGTCACGCACTTGTTTACAACCGGAACGCATCGTTCGCACTTGTTTACATTCAGAATGCATCGACCCCATTTGTCCCACGTTGTCTTTTTTAATTAAATTACTTGATATGTTTATTAATACCCCTGTTAGCGTCTTTTAGGGAGATTTCTACATCCCCGTAAATGGTTCGACATTAGAGGAAGATAGATAGATAGATAGTATTTCATGTTCAAAATATATACGTTGTTTTCTACATCCTCTGTTGTTTCACGCATGTGTACTGTGCGTGTTTACATTTCGTGTGTTGATAAACAAATTCGCGTATACGACGGTTAAAATGTATTGGAATTTTATCGTTTCTGAGCGACTATTTCGATTTTTGTAAACAAACACATTAGACTTTACATTTTACCCAAAACATCCTTTATTACGATGTAATGCTGCTTTAATGAGAATGATATAATAAATATTATTTTGGATTTCGCAGTTGTACCTAAACTTATATGATTGTGTGGAAATTCAAGTCAGTTTATAAATTTAAATGTTACCAAATGCGCCCATTAAAATACTGTACACTTTATTTATTAAACAAACATTGCAAGAATGGACAACTATACGCGCGCCAATGACTTGATACACACATGTCAAGATTAATCATCTGTTGATAATATGTTTGTTCTAGATACACTTGTAGGTCTATTGGAAAATACTAGCACTGCTTTGTACCAACAATGATCTTAAAGGCGCATTTGATGCCATATGGAGAACCATACCGTGGGCAAAGCTCATTACAACCATACCGTGGGCAAAGCTCATTACAACCATACCGTGGGCAAAGCTCATTACAACCATACCGTGGGCAAAGCTCATTACAACCATACCGTGGGCAAAGCTCATTACAACCATACCGTGGGCAAAGCTCATTACAACCATACCGTGGGCAAAGCTCATTACAACCATACCGTGGGCAAAGCTCATTACAACCATACCGTGGGCAAAGCTCATTACAACCATACCGTGGGCAAAGCTCATTACAACCATACCGTGGGCAAAGCTCATTACAAATATTACCATTGGACAATTCCAAATTAAAAACTATATACGATGGTGCAAACATCAAAAATCCTGTATAATTATAACAGTTTCACTGTAGCATTGGTGTGAGAAAACGCGATAATTCTTCTCTTTCATTGTTACTATCTTTCAATGATCTACGTCGTTATGTCGTTTTAGTCTTGCAGATATTTAATTGAAAGTAGTTATATGTAATTAATGCTATTGAAAATACGTTTATGGTCGTCAAAACAGTAAATGACTTGCAATAAATATACCTTAATGACATATCATGGACGAAAACTTTAGCGGATATAATGTTCCAACTATGATCCAGTTATTAGTGGTGGAGGAAAACCCCGGGTGACCCTTCGATCAGTATTTCAGGCACGGACATGAACTCGGGTATAATTACATAGAGCCTGCAAATCAGATGGATAGCTTCCTCAAAGGAAATAATTCGACATCCCAAGTATAGAAATCTCTTTCATATAGCAACATTAGATTTTAATAAATCAGACAACTAAATTAGAATCCAATTGCATTTAATTTCAAATAATAGTTCATAATTTTCCTTCAGTAGATCAAAGTCATAAGGCTCTTTCATGTTCTGTGTTCCTATGTTCAGAGAGTTATCATTAGTGACAATTATCAAATATAAATTATGTGGTCGAGGTGCCTCATTACGACCGCTTCTTCCGCAATGTGTGTACCTCATCGTCTAAATAAATAGCTAATATATCTGCTACATCACGCAGCATATCTTTTTCAATAAACAACACACTTCATTAAATACGATACAGTGTTTCGTGAAGGAGTAGTATATTGTTTTTCCTGAGTTTGATTACATGTTGTATAATGTTGCCTAGCAATCAAGTTCAACGGTCCGTAACAGATTGAACGGGCTCTGCTCAGTCGGGGTGTCTGGAGACAGGAAGCGTATTACTATATAATCTTCTACTTTCGTTAACTGTGTTTAATTTATTGGAAATAACTATTATGGATGTATTATGATCCGGCACGTTGTGTACTGAGCAAACAAGTGTGTTCTTGAAGAATTTCGAGGCCTTGATTAGCTTTAGACTATTGATATGATGGTATATGTCCTAATCTGATAGATAATAATTTACGACATGATGCAATCTACTAAGTAAACAAATTGTATTAATATTCGTAAATGTATATATGCCAAATACACATAGTCAATATGATACATTAATTCCTTATATAAACACATCCAATAATATCACAAACTCGGCGGCCACTTTTAGTTTGACTTTCGACTTTGTTAAGTATTCTCGCTGACATTTTGTATCGCTTTCCTCAGCTATATCCTTACAACCCATTTGCTTTTTTCCCCTTGACAAAACAAATGTATCGTATACTGCAATCATATAATTACATATTAATCTCTGATTTGTTCTTAGTATTGTATGTATATATGTAATGTATTGTATGGAAAAAAAATGCAATAACATATTATTAGCAAAATAAATATCCTTACATGCGTTTATCAATAATATATTAGTGGACGCCATGATAGCGCGTTCGCTTCAGGTGCGAAATGCCCGGATTTCGATCCCCGCTGGAGCCGTTACGTTTGTGTCCTTAGGCAAGACATTTAAATACCACATTGCCTCTTCTCTCTCCCTCGTGGCGATGGATTCCATGGATTTGTATAAATTAATAATATCTTATTTTATCTGATTAATTTGGTCATATATTAGTGCATTCAAATAGAAAGAGAGGCATACAGACAGACAATTCGGTTTATTATAGTGTAATATATCAGTCTGTACATCTATGTCATAGTACAAAAGGGCATAGACCATATCATTATCCGGCCTGTAAGTGTGTTTTACGTTTATCTATCGTTGCTACCGGTTTCCCATATGAGCGATGCCTCCTGAAGATATTAGTCATTTGAGATGTTTGGAGGATAGTGCAATGACATAGACAGAGACCCATTCCAGAGTCTCATCTGGTTCTTGTACGTGCACGGTGTAAAGCACCGACACGAGACCTCTGTTTATAGTCCCATCCGAAATACTTTTTGTTAATTTTATTAGGGTCAGACGGGGGATCGAACCTGTGATCCCTGGATTACCAATCCAACGTGTTACCACTGGACTACATATCCGTCTGGTCCGGCCCGTAATCCACCTATAAGATTTAAACACAAAACAATATTAAAACACAATTTTCGGTTATGCTTTCCAATGAAGGATAGAATGTTCTCATTAAAAGAAAACTCCATATTACACCGCTTTAAATCAATGAAAGGTGGCATTTTCTCTGCCACTGATTGCGTTTTGTATTCCTGCGCTGTCAGATGTACTTTTGTATTTTAACTATTTTCTGACTATCATGAACAGTTAATTATTTATTAAGTAACATATTCTAATGAATTTGTTTTGTCTGTAGTTTTTAATTTTGACAGCAAACAGAACTAACTTGAAAATACAGGTACTATATCTTATTGCGGACGTTCACATTAAAAGAAGTAGTTGTGCTTGAGGCTCAATACAGGGCAGTTAAAATGAATACACTTATTATATTAGCAACGTCAGTGGAAATCGTAAATGTAAGTGAAGATTTGTGTTTATTATAACACAACTCGTTGAAATACAAACTTCGTAATCACTTCATGAAATAAAATCTCTTAACACACCAATAAAGACAGATATCTTACAATTTTAAAATAAAGTTATTTACAGAATTGATAGCCTTTGGACTTAAACCAAAGTCGTTTTAAAGAACATTTCAAATGTTCAAGCTAAAATACCGGTTGATTCCAATAAAATAGATTTCGTGGCAATGCATATTTTATACATAATGTATAGCGTGGTATTGAACTGTATACACTGAAATGCAAACCAAATATACGAATGAATTATGTATACTATAATATACGATATTGTTCCGAGAGAGGCGGCAATTTGGATCGTATATGTAGGTCTTTGCAAATACATTTATGTATATAATCAATATCTATATTGATAAGCCATTACAGACGGATATGTAGTCCAGTGGTAACACGCTGGACTGGTAATCCAGGGATTGCAGGTTCGATCCCCCGTCTGACTCTAATAAAATTAACAGTCTTTCAGATGGGACGTTAAACCGAGGTCTCGTGTCGGTGCTTTACACCGTGCACGTAAGAAAACCAGAGGAGATTCTGGAATGGGTCTCTGTCTGTATCATGTACTATCCTCCAAAATCTAAAATAACTAATCTCTACAGGAGGCGTTGCTCATATGTGCAACCGGTAGCGACGATAAATACACGTAAAACACACACATAAGCCATTGTGTGTGGTCATGTTTGCGTAAATCATTGACCGTCACGATAATATAACTTCCATATGTGCGACATGTCGGATACGAGTATTTTGAATTTCGTATTGATCTAATATAAGAACATGTAACTAAATAATCTAGGTTACGGGTAATTTAAGCAAATTGTACAATATTATGTCAAATATCAACATTAAGCACACATATAATTCTATTTGACAGTCCAAATACATGTGTTTTGAACTTGGAAAGAAATACACCTAGTGGTTCTGTTTAGCATAATACAATCAGTGTTTAATTTATTATAATAGCAAGATTAAATTTCATTTGATGTCTGGTTGTCTAACCCAATTTGCAATGACGTAGAATAACATTGCTATAATAAATGGGTATATACGCTATAAAACACCTAATAATGAGTTTGTGGTCCAAATAACTAACAATGTACATTTAACTAAGTATATTCTGCCTGCATTAACTTACCTACTTATAGTAGCAATATATTTCGGAAGTCGTGATAGCGCAGTGGTAGCGCGTTCGCTTCAGGTGCGAAAGGCCAGGAGTTCGAGCCCCGCTGGAGCAGTTACGATTGTGCCCTTAGGCAAGGCATTTAAATTCCACATTGCCTCTTCTCGCTCCCTCGTGGCGATGGATTCCATCAGGAATGAGGTCTCGAGATGTGATGAATATAAGTTGCAAGAACTTGTGTTCGCAATCGAGCTAAGATAAATTTGTGACAAAATAAATGAAAAGTACAACTGGTGATAATAATAAGAACATTAGGCCCAGGCAAGGAAAATGTACAATGCCCGCAAGTTTGAATGCATACTAATACTATTCCACTTCCAGGAATAGTTTCACAATCATAGGACACCTGGCAAATAGAGTACTTACACTTATCTGTATAATTATGTTTTTATGAAGATCATAATATGTTGATTAATGTCATATTAGTGATGCAGTTACTCTTGCAACAGATGGATTTATAACCTATTCAATTATATGTAATGATTTCAAACCAAGTTAGTGCTCAACATTTTATTGCATGATATTTACACAGCACTAATTATAATATTTTATTTCCATAACTTGTAGTAGCTTGTTTTATTACAATATTGTGTGGATTGCATTCGTGGCCGAGTAGTCGCCGACATCAAATCACTTGTCCCGCACCGCTGTAGGTTCGAATTCGGATGTGATTGTGAGTGTGCTGACGGATACACGTCTGAGTCCAGCCCAAAAGGGTGAGTTACCTTTGACATACACAATATATATGTATTAACTATTTAAAGAACTTATAACATATTTATCTGCACTACTTGATACAAGGATTACCACGTGAAATGGCGGCACACTCGGCGTTGTAAACAAAGCAATATATTTCACATGCGTTTTGCAACACCTATGGCCTATTTCAACGCGCTCCGGTTATGGATGTTTAGGCAACAAGTTAAATAATAACAAATAAAACTGGAAATAATAATTAATGATATAAGGTATACTCAGAAATCCAGAAGATTGCAGATAGGAAAAATTATGTCCCCAAGAAAAAGATTGCGAAGTTCCCGGATGAAAGCCACACACGTGACAAGGACGTCTGTGATTGGTCAACATCAGGCTTCTGTAGTGTGCGTTATGCGTTCTGCGTTATGGAAAATGACCTCCTCGCTAAAACCCGGTGTCCGGCTGAGCGTATATACTGACACCCTGTTACTACACTTTAAGCATTGTATAAATTATAAGCATATATACATTATACTATTGTAAATTGCGATCTTATCTGCACTATTTGATACAAGTATTACCCCATCATCGTAGATACGTTGCATACGAATCAATAGGAATTGAGCAGCAGCAGATTGGAATAGCTCAACAAACAATAAGTTCAAAGTGCTGCGAATTGTTTGACCAGAAGCCAATATGCTTAGAAGATACGATTGTGTTTGTATTGTTTGACACATAATGAACTTACATTTATGTAGCCCAGGCCTTATTTATCTGTTCGTAGAAGACGTTGTGTGTTCAGTCTATTGTGGTATTAGTCGCGACTAGAATTATGAAGACCTAATAATAGCTAATCCATATGAAGAGTCACTAAAAACATAACAAGAAATTGATCAGAAATGAGATTAAATGGACAGTTTTACATATTGTTTTCTACATACGGTTTATTTTGTGTGTACGTTTCTTGATTTGTTCGTGTTCGTATTGTTAATTATTTAATATTACTTTTAATATAAATGTGTTTCGTTTAGCAGTATATCGCATATTCTTTATTACTTTCAGTTTAAACTTTATTTATTTTACAACGATTGCGAAGCAAGTTTGTACAACTTATATTAATCACTCACGTTGGCGCGGATGAAAGCATATATGTTGTCATTCGTGTGAGAGGACAGAACCGTTATTACTTGGGAATAGCCGTCTCTAATGTTGTACGAACTTGTGGCTCGCCCCAATTTTTCTTTCTTTGTATGTATATTCTGTGTGTCATAATAGAGCAACATAAAATTATATTATGATTAAACTAATCAGCGTACGTGAATATAGCTACTATTCAGTAAACGTCATTGGAGAGAGTATGTGTAAATACAAGTGTAGACTTCATAACACTTATGATATAATGCATCTTAATAATGCATATGATATGTGCCTGTGCCTTTCTAACCATATATTTATACTATGCAAGACAAATACTTAAGCTGTAATTCAAAATATATTTATACTGACAAAATATATATTGTTGAAAAGTACATTTAACATAGCCAACCTGTGTGCAATATAAACACATTTCACATAGCCAACCTTTGTGCAATATAAACAGAGTTCACATAGCCAACCTTTGTGCAATATAAACTCATTTCACATAGCCAACCTATGTGCAATATCAGCACATTTCACATAGCTAACCTTTGTGCAATATAAGCACATTTCACATAGCCAACATGTGTGCAATATAAGCACATTTCACATAGCTAACCTTTGTGCAATATAAACACAGTTCACATAGCCAACCTTTGTGCAATATAAACTCATTTCACATAGCCAACCTATGTGCAATATAAGCACATTTCACATAGCCATCATGTGTGCAATATAAGCACATTTCACATAGCCAACCTATGTGCAATATAAGCACATTTCACATAGCCAACATGTGTGCAATATAAGCACATTTCACATAGCCAACCTATGTGCAATATAAACACATTTCACACAGTCAACCTTTGTGCAATATAAGCACATTTCACATAGCCAACCGTTGTGCAAATAAACACATTTCACATAGCCAACCTTTGTGCAATATAAGCACATTTCACATAGCCAACCTATGTGCAATATAAACACATTTCACACAGCCAACCGTTGTGCAATATAAACACATTTCACATAGCCAACCTATGTGCAATATAAACACATTTCACACAGCCAACCTTAGTGCAATATAAACACAATTCACATAGCCAACCTTTGTGCAATATAAATTCATTTCACATAGCCAACCTATGTGCAATATAAGCACATTTCACATAGCTAACCTTTGTGCAATATAAGCACATTTTACATAGCCAACATGTGTGCAATATAAGCACATTTCACATAGCCAACCTATGTGCAATATAAGCACATTTCACATAGCCAACCTATGTGCAATATAAACACATTTCACATAGCCAACCTTTGTGCAATATAAACACATTTCACATAGCCAACCTATGTGCAATATAAACACATGTCACATAGCCAACCTTTGTGCAATATAAACACATTTCATATAGCCAAACTTAGTGCAATATAAACACATTTCACACAGCCAACCTTTGTGCAATATAAACACATTTCATATAGCCAAACTTAGTGCAATATAAACACATTTCACATAGTCAACCTTAGTGCACTATACTCACATTTCATTTAGCCAACCTTTGTGCAATTATATAAACACATTTTGAGACAATTCCCAAAACCAAAGTTGCTTTAGATTCCTGCAGACGTCTGATTGTGTGCTTATTGATCAGTGAGTTATGTCATTTAGATTTGGACCAGCATTCAGGAATTAATGAAACAGTTCTATATCAATATCTCTGTTATTCCCGATGGATACGCTAGATTGAGGCATTGTTTATAATACATTTACATATCAATAAACATCTTATACTACGTAATCTTCTTGAATTATATCAATTGTTTTCTCTAGGCGTTTCTGCCACAAGATCCCCGACAGAAGCTGTAATTGTATGAGCATACATGCATAGCTAGGTGTAGAGAGAAATGCAGTAATATAAAGTCATAAAGGCACACCACGTTTGCATAGAAGTGAGGATGAATCGGCCATGACCGGTGTATCATGTTTCATTCTATCCTGCAATGATGTCTATGCACACAACATTGGCTTGCAATATATAAGTGCAGTAACCAGTATCATCTAATTCAACTAATATATTCCTCAGTCGTAATTCTAAATCACTTTCACGATCATCGGGTAGTTAGTAGTTCATGCAACGCAATCCAAATTGTGTCGATATTCAAAATGGTATCTGTTATATTTTACGCATGCGTTTTCGTTTAGTATATATCACAATGTTACAGATATCGACGTCAGCAGAAGCAGCACTGTTAATTAATTAAAACGTAACCAAGTAATGTAGCGATTATAATGATCGAATAAAACTTAAACTGAGATTCTTCATGTTCCGCGGTGATCCTAATGATGCATGTGTTACAATACAGTAGTTACGTCCATGTATACTAGAGGACATAGAGAACGCACACCTACATAATATATTAGATGCCATAGTAAACGCACACCTACATTATATACTAGAGGACATAGAGAACGCACACCTACATAATATACTAGATGCCATAGTAAACGCACACCTACATTATATACTAGAGGACATAGAGAACGCACACCTACATAATATACTAGATGCCATAGTAAACGCACACCTACAGTATATACTAGAGGACATAGAGAACGCACATCTACATTATATACTAGATGCCATAGAAAACGCACACCTACATTATATACTAGATGCCATAGTAAACGCACACCTACAGTATATACTAGAGGAAATAGAGAACGCACATCTACATTATATACTAGATGCCATAGAAAACGCACACCTACATTATATACTAGATGCCATAGAAAACGCACACCTACATTATATACTAGAGGACATAGAAAACACACACCTACATTATATACTAGAGGACATAGAAAACGCACACCTACATTATATACTAGAGGACATAGAAAACGCACACCTACATTATATGATTATTATTACATGAAAACGAAATACGAAGAATTCCATCAAAGAGATATCACACCTTTATTACTAAACACAAACTGAACAACTACAAATATTCCAAAATGTTTAAAACTATGTATTTATATAGTTATTGTTTTTTCGCGTAAAAACACACTTATCCGACGTGTGCGTTTTCTATGTCCTCTAGTATACTACGTGTAGGTTATGCATGCTTCGGCTTATAAACATAATGTACGCCGATTTCCGCATCAGATAGCCGTTTCTATATCGGTCATCATTGGTACGCTAACTCTCAATCAAACGTTCGGATCGAGAACGATGCAGATGACATTCTGTAGATACACATGGAAAAGTAGGATCAAACTATATATATTAGTTCGTCAAGCCCGCAGATCCTCACATATAACCATGATAAACTGAAGGCAGATTATTCAGTGAGACTTCGTCCATTCTTATGAAGATAACTAATAGAGTGTGTGTTTTACGTTTATTTATCGTCGCTACCGATTGCCCATATGAGCGACGCCTCCTGGAGATATTAGTCATTTTAGATTTTGGAGGATAATGCATGATACAGACAGAGACCCATTCCAGAGTCTCCTCTGGTTCTTTTACGTGCACGGTGTAAAGCACCGACACGAGACCTTGGTTTAACGTCCCATCTGAAAGACTGTTAATTTTATTAGGGTCAGACGGGGGATCGAACCTGCGATCCCTGGATTACCACTCCAACGTGTTACCACTGGACTACAGATCATTCTGAGTAAACTAATAGACTGTGGTAGAATGGGTATAGCACCAATATCCCAAACAAGGCATAATTAATACAATACAATACAATACATGACTTGTTTTAATAATGTTTTAATTTGACAATTAGCTACTACTCACCAGTTTCACCGTGTACATATCAAGGTTTGTGTTCTTTGCTTTTTCTCTCTTTCTTTTCTAATTGTAATGAAATCAGTGTTAGCATGTTTGTATGATTGTTTTAATGTTTCAACGTTTATTTGTTTAAATCCAGAAGGTCTCAGACCCACGTGGCATATAAACAAATATGGCAACAGCAGTTGACTATGTCAATATATTGTGATATTTCTTCTGTACTTCTATTTTAATGAATGGCTATGTACTGTTGTATATTTATATTTCGAGTTTTACGCATGCATCAGCACCATTGTGGGCTATATCGCCGGTGGGCAGTTTACCTAACAACACCTTTCCTGGGCAGGCTCCAGCGGTTAACCAGTACTTGGTTGCACCAACCTCCGTAAGAAACTGCCAACTTTTTCATATAAATGAGACACGGCCTGAGCGGGGCTCGAACCTGTGACCATCAGTGATGATAAGTTATAGTGGTATGCAAGTCAGCGACCTTAACCGTAACAACTAACTAGAGACACGCGTATAGCTTGTATCGGTGAAACATACAACAATTCGCTCTACCTATAGTAGTAGTATTTCAGTTTATTTATCCTCGCCTCCGGGGAACATGTGGGCGCGAGCGTTCCAAGATGATTAGTGGTACGTGCCTTGCGCTGTCGATTATTCGTGGTAATACGTAGATGTTGCTGGCTGATGTCTGGTAGAGTAGTGTTCTTGTTGTGTCTGATGATTGTGCACCATCTGATGATGGTGATTCGCTTTAGGTTGTAACACAACAACAAAATTGCCTATTAAACACATAGTAAAAAGTAAAACCTTACAGTCTGTTCATTTATATTTCCAATCTGTCATCTCTTCTGATACCACATCCACTGTGAAGAGGTATTCAAATCAGCCTGAAACACACCAAGAATATTTCAAATGTTAAGTTTCAAATAACCAGTGCTCGCCTGTCAATAACGTCACTGTGTTTACACACTATTCCTCCGCCAAATAATACAGTATACCAACCTTCAGTTTGCAATGGCCTGAATTCTTATACCACATCATTTCTACACATCAACTAGTCTGAAGTCTTCTCTAGTCACATAATTTCTCAAAATCATAAAAACTATACACTGCCTGTCATGAAAATGCATTTTACCAAAAAGAAAAATTAACTATATTAGTTATTGGGACTACATTCGACCGCGGATGCACTTCTGCCTATTTACGTATACACAACACTTACCACTGCCTCTGCGTCAAACTGCCCTGTCTGTACCGCTTGAGATTGATTGAGTTTGCAGTATGTAATAACACTGTTTTGGTTTTGAGAGGGTTATCAAAATTAATATCTTTCACGATAGCGTTTGTTTAGTAGAAACAGATAATGACAATCGTCTATATTTACATTAACTGGCTACTCACGTGTATAGTCAATACATATATATATATTAGGCTACACGAATTTAGTTCTGCTGACGTATGTGATATATCTAATAGTGTTTCTCTAGACGAGGAATCCATTTATGATACAAGAAGAGCGCTAATGTATCAATGTTCTCATGTTTTGTCGTTAGTTTATACAAATTTATTTAGCTCGATTGCGAAACAAGTTCTTTCAACTTATATATTAATCACTCTCGAGACCTCATTCCTGATGGAATCCATCGCCATGAAGGAGAGAGAAGAGGCATGCGGAATTTAAATGCCTTGCCTAAGGGCACAGTCGTAATGGCTCGAACTCCGGACCTTTCGCACCCGAAGAACAGTGCTATCACGACTTCCACATGCTTTATTGTTGTTCCGCGACTCTCTGTAAAGCAGCTACGAATTGATCTTATATCAAAGCAAAAGCATATTATAGCATAGTTTTGAAATTAGCAAATGCGTTTCTCTGAAGCCATACCTATAAATTAATCGTTATTGAGATTACGTACGGTGAGTATTACTGACACTTCAGTACTTTCTATTGAAATCTTAGCTGCCAGATCTATTCAGTATACGGCTATCGAATTCCATCCTATTCTATTAATATACTAATAATAACTGTTTAGTCCTCTTGGTATATGTAGCTGTTTCTTTGTTGACATTTTTAGACATGCCTGGAGGTTATAACACTTTTCTCCAATCTCAAAACTCAGTCTCAAACGTCTGATTGGTTCAGCTGACAGTAACACTCAGTTTGAGATCTGAGAAAAGCTTTATAACCTCGGGGCCAGCTGGACTCGGTAATTGAATGTCATTTTAAACTGTCGATAATTCGTTTCGCCCGTATTCAAAATAAATATGTTACTTTATGTAACATATTTTTGAAAAGGACAGCACTATGCTAAGGTTAATTCTTCAATAGGATCACAAATCTCTCTAGAATTTCCACACAGTTACTATGTAATAATATACCTGACAACACTTTGAAATATCTTACACAGATATGGCATGTGCGGCAGCAACAAACAAGTACCACAGTATATGGGGAGTTTGGACGACGTATTTCATCAGCTATTGTTCATAATGTTAGAATAATTAAAAATGTGTCTAAATTGTCAGAATGGCATTGTGTATACAACTATAAATTGTATCATGTGTGTGATATTAATGGTAATTATATAAATAGATGGACGAACGATGTTAAATCACCCCTCGCTCGCCCATATGGTTCGCCGGAGGCGAGGGTAAATAAGCTCAATCATCTTAAATCCCCATAATATGACAATTTGTTCCCCTACACCATGCAGTGGTTTCTTACCTACGGAACATTAACTTGTAGCACATGCACACATACAGAGAATCTATATGTATAATATAAGCTATATATGATCAATACCTACAACAGTGATTCTCTGACTTTAGAAATCTTCACGAACTTGAAATGCATTATGATTAAACCCGCGTTTCAGTCCGAAAGTTATTTATTGTTAATTCTAGAACTTATTTACTTGTTTATATTTCAATGTTCTGCATGCCATAGAATGTACGAAGGTCGTCATAGACTATTAATGCTGTTTGTTTGTTTTACGTTTATCGTCGCTACCGGTTGACCATATGAGCGACGCCTCCTGAAGAGATTAGTTATTTTAGATTTTTGGAGGATAATGCAATGATACAGACAGAGGCCCATTCCAGAGTCTCCTCTTGTTCTTTTACGTGCACGGTGTACAACACCGACACGAGACCTTGGTTTAAAGTCCCATCTGATAGACTGTTAATTTCATTAGGGTCAGACGGGGGATCGAAGCTATTAATGCTGATATAAACCAGGGAATTTGTATAAAATGCAATATGTATGTTATTGAAACTGTATATCACTTCTTACTAGTATGTCCGTTCTATTGAGATGTAAACCAGAGTGTTTACCACATTATTATTGCCATTGGCCCAACTTGAATCGGTTTAAATCGTTGTCACAATACATACAAATCAATAAATTATCAACATATATTTATCAAAGAAATGCTAATAGAGGGTAGTTGTCAATGAATTATGTATATTTAAATATAGTTCTAATTTATGTGTGTCCTAGTATGTTTTGTGCTTTCCTGTTATGACAAACGGAAATATGTTAACATTCTCTTAGCAACACTGATATGGTTGTTAGACGAAATTAACTTACTTTGTACACCATCCTGCAGCTTTTAACATATCAAGGAGTAAACGATTGGCCCATGTGTACAGTATTCCACTTGTTAGAAAAACATATCAAACCCAGCTCATTCAAAATATTCTTGTTTCACATCTTTCCAGTTGTTCACATTCTGGTATTTATGTGTAGAGTCTACATCCGTTATGTCGAATTCCGTCGGACCGAACAAAATACTTCGACATAAACCGAAGTTTGACATAACGAAATTCGATATAAACAGAGCCAGTTATATGTAAAATGATAGTGTCTGAAACGGACCTTTGATCCGACTTCGAGATAAGCGGAGAATTCGACATAACCGACTTTGAAATAGCGGATGTAGTCAGTACTTGTAATGTAATTTCAAACCGTCGTATACATTTAGCCATATGTTTCATGCTTTTTTCATTCATGTATTATATTGTAATTGTATAGTAAGCATGGACCAGTCATACACTATGGGTGACGAAGAACTTTGCTTAATACTTAAGAAAGTTTGGAACTTAGATTAATTAGGACCTACTACATCCGACTTCGGGGTGATATTTTGCGTTTTCGGCGATAAAATTAGTGTCGCCATTGTTGGAGAGTGGCCATATCACCTAATTTGTTTATGCGACTCTAAACCCCAAAATGAAACAAACAAAGTTTACGTTCTTTCCCTCCAATCTTTCTCTTTGCTATATGTCGACTTTATACTGAGCTTAATTAGGGATTACTGCATCCTACTTCGATGCGATGTTTTCGTTTCCTGCGAATCAAATTAGTTTCGCCATAGGGTATTTAATGTATTTGGTCTGTGGACATGTCTCTTAATTAGTCACCTGTGTGTTTGATGTGTTTTAGGTCGTCACATACACACAAGCAATGAGAACTACTAATATAAGGTCTTGTATGTTTCATGTTCACTGGAAATAACCCAGTTCCTTTGCCGGCGAATACAATGAGAAACATTAGTCAGTTACTGCCCCTGAATACTCATAATAGTATATTGGTCCTCTTAATTGGTTTACTCTGTTTTTATCGTTGTTTCCTTTGCACCACATATTTTCCATTTTCATCCGTATTCTCGTCTTATAATTATGAAATTATTAAATCTCGACAGATATCCTTTAGCATGTCCAATGGATACCTTACTGTAAACTTGGTTCAATTACATTTATCCTAACGCAACATCTGTTTAGACGACAACAGTAAAAACAAAGGATTCCAACTAAAAGGACCAATATACATTTAGGGATATATCTGACTTTATCCATCAAGGGAGATAATAGAAAAACCAGTAGTGTATCTCATTATAGAATGATCTAAATGGGGACAGTGTTGTCAGTTATTCGCATTATGCCGTAGCTGGGTACCAGCATTGGACAATATATTACGATAGCCAATCTGTAAGCTGCATTGTTACGTGAGCCAAGCAGAAGCGAATTGTTTCATTACTTCGACAAACTGGTCCCTTAAACATTAATATCATTACGTTGTAGTTTTTATTACATTCAATCTAGACACTGGTATAATTAAGTACACCGCATGAAACACATGCTGCTGAGATCATAGAGCTGAGGAGTTGAGTTGATAGTCTCCACTAATGGAATTGTTGTCGCACTACGTTTCACATATACCTCATTCAATGTCAATCACCCATGGTGCTTTGGATGCAAAGTGTCCGTTCGTAAGTTTTTGTCTCAGTGGGGCATCTGCGGACTACAACACGATAGTGACAGGTCTAGCACACTTGTACAACAGTGTGCTTAATAATATACTGTGTTATCCTGTAGTTGCCTGCTTGACGAACACCGGAAGTACGTTTTTGTACGGAAACATATACACACCATTGTTTGCCGGATAACGAACTCGTGATATAGTTCTGTTCCCGTGACTTGTCGAATGGATTTACTAGCTAACATGCTTAAATATCATTATAATTACGTAGATAGCTACTTTTTTCTGGGCGATAATGAACTCGTTAACTGATTTTCTACGTAATGCAGTAATACAATTTAGTAAATTATACGGAAACGTAAATACGCCATCATTTGATAGCTAATTAAATCGTCATTGTGTGCTATGTTGGGAATTAGTTGCGGACATTTAAATACACACTATAAACAATTTATTAGAGCAACGCATGCGCTCATGGCAGTTACTTATATTTAATCCATGATACAGTTCCATTTTGATTAAATAGAAAGGAAATATCACACTATGTAAAATAGGTCTTACTTTTC